>CP114481.1:1210000-1777500 GCA_027186245.1 Coriaria nepalensis
AAAACAGCTTTGCTTTCGCCAAATGAACTAGGAGAGTGGAAGTTTTGAGCAAGGGGAATTTATCATCTTGGAGAAACCAGTTTAAGGGTTTATAATCAATGACTAGTCTATTTTTTCCCTTGAGCTTTTCTGACCACTTTTTTATATAGAAGGCTTGGCAGGCCCACAGGGAGGTAGTGTGCTCTATAAGGCCTTATTGTAGAAGAGCCTCACATTCTCTCCTGGCTAGGTGAAGATCTGTGAGAGACATTCTTGGATGAGAGGCCTTAGTATGGTTTGCATCTTCACTAAGTTTGAAAGGAAGATTGACGAAGAAGTTAGGATTATTCCATAACGGACCAGGGTGAGTGAATAGTGTGCGGCCTTCTACACAGAAGCAGATAACCTTGTCTTTATAGTCTTTGAACGAATCTGGAACATCTTGGAGAGACAAGACCTTTAGAGTCTTCGTAAAGGGTTTAAACTTCCCTTTGAACTTGATTCTCTTAGGTAAGATTTTGAGCTTTCCAAATCTGCACTAAGTATCCCATCCTAGAAGGAGATCTTTTTCTGACAGAGGACTGCCAATCAGCTTTGTCCATACTATACAATCTAGGAAGAGTTGGATCCTTATACACCTTTTAGTGATGAGGCTGATAGTAGTTATTTCTCCATTTCCTGCTTTAAAATGATGGGTATGAGAAGCCCACTGACTGGAAGGATGGACTTTAAGGGTCTAACATGGATTTATAAGTGCCAATGGTTATGTGCGCAATGACCTTAATAAGCTTTGCATATTTCTCTATGAGGAGCTATGTCGGGACATGGGGGCTTTGGTGGTCATCTTGGGGGAACATCGAGTTGACGTTAAAGATCGATTCTTCGGAGTGCAAATCTTTTGATTCTGAGGAGTCCGAATCTTCTTATTATGACAGATCTGAGCAGGGCTCGGATTATGGACAAGCAAACTTCGTTTCATCATTCATATCAGATTGCTTTGAGAATAAAGACTCAATATCTGCTTCAGAGTCAAGGGCCAGTTCTGATGATTGGATTTGTTGGATCATCTTTACAGCTTGTTTAGACTTCTCCTGCCACTGTTTAAAGCATAATGCCCCTTTTTATTGCAAATAAAACACCTGTTTGTTTTTTGGAGTCCTCTCTTTCTTTTCTTTTTTCCAAAAATACCTGAATCACCAGTTCTTTCTTCCTTCCTTTAGTAAGAAGTGTGTTTTTTTTTTTTTGCGGGTCTTACAATGGCATTTGTCTTACTTGCACTTGATCTGCAAGTGTGGCTTTCTGCAGACTTTTCCGAATTTATTGTTTTCTTGGAGCATATTGTAAGAAGGTTCTGAGTATCACATATCTTTTTAGAGATGCAAGACCATTTAATGGATTTCTCTTAGGGAGATCTGCTTGAGCTCTCTTTGAGAAGCGGTCATGCTTCGCTGAAGTATTGCGTGCAGTTCTTCTGGGAGAGAGTTTATGTACACTTGCCTTAACGTCTCATCATTCATGCCATTGAGCATGTAGTACTTCTGCACCATCTGTTTAAAATGAAAGTTTAAGTCATTCTTCTTTAAGGAGCTGCATTTCATCTCGAAGTATTCTTACCTGCCTTGCTTGTCGATTAATTGGAAATCTCCAATAAATTTTATAAATATCTCTCCCAAAACTTGGGAGGTTGAAGGGCTTCTGACAAACTAGAGTTGCTTGTACTCTCCTAGAGTTGCTTGTACTCTCCCAGAGTTTGATACTAATCTCTAAGGGTACCGGTAAAGCATGAGGTGACTTCTCTAAGGATATCTTATAGCATTCTGTCTAATTTAGTCATCTGGAGATCAATCCATGCCTGAGTTCGTAAATTTTGTCCCTCCATTTTATAGGTTCCTCTAAATCAAACAAAAACCATGAGCAACTTGAAGGTGGTGTAGGAGTGTTATGAGGCTATTGGGCGTGATATTCTGATGTCTCTAGGGATTCATCAATTATATGTTCATCGGTGGCTTATTCAAGAGTTCTGGTAGTGCATGCCCTGTCGGCTATGAGAATTCTACTAATACAAGTAATTCTAGTATCATCATAAGAGGAATCAGAAGAGTCTGAAGTATCTGAATCTAAAGGATCTAAAAAGGCAATAGGCCTCGAAGGTTTAAAGCTAACCTCTTTCTACTTTTCCTTATCTAAAATTCTTTTTTATGTGCTACGGCTCGTCCTTTTGGAAGAGATAGGGACTCATTCTTTGATGGAATTCTTCTTGAAGACTTCGTAAGTCATCTTGAAAAGCTTGGAATAGTCTTCTACCGAGGATGGACTATAAGGTGTGGAACTGAAAGGAGAGTATCTATAACTTGGAGTAGGGGTACGCTGATACTTCATGTCGGCATTGATTCTGTCGAGTTCTGCCTGTAAACTCCTAATTTATTGTTCCTTTTCATAGAACTCTGAATCATACCTTTAGGTCTCTATAAGGTATCTGAGCTTTGCATCAAGTTGTTGGATACGAGACTGGATGTCTTTGTAGATCTTTCTCAAGTCCAGGCCTTTCAATCTTTCTTCGTTTTGGGAAGACTTTTAAAGAGCTCTATCTAACTTGGAGTCTATACTTGTGAGGACCTCATTTTGGGATCTGGCATTTTTAGTTCGCCAGTTTAGAACCTCTTAAACTTTGGAGGTCAATTTAGGTCTTCCATCTGGGAGGACCTAAGAAGACTAGACAAATGGCCATTACTAAAAAATAATGTATAGTTAAGTTAATTAATATCTGTAATTAAGATTTGATCGATAAATATGATTTCATTCAAAAATATTAGCATAAATTTGAAAAAATAAAAATAAAAAAATAAAAATAACTCATTACCTACCGAAAAATAAAAAAGAAGAAAAAATTCCAAATCCACATAAAAAATCCTCATTAACTAAACGTCAAGAATAGCCTCATGACAGAACAGTTACATCGTTATTTATCTTATTTCCTCTAAATAATCTCCCAGTCCGAGAATTCTTCATCTTTAGAATCAACATTTCCGGAAATCGTCTCCTCGTTGGTCAGGGTGTCGAGTTTCTTAGAACTCCAACGTTTTTGCTGAAATAAGCAGAGCTCAAATTTTAGAAATAAATACATAATCTGATTTTAAGGTCGAAATGTTTGAAACTAATATCGAAGATGTTAGTTTGAAACGGGTCCATACGTTACAAAGCAAGTATGACATTTCATTAGGTGATTGAATGGTTTCCATCTCCGGCTCAACCGGCTCAATAACACCGATCTCTTTAGCTTCTTCTGCAAAAAAATAAATAAAAAATCACAATTCTTAAGCATATTGGAAAACATATGAATAGCAAATGCTCTATTATTACTACAATTACGATCAAATTTTCTACCTGAACGAGCAGTCGCTTCTATTTTTGGCACGGGATTCTCTCCACTGTGATTAAAATGATGCATATGAAGCTCAGCCAGCTTATCTTCTAGTCGAAATTCTTCAGGATTTTGTTCGGAACATGAGCATGAAACTGGATCCACAATACAAGGAGTTTCTCTAGTGTAGGGTTCATCAGCATGGACCATTGAGTTATGAACCGGAGTACCGAGCACATCCTCCTTAATATCAGAAAGAAGTTGTCGTACATCATCACCTACTTTCTGCAGATGGCTTTCCACATAGTTAATTGCTTCCTGTTCACAACATATAATTAACCAAATTGTAAGACAACTAAACTAATAAATAAATAAGTAGATCAATAAAACCATCTGCTAAACGTAAGAACTAAGTAGATTACCTCTGCCATAAGATCGGATTCCAAGATTGCGGTTTCTAATTTGTGGTACATATTGCCTAACCAATCTAGGCCATCATCGTTGTCACTCATATTGAGAAATATGTTGTAGAAAACAATGTTTGGAAAATTAAGAGTAGACTGCATTGAAGAGTTGAAAATTCAGAGTAGTTTCGACTCGAAAATAATATGTTAGATTCTGACAAAATCAAGCAACACTAACTAGAAAAATTCAAGGATGGCATAGAGAATCGGATTGAAACTATAATTCTTTTCTGTTTTTAAAGTGTTTGACAAGACATCCACGTTTGGTTTCTCAGAAAACATGAAGGAAAATTATATCTTCTTTAACAATGTAAAAAAAAAAAAGCACCTCTTTACATGAGCACAGAATTGAAGTCCAGAGCACATTATTTTCTATCTATTCCTCTGTTTCTTTTTTTCAATTATTTTTTCTCAGCAACCAAACAGAGTATAGTAAGGGAAATATGAAAGCAGATATGAAAGATAAACAAGACAATCAAAGTGATATAAGAGCCCTAATTGTGTGATCAACATGTAAAGTACTGAGCAAAAAATTAATTAAAATAAAAAAGCATCAAATTGCGGTAAGACCCATGAACTTGACCACTTACAGATCACTAAAATTGATGAATACCCAGAAGATTCTAGAAAAATCCGAAGAGGAAAAAAGAGAGTTTCTTGGGAATCAAACACAGAACCAAAAAAGAAAAAAGAGGGCTGAAACAAAGAATGCGTGTGTTAAGAACGTATTTATAAGAGAAAGGAAGGATCTTTATTGGTACCGACTCTTTCCTCTGTTTCCCTTTTAAATTTTATTTTTTTTAAAAATATATTTATTTAATTAATTAATTTTGTTTAGATAATTAATGAATCTGGCTCTTTCCCCTTTACATTTTATTTTGCAACTAGAAATGTTATCAATAGAAATCTGATTCGGCTTGTTTGTTAAGAATACGATTAGATTTATTTCTTACGATCTTATGTAACCATAATTAATTTGAAAAAAAAAAAACTAAAACTATGGTTTTTTTTATAAAAAAAAAAAAAGTGGACTAAATTGATCATCATCTCGTATTAATAAGGCAAGCTCTTAGAGCTTGTGCTAAGAACCAACGCCTTAACATTAGAAGAATCCCCAACACTTGCTCTCCACATAATCACTTCCATATTCTTATCAAGACTTTGTCTCACCAAAGCCTTCATCATCTTCTTCCCTGCTTGAGCTTCCCCTGGAAAATTCCCAGACAAACTAATGCCGATCGATCTCCCACTAACTTGTGGGCCCGAATGTGGGCCCATCCTTGCCCTCCTTTCACCTTTAAACAATTGCAACAGCTTCAATGCTCTCTTTCGGGCTAATGGGCTTCCCAACAAAGCCACTTCAAGAAGCACATGGACAATCCCAAAACTAGCCAATTGGACTATTTGTTCAACGCTTTGATTTGCTAAAACCATCAAAATGTGAGTTGATATTTCTTGGCATTTGGGCTTTTCTTCCCATGACAAACAATCAATCAATCTCTTTGACATCAGTGGGTTGTTTTCTAGACACTTCCTCCCAATTTGTGTTGCCACCAAGTTCTCTAAAATCGCTAGAATCTTCTCTGAATATTCTTTGGAAGAACACAACTTCAAGAGGATGTCTAAAACAAGACCATTAGAGATCAGAGTTCTTGCATTTGCTAGCCCATTAGAGAAGTTGTGTAGAGTTGATAAGTAAAGGTCTTTGGTTTCAAAGCTTGAGGTTGAGTTTTCAAGAATTTGGACAATAAAGGGGATGACTATTTGTGGTGAGAAAGAGAAGAATTGGGTGTTTGGTAAGGTAGAAAGTGAAAGAAGTAAAGCTGCAAATTCATGCCTAGTTGATTCATCTATCACTTGGATGTTTTTGGGTAGTTTGAATAAGATTCCTGCCTCCACCATTATAGCCTTATTCCTGAAAAAGGGTAACAGAAACAAACAGAAAAATACAAAACTGATTAGAGGTAGAGTTGCATATGATGACTCTTAAATACATATAATCTAAGAAAAAAAAGTAGATAAAAACCCAATTGATTGCTTGGTTAGAAGAATATTGCAACCAAACCCACATTTTGGTTATAAGGACACCAAACCAACCAAACCCACATCAACTATAGAATTTTGAATTTTGAAAATGCAAACTAGAGGGTGAAGTGGTACAACTAGTCTACCTGAGGGAGGGAGTGGCAATGGGACATTGTCACGTCTTAAATTATTATTGTCACTTTTAAAATTAAGATTTTTATTTTAAAATAAAATTTTGTATATAAATATTTAAAATCTTAGTTATAACTTTATTTCTATCTGTTCTAATTTTTATATAAATATAATATTACCGTTCTGAAACTTTTTTTTGACTCTACCCAATTCAACTAACCTTGTTAAAGAAATACAATATAAAACAAAATAAGATAGGTAAGGATATGATTTATGAGTCCAATCTCTAACTCAAACTGTAACTACAACATGAATAGATAGACTTTGTCCTCAATGATTATGGTTTGCTGGAATTTCCTCATGTTTAGTCAAATGTTAATCAAAATCTATTATTCTAGAGGCAATAAGGGGGACAAGTGGAATATTAGAATTGAAAACCTAAAGTCGTCTTTAATTGGACTGATAATAAACATATAAATATTCTCTTCCATACAAATTAGCATTTATTAAACATGTTCTCGTTATATATATGTATGTGGTCATAGGACCTTAAGTACCTTATCAAACATCTTGGTTTTTCAAATGATCAAACGTGAAAAAACAAAGACATCAAAAACAAAGACATCAAGAATATGTCCTTGTACTTAATTGCTAATAAAACTCAATTGGACTAAAGAACTTACGTGAAACTTCCATTAGCAATCTCGACCAAAGCTCGTGCCACGGCCCCTTGGTGCCAGCCCACAGCCACCATATCAACCAAAGCTGGTATTACTCCGAGCTCCACCATCAGCTTCTTTACCTTCAAGTCCTCTTTAGCCAACTTCTCGATCTCTTTTGCCGCCAATTCCTTCTCTTCCGAGCTACCAAAGTGAAGCCTCTTCACTGCCTTTTGTAGCGGCACTGCCTCAAAATCAGTCAAAATTTCCTCACCCCCAATATCACTACCACTTCTACTACTTCTTGTACAACTATTGCTTCTACTTCTATTTTCTCGCTCATCTTTAACATGTTCAACTTCGCTGGTGTATGTAATAACTTCGGTCAGTTTTGAAGCATGGAATTGATCCAAAGGTGTGGAGCATAGCTTGGAAGATGCTTTAGATTGTAGGAGACATCGGATTCGACTACAGAATCGGAGTCTTATGTATGAATATAACCATACAGGAGAAGGAGGAGTCATGGTTGAATTTTGGAGGTTTTTTTTTGTTTGTTGATAAAATTCTTTGAAAGTATGACCTTTTTAGGCAGAGAAGGGAGAGGGGAGAGTGCAGAGAGAGAGAGAGAGAGAGAGAGAAAGTGGTGAAGGGCACTGGGAGATGGAAAAAGTGATTGTTCTTTGAACATAAAAAGAGATATTTAATTGAAGGCATGTGATTGAATTGTATTTTCCGTTCCTTTCCTTCCCCTAGTTGTGCATAATATATTGGGTAATGCTCCCGTTTAGATTAAGTACAACGTATTCTTATTTGTGTATCAAATAGAACAGATTGATTAATGCAATTACTTTCGAAGTTTGCATCAAGGAGATCCTTGACCATTACTTTTCTTTTGATAATGAATTCGTTATTATTATGTAATTACTCTATTTAAGGGACTATTAAGCTTCTGAATTCTTTTTGAAGTAGCTTATATCCGCACCCTTTATTCACCACCTCCCCAACAGCTTCGCTGCCCCTTCTTCCATTCTAAAATTTATAAATTGTCAACTTATAAATTTTATATGTATTTTAAAATTATTTTTTATTTTTATATTTTCAATTTTCAATTCTGTCAAAATAAAAAAATATATTATTTTTTCACTCTTCAACGCTACCCTTATTCTTTACTAGAAAATATTTATTTTATTGATGTCTGATAAGATTCGAAAATTGATTCATAATATTTTACAAAATAAATTTAGTGCGTAAAATTTAGAATTTTAGAATGCTTCCAATGATTAGTGACATGTGGAGGCGGTGGAGAAGGATTTGGTAGAGGTGGCGGTGAAAAAGTAGAGAGATAGAAAATAAATTTTAAAAACAAAAATTTGGACTAAAAATGAAGTAAAATATATTTTGTAATAAATTTTAAAATTTCAAATTATTTTGTACCAAATTAAATTATAGGATTCCTTATAATTTAAGTTTCAAATCAATGAGTTCATTATAATTATTAAAGTTTATGATATTCATTATAATTATTTTAAAATTTAGAAGTTAATCATAATTTTTCTATTTAATTTTGAATTAAGCATGCTTAGGGTGTAACTTTAATTCTTTCAATGATAATCAGACATAATAGATATATAATGTGACAATATTAAGTCTATAATCGTCGTACTAAATGCATGCTTAGTGTATAATTTTAATTCTTTTAATAATAATCAAATATAATAAATATATAATGTGATAATATTAAATACATAGAATAACTATATATCTTCATATTAAATACTTAACAATAAGCTATGGAAAAGAAGGGTCTTATAATCCGAACCTCATAATTAATTTTCTTAAGTAATATTTTAAACTCTTAATAAATTCAAATAACTTTAATTAATTAATTTAAAAATTAAAATATCATGTGTAGTAGCTAGTCTCCATGTGAGTGCAACAGACTATTTATTTAAGTGCTTCAGAACTTTTCTGGACTGATCATCAATACTGACAACCTGAATCAATCGGTATCTATTTTGGTGGATTTAGCATTACACAAGGTTTCAGTGCCAATTAAGTATTTCCACATCAGATTCCCACCACAAATATAGAATGTATTTCTCCACATCTTTGATTAGTAGTAGTAGTAGTAGTTATATGCGTATAATAAAACCATTCCCATGTACCGAACAGAAAAGTATAGGTGCTACCATATTAAAGTTTTATATCTCATCTCAAGAGTCTAGCTTAAAAAACGGAAAATTCTAAGAGTTAAAAATCCACATCAGTATATTTGCATAATTGATATGCGATGTATATCATTGTACACTCTGAAGAGAAGTTGATAATTAGAACGGCCCTTTCCGAACTCTTTCGGATACTATGTAGCCATTTTCAAATTCATTCATTCGGCTGCATCGATTTTTAATGAGAACACCCAATATTATAATCCGGAAGTCTAAAAAATAATTCATGCCAAAGGAATAGTTCATTAAAAATTTAGAATCTCAAAATTTTAAGAATTCATATAAATTTACATCCATAACTAATATAGGATGTATATAGCAGCACGTTATAGAAATTATATTATTGTATGTACATTTTTATATTTGATGGTATTATATATTAATATATGATGTTGAAATATTATTTTGTGTAGATTTAAAATTAAGAAATTTTAAAAACATTGCAAAAATTTAAAAAGGATTCAAATATATACTATTAAAATTTCAATAAATTAATATTCGATAAACTAATAAACTCGTTTAAACAATATTTTCAGTCGGACATAATTTATAGATAACGTGTTGCTAATGTCAAGAAAATCTATTGCCACACAATAATTGACAAGAGCCTCATAAATTATACTGATTCAACTTTCTAACTAATTAATGTAACATAAAATAAAATAAATGATTGTAATAAATGCGGGGCTGTTAGAAATTTAGAGTGAATTTTATAGTATCAATTAAAAATTAACGAATGTAATAAATGCTTTTTCATTTTGCTAAGAAATTAAATCTAACTGCTATGACAGACATGCAAAAGATTTGAGATTAATTTAAGTCCTATTTTCTTTTCGTCGTATTTACTAACAAACGACTGAATTATAAGTTAAAAAACAAATGAAGAATGATTACGGAAATGAAATTTGGAAATAATAAACGTTTGACATAAATAAAAGATAATTAATTAAAAGAAATTATTTGAAAGAACAATAAATTTAAGAAATATTTGATAAAATTGAAATTAATTATGATCTTTACACTACGACATAAAATGAAATTTATATTGTGCCTATTTTGAAAATGTGATAAATTAAATGAATAAATAAGAAAATAGAAAAAGATGTTTAATCTGTGAACGACTGATCAAGATTTTTACTCGAATGAAAAAAAATAAGTGTTTCTTAATTTTTTATCGATAAATATTTGATAGTGTCGGTGATTTAGATTTGGCAATCCCTTATAAAAAGAGTTTGGATCCTAGAAAGAGTTTTTGCTACAGTGCGGCGTGTGAAGATGTATTGTAATTGATCACATTTAATTACTCTCAACCTAGTTAAGTTACTGAGAGTAGTCACAAGGCTACCATGGAACAAACCACCGTACTTTTCAACTTTTAAATTTATTTTCATATTAGAAAAGGGAATAGTGAACCTGCAAAAAAATCATTTGGAAATTGAATATTAGCTTTCACAGTCCCATCAAGAAATAATAATAATAATAATAATAAAATCACATTTGTAATGATAGTCTCTCTTATTCCTGTCTGCTGACACAAGGTCCGAAGAAAGCCGCTCACAGACCGATTATCAGAGAAAAACGAAGCGAATTAGAATCGAAAAAGACCGATCTCTATCTCATATTTCGCCACCTTGATGGGGCTCTTAAATACTTAGCACTAACTCTCCCTGATATTACTTTTCCAGTCAATTGCCTAGCCCAATTTATGCAATCTCCCACTTCAGATCTCGGTCGGCTGCTAAGTGCCTTCTACGTTACTTGAAAGGTACTACTTCTCATGTTCTTTTCCTTCACCGAAGCTCTTCTTCCGCCCTCACGGCTTATTCTGATGTTGACTAAGTTGGTGATCCTGATGACCATTGTTCCACATCAACCTTTCTAGTGATGGAATATGAGTATTGTGCCTTAGCCTGTGCTGCTGCAGAACTTTAATGGATCAGTAATCTCTTCCTTAAATAATCACTGCCGGTTCCCAAGCCTCCCACTTTGTCATGTGATAATATTGGTATCATGCACCTCTCTTTGAATCTCGTGATGCATTCTCATATGAAATATATTGCAATTGATATCCATTTTGTTTGGGGTCTTGTTTGGAAGTTCTCATTCTTATCTCTCACATTAGCACCATGATTAACTTGCTAATTTAACCACGAAACAACTTCCTCATCCACCCTTTCATCTCCTTCGTTCCAAAATTGCTGTTATCGATGGATCGCGGCCTTTGCTAGGGCGTATAACGAAAACGTGATCAAATGCTAGAATCATGGAATTGGCTACCATCATACTATTCATATTTCCTTATATTCATCATTTCCATAGTCTTTGTATTAACCGTTTTCCCTGTACAGTAACAATCCTAGTCTATATGTATAATCACTCAATCATAATAATACTTATTTCCATCATAGTCACATACAACCATACCACTTACAACTCATCTCAATTGTAAACCTCTCAAGTTCTTGTACTTGCCCTCCTTCCCCTTTTCCTTGGATCTTTTGTAAGACTCTCTGTTAGGATTTGTTTGGTTTGATATCTTTATGTGAATGAAAATGTAAGAGAATTGAAATAGTAATTCTATATATTTAATTGGTTATACCGAAAATAAGTATGACTAAAAATGAGAATTGTTCTCTTTTTATAAAAATTTGTATGTGAAGAAAAATTTGTAAAAATTACATAAATACAATAATAGAATTTAAAAAATTTAAAAATAAATCTAAATATAAATGAATGATTATTTTGATTCACACTAAAAATATTTATTTAAATATAAATAAAAGAGTAATTTTTTCATTCCAATAAAATATAAAATTATTATCACTTAATAATTTATTTAATCAAATATTAAAATTAAATAAATTTTTTTATTTTATTCTCATTAAAAAATTAAACCAAACATACCTTATAATCTATGTATATGGAGATGATGAACATGTTAAGTAGCGCGATCGACCGAAGAATAGATGACGTAGAGCTAGTAAGTCAATCCAACGTAACAACCCACTTCTTGATGATAAACCTCTTGTAATTATTAGGCCTTACGTACATCGTCTATTTGTAATGGATTTTGCACTACGCGGTAAAGTGCATTTCAGTCTTCTTGCCTTTTCGCAAGACTTTGAAACTTTCTTCCCTTTTTTTTTGGTTCTTTTCTTTTCTTTTTGCGTCGTACTATTGCTTTACGCCTTCCAAACAAAGTGTGGTTGGAGTTGATAACTGTTCTAGGTTAGACTCGTAAGACTCGTAATAGGTCACTTTAAAAGATAAGAGTTTAGACTTATAACCAGTGAACGCATGCGATATACAGAAAATCGGTCAGTCAATTCATCTAACGAAATCCAAATCGATCGCTCAAAGCTAAACTACCCACTAATGCACACCCATAGTGCCCTTGACCTAGCTGTACTTATACGGTAGTACGGTACCAATACCGCAAAGGTATTTTAGTAAATATCTTATATACATCATCATGCCTTATACGCTAGTAATTATAATATACATTTTCATTATTAAGTCCACATCCTGTCTAACTATATATTATATAGTAATATACAATTCAACATGGAGAGGAGTTGCAAATCTTCAAGAAATATACGAGTTTGACCAGGAGACCTTCTATACGTTCTTTTTCTTTTTTTAAAGTCAAATAATGAATCATTTGTTGGGCAAAAGCAACACAAACTCACATAAACTTGCAAGTTGTAAATTGCAACAAGACAACTATAGACTAGTAAACAGGGTCAAAGCTCAGCTAGCTGCTTCTCTTGTTGGTGGAAGCTGCCTAAAACCAACAAGCACAAAAGCCAAAAGCGGAGAAGAAAAGAACTTTTCTGCCACGTAGGACTAATGCCAAGCTGGTATACCCGTGACAAAAGAAAAAACATATTGCACCAGCCGGGAATCGAACCCGGGTCTGTACCGTGGCAGGGTACTATTCTACCACTAGACCACTGGTGCTTGATGGTACAAGCAGATCAAATGAGTATACAAGAAGACAATCCTAATGACTGACAGATGATTAACCCTATTAAATACGGCAAGTGAAGAGCAATGAAAATAAATATATAATTTCACTTTCACATGATAAGAACGAAAAATGAAGATTAGAAGTTTTGAACGATGTTTCATTAGTTTGCTATTCATATAATGTACAAGGTTGGTATTAAATTCATAAATAAATGGTATAAATTCAAACAAAGAGAGGCTTATATTATTATTCTGTCATATTTCAACACATTCACCATCATCATCAAAGTCGTTATCATCATCCCAATCTAACTGGAAAGAGCTTGCTGACTTCATCAACTCGGTTAATCCGGTCAGATCCTCCAAATACGTCGGATGGTTGATCGCTTGGAGAATAAAATCTGTTCCCCTTTCACGAAATTCCGATACAACCTGAACATGATTCCAATAATCAAAGTATTTAGAATAGCAACAATCATAATTTCGGAATTACTGGTAGATAAACTTTTTTTTCCAAAATAATCGGCTGAACCTAAAAAAAATTTGCACCAAAAGAAATAAATAAATAAAATTCTTACAGTGCTGCAACAGGCAGTGCAACTGTTTGAAGAGTGACCCACAAGAGTCATCTGAGAGAACTGAAAGAAAGAGCCTCGAATCTGATGAGGTAAGATTCCTAGAGGTTGCTCAACCATTCCGACGTTATTAGAGTTTGATATCTCACCTTCCGCATATATGCTGCAAATTGTGGCATCTTTTGTAAATTTCTACTTTTAAAATCAAAATAACCGAGCATTATATTAGTTTGGATAAGAATATTACCCATGAGGATGATGAAGAATGCCCACTAAAAGTTCAACGGCAAGGGCTGAAGCAATGGGAGCAAGACCTGGACGGGTAACAGTGCATTGCTGGTCCAAGGTTCTGTTTTCCGTTGACTTCCAAAAATAAAAAATAAAAATAAATAAAAAGAGCATAAGAATCGATAATAGCTGTAAAGAACAAAAATATGATCCTGTATTAACACTTTTTTTCAGAATTACATCGATTGGGGCAACCACATCATTGCAGAAGTAACAACCCAGTCTCTGCCTTGTATTTGTAGAATTTGCCGCCTTAGATGTGGTCTCCTCACTGGAACTAAAAGGACCTGCTCCATGGCGCATAACTAAGAAGCTATCGAATCCTAGAGCTGCAGTGATAGTAACCTACAAGAGAAAATAAATCGAATTACCGAAAACCATTTTAACAAAAAATCTCACAATGCATGATAAGAAAGGGGTTTCACCGGAAATTTAGAATATACCTTGTTAGCATTTGCACAAAGAAGAGTAGGAAGCCACCTACTTTCTCTTGTATCGGTCAACAAGAAAACTACATCATGAGACTCAACCAAATCATGGAGGCGATTGTAATCGTCAAGGACACTAGCCTCTTCTTGATTTGAGATTGGATGACCAGGCATAGGTATAGACAGAACAACTCCTTCCGCTTTCTACAATCAATATAACAATGAAATTAACCATAAACAACATGTCGGTCTGGCCTTGCATTTTCTAAGAATATGTCATTTAACAATTACCATGCCAGGATATATTTGGCTGAGACTTTTAACTGCCGCTGTTGCTTTAAACTCACCACCATTGAGACAGTCATCAAATGTATAAAGGGATTGCCTCAGTGGATTAGACATAGCCACTCTCCCATTATCAACTAGTGTAATTATCCGAACACCCCATGCCTACAAAGTACATGACCTATTATTCATCCGATAATTAGAACTTGAGATTATGATTTTATGATGCATTTCGGTTGATTGTTTGAAATCCAGTTTAGGCCTGCAAAAC
This sequence comes from Coriaria nepalensis, assembly GCA_027186245.1. Taxonomy (NCBI): domain Eukaryota; kingdom Viridiplantae; phylum Streptophyta; class Magnoliopsida; order Cucurbitales; family Coriariaceae; genus Coriaria; species Coriaria nepalensis. Next base: position 1,224,662 of record CP114481.1, read on the forward strand.
TTCTGTTCGTCTGAAAGTTTCATCCAAATGTAAATTCCAGTTTTCCTCACAATATAGCTAGATTACACATTAGAGTCCACCAGACAAAATCAAGTTTACAAAAAAATATATAGTTTCTAAAAGCTCATTTAAATACATACTAAGTTTGTATACTACTCACCATTAGCATACGAGCAACCTGGCATCCAAGCGTACCCGCCCCAAGTAGTAGACACTTAAGAGAAGACAAGACATTTAAGTCCAAAGAAGGCAATGCACGCCATCTCATAAGTTTCAAGTTCAAATCAGCAGCAGATATTGCTAGACTGTATAATGAATGGAAAAAAAAAAAGAGATTCAGATATTTATCAATCCTACAATGGGGAGAAAATTTAATGGACCAGAAAGTGTTATAGAAGATAACATATAAATACCTAGTTGGGTCCATCGATTTGGAAAGGTTAATACACCTTGGAACTTTCTTCCCTCTGTTGAGTTCCCATCCAACTACACCAGGCACATGTTGAAAATCTCTCCATTCTATAAAGATATTGAAGAGAAATTAGCAAACCAAATTTGAGAAGAAAAATCATCTAATGGCCGTAACTGTAAATAGTGATGCTGGCCAGCCATGTTTTTGCAGTTTACCTTCTGCAACATTAATAAGGGCTTTACCAACAAGGGACAACCCAAGATCTGCAAAACCATGCCTCTCTCTATAACAGAAAAATTGAATGGACTTCAAATTCCATCTTGAATGAATAAGGGCAAGGAAGTTTCGAAGAGGCCAGCCAGGATTAGATGGAAGATGACATGGGTCATAAAAACCGAATAGCAACTGTAAGTAAAATTAATAGAAATTTTAAGGATATTACATTTTTACTAAAAAACAATTTATTTGATTAATATAATGAATCCAAACAAACCTTGTCGTTGTCACTTTCACAGGTTTCCCTATAATCCTTTAGTTGCTTAATTGTAGCGTGTGAACTTGAATCGATACTGATTAAGAAGAATGGTATACCTATAAAAAAAAACAAAAATAGAGAGAGAGCAATACAAATAAGACACCTAAGAAATTCTATAATACATTATGAATTGAAAATTTACATCGTAGTAGAGAAGGAAATACCAGAGGTTATGCTCGATTTACGCCAGTCATTACAAGCAACCGAAACAGATTCTACCTATTCGTGAAAAGAGTTAGCTATCACGACATGAAAGCAGCAAAGTTCTTTACATTTACAAAAAAAATAAAAATAAACATTTCAAGTAGCACCTCTTCTAAGCTAAACCACTGTGATGCTGGTTTCAGCTCAACCAAATTTGCAGGAGGATCGAGCAAGAGAGCAGGGAAAGCGAACCAGTAGTGAAAACTCCATTTCTTCAGGTCTGCAAATGATATAATAAGAAATCTCAAAAGTGCTGCACTGTCCTCGTTCCCACTATGAATGTCCTCCCAAATCTAAATATACCAATGAGAAGTAAATCCATTACTACCCACATTTGTGTGTAAAAAACGAAGAAGAAAATCCATTATCAATACCAACAAATCATCCTAAATCAAATAAAAAAGTACACACTAATGATAGATTTTTTCACTCTATGTAAAGTTTTTCACCTAAACCATATCCTACAGTATTCAGAATTACTGTTTCTGAATCTAATAGAGTACCGATATAAGTGTCAAACATAAAACAAATTTGATATGAAATGAAAAAATTCTACCTTCTGGGCTTCTGCTTTGAGCAAGCTCTGCTTATCGAGGGCATGGAAGCTTTCAATAGTATTTGTGTTGTAAAGAGTGCCGGGAATTGGGCACCTGTTTCTGTTGCCTCTACTCAGTTCCAGTGTCAATGACTGATCACTTGATTCAGAAGGTAATGATTCACCTAGTAGAGTTAAGTAGCTTGACACTTGAGAATGTGAGCAAGGTGCATAGAAACCTGCATCAAAAAAGGAATTAAACTTCATATAAAGATAGTAATATAATCACAAAATTGAGAGTTTTTCAAGCTTCAATTCTGTTTTTGACTGTAAAGAGAAGCATTAATTAAACACAATCAAAGCTTAGATTTCTATATTAAGCATTTATGGGAACAATCACGAAAAAATTTAGAGAAACTCAAATCAGTCAATATGGCATTTTACGTAGGTCAATCACATCAATTGAACTAGTAAAGAGACTATATTAAACAACAGAGGATCTCAATCTTTCACCCAATCTTTCCAATTAGAAAAGAGAAATACGGCAAGTAAGTTGGAAAACTTTAGAAAAAAATAGAAAAAAGGAGTTGGATGAAGATTTGTTAAAAGAAGAAGATGAAGAAGAAACCAGTGATCGGAATGGGAGAGTCATCGATGCCGAGCTTGTTAAGCTTCAAGGAAGAGAGTTTGTGCCAAAATCCCTCATCAACAGAGCTCTGAAACGGAGCGAATTGCAGTACAGATCCCTTATTGACGGTCGCCATTGCCGTGTTCTTCAAATTGACTCTGCTCTCTGACTCTTTGCTGCTTCTCCTCCTTCTTCTTCTTCTTCTATTAGACGCAAATGAGCTGCATCTAAATTTCTTAAACACATTGTTTTTTCAAGTCGTATATAGACCTAAACGACGCCGTGTAGGATTAGATCTGGGGTAGGGTTAAGCAAAATTTCTGTTTTAAGTAAAATTGAAATTGAGTCCGAAACCACAATCGATTTGAATTTTCACCGGTTTGATCATAAAAATCAATCTAAATCGAATTAGTATTAAACTGGTCGGCTTCGGTCGAGACCAATCAATTTTTTTATTTGTCACATCAATTTTATTTCTACTTAATTATATTATGACGTATGTAATTAATGAATATATATTAATATTATTTAAATATTTTTTTATACATTTACTTTTATTTAATATTATTATTTTTTAAATTAATATTATAATAACTATAAATATTATTTTATTTTAATATCATAATAAAAATAACAACATTTAAATATATCATAATTTCATAATACATCAACTCTATCATTTAAACAAGCGTAAACCAAGTCAACCAATTTTTGGTACTAAACATGTAAAATAATCTACTTACTACATATCAATTTGTAAATTATTTTTCTTAAATAAAAGTTCTTATATAAATACTACAAATACTAAAATAAAAATTGAGATTAAGATTAAATTTATAATTTAAAAAAATTAGTATTTCGATGCACCAAAACCGACCAAAATAATAAAAATTAATTTAAGTAAAATCATTTAAATTGATGCACCAACCGAAACATAAATTTAATTAAATAAACTAATTGAAAATTATCGACTTCGATCCATTTCGGTTGGTACAATTTTTTTCTCATCCTAAGAAGAGGGATACGTTGGTATATTTAGTCATTCTTTTAAGAATAAATTTTATATTCTTAGAGAAAATTACTATTCCACCGCGTTTTTATTATAATTTTATAAAAGTTATTATGTGAAAATTTTTTTTTATTTAAAAAGAATAATTTTTATATAATAACCTAAAAAAATAATTTTTTCATAATTTAATAAACTAGACAAAATTTTCAATTAAAAATTGCTTCTTCTTCTCTCTCTCTATCGCCATCCCTCTTCCCTCTTCCCTCTTCCCTCTTCCCTCTTCAGATTCGTTCTCTCTCTCTCTACTGCATTACTCTCATCCTTCACCCTCTCTCTTCTACTTGTATTTCTTCGAAGATTACATAAAACTTGGATCAAGTAAAATACCCTCTCTTCTTTCCCTTCCCTCTCTTCACATCAGGAAAAAAAAAAAATCGCAAAGTGTTGAGCTCTAAATAATGGAAATTCGCAAGTCTTGCCTGATTCCAAGATATTGTCTGTATGATTTTTTTTCTGGGGATTTTAATGGATACTGCTTCTTAGCTTTGGGGGTGGAATTTTGTCGTGTGGGAAAAAAAGTCATACATTTCATTTCCTTCGTTGATTATTTATTTCTATTTCCTTTTATTAATTTTAGCAATTAAATATGAAATATATTATCTAATCTTTCTAATTTGTTCTTGAATTCTTTGCAGGAAGAATAGTTTGAGGAAGAATCTCTTTGCCGACCGGTTGACGATCTGAAACTCGTAATTTTATATAACGCTAAGAACAAGGGAGTTATATAGATTGAAGTGACTTTGTTCTATCTCTCAATGTGTTCCATCCAAATGCTACACAACAAGATAAGATTGATAGACTAAATTTAAAAAGATTACGATATTTAAAGTAATTGTCTTAGGATTTTATGGTGTTATCAATTTGTGAATCATTAATCAAACTCAATTTTCTTCCTTATTTGTTTGCAGGTTTCATTCATACTTTATGATTTACGTAGAATGGGCTTCATCGAGAGCAAAGAGGTGAAGCAAATGCTTAAACTTCATTTCTCTAAAGATCTAACGGAACTATATAGATCTACGAATAGTCTAAAACCAGTACATCCCCAAAACAAAGATCTCATTTCTACTTCGGATACACTAGAATTTCTCCTCGACTCACATCTGTTTAGTAACAAAAGAAAAAAAGAAAGAGCAAATCTCTCTCTACCTCAAGTGAGAAAAGAAAGACAGCCTTCAAATCAAATAACTGCAAGCGGAGAGACACAAAAATAGTAGTTAGTAATAAAAAGTTGAAATATAAAGGGCCTTGGATCCTATAAAATTGCATATAGAGTTCTCTAAGTTTCACAGACTTCTTCAAACTCAAAATCTCCAATCAAATCAAGCAAAGGAAGAAAGGAAATAACAATGGCGAAGTCTGCTACAATCCTTGTCTCTGCTCTTAGCCTTGTCTCCCGCCTCGGCATCTGTTACGCTAATGAAGACCGGTTCTTCGTGGAGGCAAAGTTTACTGCGATACATGCCGTGCCCAGTTTTATACTAAGCTCAGTACCCCTATCAAAGGTACAATATTAAGATCTATCTGACCAGTTTAAACTTTGAAGAAGAATTTAATAATCTGACCATTTTTCTACATATCGAAAATTTTAATTAAATTCTCTGCAGTTGGTGTTATCATATTCATTTCTTAATAGTTTCTAGAACTACTATAGATTTAACATTGTATTAATAACTATTTTGATTGACATATAAAATAACATATACAATGTAATTTTGTAATTAAATTGCAATTTGCGGGGCCACAATGCAGGCGCAAAGGTACGTTTGGAGTGCAGGGACGTGGAAGGAGGTCAAGTAACCTACTCAAGCGACTGCGAGACCAATGAGTCATCAACCTATCGTCTTCAGTCGATGGGGACCACTAAGATGATGTTTGTGAGGTCCTATTGGTGTCGAGCCCCCAGCCGGATTGTGCCGAGATTGTCAAAGAGCCATTCCACAAGCTAAGTGCTAGGGTCAGCCTCACCGGCAACAATGGGTTGGTCACCCCAGTTCGCAAAGCTAACCCACTTGGCTTCCTTAGTAAAGAAATTCTTCCCGGGTGTGCTGAGGTCATGAGAGAGCTTGGCTTCACCAAGGATGGCACCCTTGCTTGAAGAACTAAGATTGAGTTAAGGTCCAAATTTGAAGGCACCCCTTTAGTGGGTTTATACTTATTATATATGGACCATAAGTTTATTATTATGAGTGTTTAACTGCAACATACCAAAACAATGGAGGAAATTATAGACTTAACTTCTGCATATTGTGGTTTTCAAGGGAAAAAAATGTGAAGAGTATTATAACTATTTGATTTTTTTTTTTTATTGTAATTTTCTTAAGGGAAGGTAGGAAAAACTTTTACCTAATAAAGGCTTAGACTTTGAATATTGCTTATTTTTAACCTAACACATTTATCTCATTGTCTTCAACAAACTAAAGTCTTTTTGCGACCTAAAAGGAATCAATCTTAATGAAGCCGATAAGGCACAACATAAACCCTACATTTAGTTACTCAAAAAAGACTATACATATACACTGATAAACATATATAACAAAACCTGAAATTGATCTACTTGAATATCTTCAAAGAGGCACTGTTTCTCAAGCATATTCCCAGCCGTTATTCAAGTATCGCTCCAAGACGAATCGTCACCATCATCACTTGCCACGGCCTAAATGAATTTCTCTCAAAAATTGAGCATCATTGAAATAAAATGATAGGAAGATAACCAAAAAATAAAAAACAAGGAACGAAACTTAGAACCTGGCGGATAGCATTTGCTTTCTCCAAAATTGCGCTAACATTGACATTAGGAGCGGGTCCAGGCAAACAGATTGGCTTCTCTATCATTGTATTTCGTCTTAAATTGAATGACTGGAAGAAAACCACGTTAGCTTCAAGTACTTAGTCCAATATCATGTTAAAGTCGACATTCAAAGCCAAACGGTTTTAATCTTTATTTTCTTCCACATTAAAGTTGTATTCTACTTCAGTCTAATTATATCAAATAACATCTTCAAAATTTTCAAATCCTCAATAATCTAGTTTCATTAATAAGATACAGCTGCTTACTTTAGCTCGGATTTGTTGCAAAAATTCTTCTCTTTCATCCTCTGCGTTGCCATCTCTAGCTTCCCTCTGTCCATTTAATTTCTGATGTTTCTGTTGACAAGCATAACTTAAAAAACTCTTGTTTTGACTCATTTCATAAATGATTATTTTAATTCTATTTTGGGGAAAGGAAACTGGAATAGTGCATTACCTTGCTCTTGGGTTTTAATGCAATGATATCGTTATTTTGGTCTTCTTCTTTTGGACCTTCAAGTTTATGAATGACAGTAGATCCCAAAGATTTCGAGTCAACTGTAAGTTTGAGAGTTTCAGACACATCTTTTGTCCGGATTTCAGTCACATCCGACAAGCTTCTAGAAACCCGCCACTGATCTGGAGGAAGAGGTGGCGGTAGTGGTGCTTCCTCACGTTGTGGACCCTGCAAATCAAGGACATTCACGGGACCCGAAACATTAAATTTCGGTTCTTGCAAAACAAGGTCCATGGCACCGTTGATTTCCACATGGTTCGACATAGAGTCCAACAAAGAAACTCCATGTAAAGCATCATCATACAATTCCCGATTATCTTCACATTTAGGAGAAATCTCACCAGATTCCCACTGCCCAGAATTCGATTCTGATTGACGGCTAATACAATCATCCTCTGTTTCCGAAGATCTACAGAATGTATCATCATCAGAAGTGGACCCCATGTCATGGACAGGAATAGAATCTTCCGGAACCAGCTGCAATGAAGGATATAGCCCCCGTTTGCTTTCATGATGGTTTGGACTATTATCGGGAAGTTTCAACTTCAGTTTGGAAAAAGTTTCGAGGCCGTTGGTAGTAATAGGCTGGAAGGAGATACTCATGTGTTTAAGAGGAGGCGAAGAAGGAAACATATCTATGGAAGATTCTTGCAAAACATTCCCTGAACAATCTGGTTCAAATTTGTTATCTTGTACAAGAGTCAACTTGTTACAGAGTCCATTTACGAGGAGCCTTTGTCTTAATTCAAACACCCCTGATGTGTTTTCATCATCATTCTCTGGATCATCTGGATATGTTAGAGGACGTGAATCTCTTTCTTTCTCGCTGTTTTTGGTCAACATATCTGAATTGACTTTATTGGCTTTATTGTTGACTGCAGCTGTCTGATCAGACGGAACATCTTTAGCATCTGACATGGCGAAATCGTGTGGCTTTGATGGCTGTAGTCCTAATAACCCACCATTGGTCCAGATCGTAACAGAAGGAATGCTCGAAATGTCAGTAGATGAATTTTCGTGTAACCTTCTTGTTCTTTTATCATCTAATGAACCATCCTGTTTATCATATATTCTCAAGCCCGGGTTAGATTCTGATTCTGACTTCATGCCTGAAATGTCAGAAAAAGATCGGTCCTGGAAGCTTCTTGTCATCTTAATGCCTGATGAATCACCCTGTTTATCATAAATTGTCATGCCCGGGTTAAATTCTATCTTTGACCGTATTCCTGAAATGTCAGCAAAAGATTGGTCATGGAAGCTTCTTGTCACATTCTCTTCTGACTGATCCTGTTTATCCGTAATTTTCAGGTCCGGAGAAAGAGAATTTTCAGAAACAGATTCTGACTTCGAAATTTCCTGTTTATGGTTAATTTCCAAATCTGGGGAAAGAGAATCGTCACAAGAAGATTCTAACTTTGGACGTTCCTGTTGAGAATTAGTTCTTACTAGTGAAGCGAGATCACACCCATCATTTTCAGCCAACTGTTCCTGATCCAAAGTCTCTACAGAAACTGAATAGGATAAATCCAAAATCACTCCTCCATTAGGTGAATCAAGTTTTGTCGAACAATGATGATCTTCATAAACTCGATCTTCTTCTGCTACATAATTAGCATCAGAGGGAAAAGATCTCTTCACTTCTATCTTAGTTTGGTAATCATGATCATTCTCAGATTCCGATTCAATCGTGTTGAGGGCATCCTCGTAATTATCTGGTTCACTTTCACTCTCATCAATTAAATCTCTATTTGATGTCATTTCCAGTATGTTTTCAGCATTAGACGCCATATACCCCTCAAAATCATTCACATTGGGCCCTACCATGCTTGATGTTGATAATTCCGAGATGCTTTCATCATCAGACGGTCTATCTCTCTTCCAATAATATTGGCCCGAAGTTGATTCCGGTAAAATTTTGAAATTAGATCCCTCATCCATCTGCAAATCATTTCCAAAATCAACAGCTCCTCTTCTTTCATTATCAGATGGTAAATCCCATATATAATCCTTATCCAGGTCAGTCTGTGGATTTATTGGAGCCGATATTTCGGCTTTTTCATCCCACATAACACCAGATGAAGAACAAGTTGCAGCTTGCTCTGGGATCGGATCATGTGAGAATTTTTCATAGGTAGGGCTTGTAGTTTCTTCGAGAAAAACTGAATGATGGGTATCATTATTGTGCTTAGAACTAAAAGATGGTGATTCTTGATATTCATGTTCTTCTGGTTGGATTGAAGATGGAGAATGGAGATCACATTCGATGTATCCTGATTCACTTCTTAAATCAGAGGAATTTAAGTGGGGCCCTGGCTCGGGTTTTGGCATGTCCTGAGTGGAAGCTGTTCTAGAAGGAGATGGTTGTTCATTTTCAAAGGAATGATCCTGTGTTCTGCATAATTAAACATTAGAGACTCATCACCAAGAAATATCACCAAGAAATATAGCAACTTTTCTTTTTCAAGTTATTTAGCAAGGTATATGTTCAACTACCTGATATTGAGATTGGATATTGATACACCTTTCATTACTTCTCGGTTCCTTCGTAATGATCTTTTCCTCTGTTCAATTTATATTTCAAATATATAATCAGATATAATTATCAACAAGAGTTACATCGAGGTGTGAATTTTGAACAAGAGAAAATCAAGATATCGTTCTTTAAAATATTGAACACGTAATTTTGTTTTCATAATTTCAACAAAAGTAACAATTAAGCTATAGCTTATTGACTGAAGAAGAGTTGGATGAAGTAAATCCATGATGATTTTAATTCTGAAAGTTTGAACCTTAATTTTGCTTAATGATGAGCTTGCAAACAACTTAGTTCCTCAAATGCTTAGTTAAATGCATGCATCTTTTTATCAGTAAGGACACATCTCTTACTTTAGAAATAAATCCAGTCCGACATGCAATTTACTTAAAACTCCAATTTCCTAAAATACAGTTTGACAAACCGAACTCGCCCTTATTCAAAAAACTCATGAGAAGATATTTTAATAACAGCGATTTATGATAATAAGTAATCCACGATTATTTAGCATATATGCACATACCTTAGATTTATGAGCTTTCTTTTCCCTTGGAAATCTTTGGCAATTGGCTTTATCAGTTGTTTCAGAAACCCTTTTGAAGAAGGTTGGATCCGAATATCGCTTTAGACAAGATCCGGGCCCGTCCGTATCAAATCTGAAATAGCAAGCAGAGCACCCATATGTTTAGTACCTATTTTAATTACAGATCATACTTGTCATTTTCTTAAAATTAGGGGGGAAGAAAAAATAAATATATTTTTTACTTGTCAAGCAAGTGAAGACGTGGGGGATCACGACATTGTTCATAGGAATCCATTATAAAGCGAGGCAAGTCATGGTAGATGAAATGATTCTTTTCCGTCCGAATCCTTGGATGCCATTCAATACCTGCAAGCAACTTGAAAGATATAATGCATCACAATGAGACAATTATAGGAAATACTAACACATCATAAAAAAACTTATCAAAAAGAATTTCATGAGTCAAGGAAAAACCACAAAATAATAAGATATGTCATCATTCATGGTATCTTCATCCCTCTTTTATCCTTCCCCCTATTTTCTACCAGAATTTGGTCATTTGAGATAATAATGCACCTGTTGAGTGCAAATATATATAGGACGGACTCTTGAGTGAATCAGGCTTAAAAAGCAATCTTACACTGCAACCAATCAGAGTATCCCCTGGAAAAGAAAAAAGGTTATATTTTCTAACTCAGCAGAGTAATTACGAGGTGGATCATCTGATTGGTTGCAGTGTAAGATTACTTTTAAAGCTTGGGTCACCCAATTATTTCTCTATATTTATGGTGTGTTTGAAACTCCAATCTGGGTCCAAAATCCAGTTTCAGCCAGAAAGCCCCAACATGTCTACAACCTTTGATCCAATTGCAAAATCTAGTTAACCTCTCAAAATCTAACTAAATACAGATTGCACAAACTCCAGTTTACACAAACCACAATTCCAAAAATCCAAACCAAACGCACATTTAATAAAATGGGTACTGGATCATACCAGCAGTGTACGCGAAATGTATATGGCTTGTTTGAGCAAGTACAACTTTTTCAAGGGAAGGAAGTGAGGCTTCAATGTTTTGTACTCGAACAGCAAGTTTTTGACTTCTAGAAGCTGTGGTTGTGACTTGCTCTTGTAAGCCATGAAATATCTCTGCTGCAAATCTATTAACACATCAAATATTTCCATTTCAGTTAAATTGTTGGATTACAGCTCTTGACACAAACACAGGTCAGGAAATGTGAATGAAATTTTTTCCTTTCACACACGAAAAAACTTGCAAAATTTATGCACTATGTCAATAAAACAGTTTAATTCAAAGTCCACTATTTTCCAATAACCCATCAAAAATTAAACTCTAATTTTACTTTTCTCTCTAATTAATACCTTAAACATTGACCTTTAAACACAAAAGCCCACCAAAACCTCACAATGTTTTTAATGAGGTAAAAAAATTACCTTCTGCACTAACTCAAAAACAACAAGAAAACCAAAAAAAATCACCCAAGTAAAGAATAAGAAAAAGTGCTTGTTTTTCCAAGAAAATTTACAGTTTACACACAAATTGAACCTCCCTAAACACTAAGTACCTTACAAATTTGTTGCCCTAAATATAAAAACAGCAAAATTCACCCTTTTCCCAACAACCCATTAACCTGATTTCAAATTACTCCAGCTTTAATCACTCTAATCAAAATCCATTCCACTAAACCATTTATATTATACAAAAAAAAAGGGGGTGGCGGGGTTTAAAGAACCTCTAAACCATATTTCAACAGAGTCTATACAAAAATAAAAATCCAATGCACAAAATCAAAAAGTTTGCAAAATTGAACCTCAAAGGTGAGAAAATAAGGCAAAAAATAATTAAACAAAAAAGACATACTCGGCGAGATCACCCAGCTGCCTCAAGATCCCTACAAGGCCAGAAACAGCAACACCTTCAAGAACAGCTTTTGGATCTTCTGTATCAACCCTCTTATACAGCTCTGCTTTACCCAACCCATATTCATTCCTCACCTTAACCCTCACTAACGGCATCTTCTTCTTCTTCTTCTTCTTCTTCTTCGCTATACTTTTTCACGGAGTTTGCAGTGTGATGGAATTCATGAATGAAACGAAGCAGTTGATGGGGAGAGTTTAAGAGAGAGCAAATGGGGGTAGAGAGAGAAAAAAATGGGGTTAGAAAGGGAGATTAGGTACAGGGAAAGGAGCAGCTGAACTGCAAGAGAGCGAGGGAGGGAGTGTTTCTTTCCTCTCTGTTTCGTTAGAAAAGGCCTTTGCCTACTCCTCAATCAAGGTATTCCGGTTCTTTCCTTCTTCCTCCTCCAAATCAACAAACAATAAATAAATAAAATAAAAAAGACTTTTAAAAACATCAATAAATTATTTAACGTACAAAAAAAGAAAATTGTACAAAATTGGAGGTTGATTTTAAATTATTTATCGTACGAAAAAAGAAACGAAGAGGTGATGGATGCAACGTGCTTCCACGAGGCTCTCTCAGGGATATTGTTGGATTTGTTTTTTTTTTTATTAATTGGAAAATTGAAACACCAGTAGGAATTCTATAAAGAAATATAAAAAAGAAAAGAAAAAGAGAGATATATATATATAAACAAATATGTTTCGTTTTGACCAAAACATCTTATATAAAAATAATAATATATATAATATTAGTTGAGCTTATGAAATTATGTATTACTTTTTTTTTTTTACTGTAGAGTAGATTTTCTAAAATTATCTTATTTTATAATTTATAATTAAAATGTTTAAAATATTATATTTTTTTTAATAAATTTATTATTAAATATAAATTTCATCATGAATTTTTCATTTTCTTATTACATGATATATAATTAATTTATAATTTAAATTTATAAACTATTATCATTTCATAATTTATCACCAAATTTTTTATATATTTTATTTCATAATAAAATTAATATTAAATATAAATTAACGACATCTTTATTTTTCTTTTAAAAAAAATGAATGAAAGAAAAAAAAAATCCTTACTTCGGTATATATCCATTTTAAATTTTGTATAATATGCAACGTATCAAATTTTATAATCAAAATTCTTAAAATATTCTTATTTCATAATAAATTTAATATTAATATAAATTAATAATTATCTTACGTTTAAAAAATAAAAAATATATATTTCAAAAAAATAAGCTTATTTTTCATTTAAAGAAATCTTTTAATTTTTGACAATTTAAGAAGACTATAAAACATAAAATCATAAATCAAAAACCTTAAAGAATAAAACCTTAATTGATAATAAAATCGAAAAAACAATTGCACAAAAAATGATAATAATATATAATTTAGTATTAGCTTTTATTAATGTTGGGTGGATCTTATACTATATAAAATGTAGTTAAATTAAATTATTTTAAAATATTTAAAATATATTATATATGTATATATATTAAGATAAATACGTGTATGAAGCTATAATCTAATATATATATAATAAAAATTGAACTTAAGTATACTGATGGGAGTATCGGTACCAATTCCAGTTAGGCCTGAAACTTAAAAAATGATACCAGTTCTAGTACCAGAACTGATACTATAATTTAGTATTATGATCGATTTTGATTCTAGTATCGATATCGTTATATATACATATAACTAAAATTATATATATATATGTAAACTAAAAACTAAATTTTTAAGAATAAAAAATATAAATTAAATTTGAAATTATGATATTGTTCTTTTGGTTCGATGGATATATGATTGATACAATAAATAATATAATTTCTAAAAAATTAAGTAATACATTTTTATTTTTTAAATTCGGTATCAAGTACCATACCTGTACCAGCACCATACCGTACCAATACAGAAAATATCGGTACCCAACAACATAAGTTTGTAGTTCTAGTACCGGTACCGGTACTGGCTATATGGGAATAATAGCAATACCCTTGAATATCGGTACTATTAATATTTTTAGTCACCCATAATATGAATTTTCACTTTCTGACAACTTGTCACGAGTCAAATTTTATAATAAACTTGCTAAAATACTCTCATTACATAATAAATTCAATATTGAATTCAAATGAATAATTATCCTCCTTACCCCTTGAAAGAAGAAAAAAAAAACTTGCTCCTCCATAAGTCTATTTTAAATTTCTTATGTCAAATGTCAAATTTTACAACTTAACTTTCTAAAATATCATAATTTCATCATAAATTCAACATTTAATATAAATTAATAATTTCTCTTAGCTTACAAAAAAAAATCTTATTTTTCGTCTAAACAAAACCTTAATTTTTGACATTATGAGAAAAACCTAAAGCATGAATCATAAATTTTAAAAAATATGTTAAAAAAAAAATTGTTGATAATAAAATTCTACTTTTATTTTTTATCTAAAATAAAATTTGATAACATGACTTAATTTTTAATGGTAGTTTACTTTATGCTGAGTTAATTATATACTAAATAAAATATAATCAAATTAAAATTATCTAAAAATATTGTAATACATTATATACACAATTCAAAAATAAATCTATATAACGTATTACACTGTAATCTAATATATAATAAAAGTTAAGTTTAAATACAAAATTACATCGCGTATGAATTTTTAATTTATATAGCCCACCTCATACCATATTTTCAACCATTATATAATTTATAATTAAACTTCATAAAATACTTCTATTTCATAATAAATATAATATTAAATATAAATTAATAATTATTATCATATTTCCTTTAAAAAAAAATAAAAAAAAAATGTTAGAATATATATATCGTGACATATTTTATAATCAAACTTCTTAAAGTATTTTCATTTAATAATAAATTTAATATTAATAATTATCATCATTTTTTCTATTTAAAAAAAAGTCACGGCATGCCTCATGACAAATTTTATAATCAAAAATTTTAAAATATTTTCATTTCATAATTAATTCAATATTAAATATAAATTAATAATTATCATCATATATTTTATTAAAAAATAATAATATTTTATTCTACTACATATTAATTTCAAATTTTTTATAATATCACACATCAAATTTTACAATTAAATTTCTTAAAAAATACTTATTCCATAAGAAATGGGCTAAAGGCCCCTAAATTTTAAAATTAAAAAAAAAATCTTTTATATTTTATAAAATGTGCTCCTTTTGATTCTCCGTGTAATTTCGAACGAGTAAAAGGATTCCTTATATTCGGTTTACGCCTAACGATTTACTGACGCGTAATGTTGATTCACCGTGACACGTCAAAAAAAATTTGAAAACTTGAATTATTTTTTTCTTTTTAATTTGAACCCCAAACTAATATTTAACTTCTTTTTCCCCCATTCTTTTCATTTTCATTTCCTTTTAATTCTTACACCAACCACCGCCGGAAACCAATAACCACCACCGCCCACTGGTGATAGCCACCTCGCCATTCACCTCCGCCGCCGCACCCTCCTCGTTCTTCTTCTCCTCCCCCTCTCTTTTCTCTCTCCTTGTACCCATACGAAATCTGAGTTTCAAACCTAGATTTCGATTCTGGGTTTGAAAATCAGACTTCGAAATTGGATTCAAAACCCAAACTTTGAATCTGGGTTCAACTCGAAGGATTTGGTTGTTTGTCAAAAAATGCATTTGATTATGAGTCCAGGGACGTGTTCTGTAAATTCTTCAACTACTAATTTTCATTTATTTTTTATTTGTTTGTGTTTTCATATGGGTCTGTGTGAGAAATTTCTTCCATCTGGTTCTATCTAATCTGATTATTAATTATGTGATTTATATATGTGTATATGTATAGAAGTCGTATAAGGAAATTCAAAACGATTAAAAGATGATCTTTTGATTCCAAAGCTTGTGTCTTTCGATCATGGCGGTGTCTGAAAATGATGGTGTTAAATTCGGCTCATCATGTCAAAATTTTGAGGGTTCCGTTGTTTCATCTCAATCTAATCCACCTAACTTGCACAAAAAAATTAAAACCCAGATACGATTCTTCAATTTTTTAGTGTAGAGCCCGATTCTCAGTCAAATGGAGGTGATGATCAGAAGAATCATCTGCAAGAGAAAATCCCAGCGAGTGGGCCCACTGGAGATTACGAGGCTCGTCAAATGGGTTAGATTCAAAATGGGTTTTAAGCAAATAGAGTCAAAGAGATCTAATAGTGGAGGAGGAGGAGGGTGTGGAGGCATTAATCGGAGATCTTCTAATAGTAATGGAGTGGTTGATCATGATGGGGAAGAAAACTTCGGAGCGATATGAGCGATTAAGCTGAGCTTCTAGTCTAACTTGAATCCCATGGCAGAGGATCGCAGTTGCTTCTTCTGAGACTTGAACATGTTGGTGAAAGGGTGAAAAAGAAAAGAAAAAGAAAAGGTTTGGGGGAAAAAATAAATAAATAAAATGTAGGGTTTAATTAATTTTTTTCTGACGTGCCATGTCAGCAGACCGTAGTGAGAAACGGAAATTTGGATGACGTGGTATTACAAGGGTTTAATTTTTCCATTCTTTTAATTATTGAGATTTACACGATTATCATTATATATTATTAAAGTTCATATTTTACCATCTAAATTATTATATTTAGGCTACTTACCATATAGTTTATTTATGGAAATATCATATAAGGTATATGTGTTCTTAAACAGCCCATTATTTTCAAATTTAAATCTTTCGCCCGACTATATATATATATGGAACATATAGCTTCGTTAAACCCAAGTGTAATAATTTAGATGATAAAATATGAATTTTCGTATTCTACTTAGACTATAGTCTTTAACTAAATCTTAATAATCAAAGACAACAAAAGGTGAGTTACCTTAATGTCCTGGTAGTCGTGTAATTAAAATAATGTGTCATGTTGTTATGTCCTTGTTTTTATGTCAATAGTATTGGAGTCTGGACCTCAACCTTGCAGAAGACGCATCCCGTAGACATTAGTTCAAACTTAACATTGCAAAGGCCCGGCTCATCAAAGGCCAATCTGACCTAGTAGGCTAGAGCAATGCATCTGCCCCAACACCAAAATAACCATTAAACATGGCAACATCGTCAACATAAACCTAGCTCCGACACACTCTATCCACAATCTCCGAAAGTTGATGGACATGGAACTCGAGAATCTAGGGTTTGTTACTATAGTCAACTGAAAGCTTAAACTGTTATGAAATGACTTAATTAACACTTATAATCATAATTTGCATGTTGTGTCATTTTCATAACTTAATATGTGTTTCAAATTATTAATAATTATTAGATTTTTATTTTAATTTGGTTAATTAAGTGATTTATGGTAATATAATTAAATATGATATTTTTTGTAGTATAAGTTTTATAATATATGGTACCTAATAGAAAACTTAATTATGAATAGTGGAGTTCTAATTAGTTTACCTATATAAATAATCTTATCAGAGTTTTGGTCCTCAATGATGATTACTATATTCTTTCCTCAATTTTTCATCTTTGAATGAGATTAATTGAGAGAAATAGATTAGTCTGTGAAAGACTTCATACTCACCTTTAATTGACGTCATGGATTCAAATACGCCGTTCTCATTATTTTACTATGAAATCTTGATATTCTATATAACGTTTTTTAGATCAATCTAGATTATATGTTGATTCTGATTAATGAATTTCTTATATTTATATTATTTATACACATTATTATATATTTTTTGTTAAATTCATATGGTCTTAGGATTTGATTCATGATTACGTGTATGGTTGTTTTAATTTTCATTAATCTCGATCACATGATTAATTAAATATTTTAATTTTGAGAATGGATTCATTCATAAATCCACGAGTTTTTACATTTTATATATCTTTGATTTTCATTGTATTCATAACTATGCATATACTTACATATATATATATATTAAGGATTTTCCTTTAGTTACAGATTGACTTTTGTTTATATATATATATATATATTATAATCAGTTTTGTTTAATAAACTTTTATTTTTTAAACATACGGTTTTGGGATTTTTTAAGATATATATATTAATTTTGAGATGTTGAACATGATTTAATTCTTCAATTTTATTTTAATAAGATCAATATTAAGTACCTTTGATTCATGATATGTTTGTATGATTTTGATTCAATTTTGTTCTAGAAAAATCAAAATTATATGTTTAATATTAATATTAATTTTATATTCTATTTTAGGTATCTTTGATTTAAGTTAAGGAAATAAAAAAAAAATCTCAATTTTAAGTTTTCTTTTAAGATTTTTTGCACAAATGTGGGTAATCTAGATTTTTATTGCAATCGGCTAAGTGCCGCGACGCCGAAGATTCCAGACAATGGGGGTCGTGGTGCCACCCATTGGTGCTGCAACTAGGGTTATGCAAATAGCAGATATGGGTATCTGCTATCCATTATCCGATATATCTGCAATTTTAACTAACGAGAGGATATTTGTCTGTTTAATTTTTAAACTAAATGGTATCCACCTACTTCACTCCGCTATAGAGTGGGCGGATATGTCGGTTATCCGCCCGTCCGCCTATTTTTTTTTTTAATATATTAAAATAGGTTTTACTATTATTTTCCTTAATTAATAATAGATGGGTGGATATCTACTATCCGCTATATATTGTTGGATAATATGGTGGGGCGAATATCCGCCACCTAAAAAAAATTGAAATATCCGCTATATCTACTTCGTCAGCAGGTGGATCGGGCGGTTACAACGGATATAAATATTCTTGCACAACCTTAGCCGTAATGCTATTCAGGTAGAATATATATATAAATATATAATTTTCTTTTGAAAATTTGAAGGTTTTAAATTTTATTTTGCATATATGTCTTTTATCTTGAAATAAATTAATTGAAGCAAAATGTTACCAAAGTAACCTCTGTTGCATAGATTTGTTTACTTTGAGATAGTAAGATGTGTGTGTTTGTTATTTTTGTGATCAATGATCAGCCCAAATAAATGTCATTAATTGGCCAAATAGTAAACACACATGTGGAAATGAATGCATGATGATTATAAAGGAATGTTGTTTCCTGACCGAATATGTTATTAACTGTAACGACCTGCACTATTTGAACCATTACTTTACTAATATTTTCTTGTAAATAAGATAATTTTTTTTCCCACTATGGACTAGTTCCAGAGAAGCTTTTAAAACTTGTCTTCATTAAAAGGATTTCTTGATTTTTAGCAACATCTATCATATGAAAAGTATGTTATAGTGCTACTATTAAACGTGCACGTGTCGACTATAAAATCTTAAAACATTTATAATAAGGTTCTCAAAATATTGACTGAGTCATTATGATATATCAAAATATTTATAACTATCCTTATTTATGATATAAAAGTAGAAGTTTACATAGTAGTTATAGTCCTGGTATCACTACCTCCTCTGTAATCATCGCACTCTCTCGGCAAGTTTGTCATAATAATTAGATCAATTGCTTACCCTTAGTGTTTATAATATGAAATGTAAGACGTGAGCTTTCGCTCAGCAAGTGCAAACATAACTCACAAAACAGTTATAAATGCATATAATATATGAAACATATAATATATAATAATCATAAAATTCGTATTCTTCGTAAGGGTTATTACATACTTATATCTTACTCTTTCTTATACTTTCTTAGTTTTTCTTTTATTGGGTCATGCGTATGTACCAGTTGAGCACTCGACCAATGGAAAGGCGAAGGAGCGACTCGATCCAAACTTGCCCATAATTCTTGTATGCCTCGGTATGTATTAACATAACTTTAAACAATCCTCTCTTCATTGGGCTTTGGCCTTTCCTTTGAGAGGTTGGTACGACACTAAACTATTCTATCTCATTTTTTTTGTATTTACATATACCTCTTAATTTCTTAATATGAAATATGAGGTAAACTTTGCATGATGCTCATTAATGCGTATGTCTTGCACTCATAACAATCAATCATTTCATGACTACAAATCAATTAATAACATGAACAACCATGCAATCATTAAAAATAACTCATAAAGTTTGAAAAACAGTTTTGCATGTTGTAGATGAGATTTGTACTTACCTGGATTCTGTACTTTCCCTAAAGGATTGAGTACTTCACGAACTCTGAGTCAATTATTCGCATATCCAATCAAGAATTTAACTTAGCTTAATAAAAGCTTAACTTTCCAAAAGATTTTCTATTTATTTAACTTATCTCACTATGCATTTCTTGTTTCTTTTTAGGAATCTAGTTCCGAATCTGTTCGTATTATAACTTACATGATTAAATGTCTAACTTTTGCCAAAGTATTTTCTTCTAGATTATCATTTTTACCTTATGATTCAAGCCTTTAAAGTTAACTCATCTAAAGAGTTTTATTGCTTATATAGCAGGCGTCGAAACGCTGAGTACATCAAGCAGTCGACGCGTCGAGGAGTTAAATATGTCGAGTATGTCGAGGCGTCAAATACATCACATATTGGAGGCATCGAGTACATCGCATATTAGATTACGTCGAATAGGTCATATATTGGATTACATTGCATATTTGATTACGTCGATGCGTCGAGTATATCGAGTACGTCGATGTGTCAAGTACATCGTATTTTAGAGATATTTAGGATGTCGAGGACGTCGTGCCATTCATGTTAACTTTTAAAATTCCAAAATTCGGATCTCAGTGATTATAAATCCGTTTGGGGTGTTCTTTATGTCTCTAGAAAGCAAAGAGAGTCTAGTTTCCTAATATAATTTTATTATGATTTTAGGACATGTAGAATATTTCAGAGTCTAATTATTAAGATGTATTGGTTGAGATTTGTGTACCGTGAGTTAGGGCTTGCTTAATTAGTTTGATTATGGTGTGATTATGGCTGTTTATGTGCTGTACGAACTCTCACATACATAGGGCTACGATCTAATCTCGTTTACAGATATTAACATGGATGTAGGTTTTCTGGTTAATATATTGGAAAGTTGAACCACTGTATTTTATTATGTTCTTGTTGTTTTCTTGTTTTGATTTTAACAAGTTATTTTCGGACATAATTGAGCTCGATGTAGGATTTCATATCGTACATTAATTCTGTGATGCATCCTTCGATACTAACTTCACCTATTTTTAACGCAACCAATAAGGCCTCATATATTAATTAAATTACAAATCCAAATCTAACCTAACTCTGATAATCTAAACCTAAATCGTTACAACAATCCGCTGCAGTTTCCAAAACCATCAAACTCATGCCGCAGTTGCTCTTCCACGTTGCCATTGCTACTTTACAATCAGAAGCTTAACTAGCATGTTCATCGGCTATTATTATTATTATTATTTTTAATCCAACTTTTCTTGCTATTTAACACTTTAAAATAATAATGCATGGCAGACCAAGTACATTAATTATTCGATCTACAAACATGTCTTTTTCACTTTTTTTTCGGTGTTTTTTCTTTTTCCTTCTTTTTTTTTTTTCATTTTCCTTCTTTTTTTCTCATGTATTAGTTAGTAGTAGTTGCTTTGATGATTATGTATCATGTATGGCTTCTCTCATATTAATTATACTATTATATAGTTATGCTTGTAAGATATTATTTGACCTCTTTTTTCAGCGCTTCTAGGTATGAAAAATATGATTAATTAATCTCCTATAATATGTGAGATTAATGCATACATATAACGATCAGTCAAAAACTCAAAATTTTGATTTTGTTTTTGTTTATAGATTTGGTTTATTATAAATTGATCAATCATAATTATAAATATCAGACTCATATATCAAATCATCTATCATATTATGATTTATATATAATTGTGATCGATCTATAATAGATTGAGTCTATCCAAAAATTTCCTAAAATATCTATATAATTTGAGTTGTTGCAAATTATTTCATTATATTAATCTAGAAAATATATCCATACTTGTTACTCTGAATCTACAAAATGACGAGACATACATTTTTTAGATTTTGGAAGCATTATTATGTGTTCCGAATTATTTAAAAATTTCTCTCTCATTATAAGGAATTGCACGAATTTATTGCTAAGAAAGAGATCATGAGAACATACTCTTGATGAATTAATTGTACAAGGTTAGACATTTATTTATAATTTGATAGCATTGTGATGACGACGGCGAGCTTCCTAATGGGCAATCTATAGGGTACGACATGGCCTACGTACTATGTTCGGCCGGATCCGTGCCGTATAAAGGGCCGGAGTTCAGCTTAACTATAATTAGGGAGCCTATAAACTAGATGGATCTCAACACATGTATGTCTGTTGCCGCTGCTATATAATTAAAATCAAGAAACCACAGCAATGCATAGCATAACCTGATTGTCAGTGCTTGATAATTTCTGTCAATCTTAGATATAAGTTTGAATTTCTGGCATTGTAAAAGTGTGTAACTTAATAATATAATATATAATTTAATTATTATATAAACATTTAAATTATTCTCCTAAGAATTATGCTTTTAGAAGAATCCTTCAAATATAATCAACCGTATATATAGATTTTAGGCGTGCATTTGAAGTATTTTCGCTAATTTTCCTTTTAATAGAGCAATATCTTTTCCACATAATATTGTACCATCATTTTGAATCCATTCATATATGGTAGTTAATTTCTTGTGGCCAATACTTTGAGATAGCAAACAAATTAACATGATATCTTTTTTATTGGCGATACGATTATTGTATTAGTCAGCTAAATCAGTTAATGGTTAGCTAATTGATTACAAAGTTAGACGCTGACTGATTAGGAGGTTAGAAGCTAATTCTCTGATTAGTCACCGACGTTATTATATAAGCTTCATGTAAGCAACGTGATGATTAATACAAGCAAATTTTGATGTTAGTCCTACTCTGCTTATTCATCTTTCCTAATTGATCAGAGTTTATCGCAATCTTCACATTTTTCTATAATTTTTGAAATAAAAAATATAACTGAGATGAATTAGATTTATCAAAATCTAAGGTAATAATAGTTAATTTATACCCCAAACTCCTATTTGAAGCTATATATGATTCAAATGAAGCTTATAACATAATTTATGCTTGCTAATGTTTAAAACCCATAGCTTTATTTTGTACCATGTAATCATGAACCAAAAAAATATAATGAATAAACCTAGTATATATATATATATTTTTTTTTTTTTTATTTAAAAAAAAAACACTATTAAGTATTTTATATTTGTTTTGTAAGTGGTTGTATTATTGTTTGCCACAATAAAGACACAAAACTATAATTGTAGAGAAAAAGCATCGAGGATTGCTTTTGTTCACTTCTAGAGAAATAATGATTTTTGGTGGGGGCCTCCCTCCTCCTCCAAGCCCTACTTATATGGGAAAAAGGTCAAGACCCAAAAATATGCCTCAAACAATATCCTAAATAAATAAATATCAATAATAATGGAGTAGACATTCAAGTTTAGGTGAAAATTTGGAAACATTCCAATGTATGAAAGATGTGTACTATCTTTTAGTCTGTCTCTTCATTTTCTTGTGCAACTTCTAAGTTCTAACCATTGAACAGTCAAATAAAAGTTGCTATGTTATTGCGACTTTATACATATAGGTAGAGTCATTGCTCAATTACAAACAAGATAGATCGGAGCTATACGGCTTCATATGTTAGAAGTTCCGATTTAAGACTAAATTATTTTATTTTTATTATTATTTTTCTTTTATTATAAAGTTATCACCATTTAAAACAAAACAACTATTCTCCATTATGATCTTTATTGGTAGAAGTTACTTTGGCTATACTTTGAGTTAACATATTATTGATATATGTATGGACCTAAGTATTTTTAGAAAGTGTAAAAGTGCATTAAGGATCTTAAAGGACTAGACCCAACTAGATTTGTAAGAAAGATACAGTGAAAATTATGGTGCATGAATCATTTTATTTTTATTATTTAAATACATTTCTTTATTATTATAACTCATAAGCAACATACAGTCCTTTGACCACGTGTGATGGAGGAATTTATTACATCATAAAGTGATACGAGGGTGTCCCCCCACACTATATATATCATCCGTATATGTAATAATCAAGTTAGATCTTCCTATACAAGAACAGTTATTTCTTATTTTTCTCTTTCTGCCCTATTTTGTTTCTTTTTTTCTTTTTTTATTTTTATTTTAAATAAAAGCAATTGCTAAATCTACTTTCGATATGACAATCAACAGAAAGAACATAGTTAAAGTGAATTAAGGATAAAAAATAAAAGGAGAGGATCAACAACCAAAACTTCTGGAAAGAGAAAAAAAAATGTAGCAAAAACAAGAAACCACATGCACTGGTTCTTAGTTGAGTGACGTAGACATGATTCGGTAGTGCATCTGCAATGGAGTTAGCTTTCTTAAAGCAGAATCATGCTTGACAAACTTGAGTAAGTATTCGTGACTAAATAGAAGGGCATACTTAAAATTTTTGAATGAGTATATATATATATATATATATATATATATTTTTTTTTTTTTTTTAATTTAAGTACTGATGCACATATTTCCAATAGTTTAGGTGGTAATATGCAATTAATTCAGATTGGAAAAGGATCATGATGAAAGGAATTTGAATCGAAATTAGTGATTAATGATACCCCACTAAAAGATTGAGTAAATAAACAAACAGATAACAAACAATATCATAAACGTACGTTCTCATATTAATTAAGTTATATAGTCGCTAAAAGTAAGTATTCTAACCATAAACAATGCATTAGAAATATGGAGCTGATATCATGATTGGGATTATGATATTATGAATATGTATGATGATGATAAATTTTTGGGTGATCAGGTTTATATAGTAGATCAATTCAATCTTAATTATATATATCAACATTATAGATTATATATTATATTAATATTACATATGATTGATAT
Source organism: Coriaria nepalensis (assembly GCA_027186245.1). Taxonomy (NCBI): domain Eukaryota; kingdom Viridiplantae; phylum Streptophyta; class Magnoliopsida; order Cucurbitales; family Coriariaceae; genus Coriaria; species Coriaria nepalensis. The sequence goes on from CP114481.1 coordinate 1,249,276, forward strand.
TAATTAGTTCAGATTTATTAAAAAAATTCTCATACAGAATTATATGTATTACGTTGTACTTTACTTCTTTCACATGAGTGAATATTTAAGATACGAGATCTTTTCTTGTAAACAATACGACTGTCGTGCTTTTTCATTAAATAATGACGAGAAAAAAAAAGGTAAAATGCAAAAACCCTTAATTGAACAAGAATACTTATTTTTATTTCTTTATCACATAAGACATATTTGATTATATTAAGGTAAAAGTAAAACCTTAGAAAATAAGGCCCATAGAAACTTGATCCCGAAGTTGATCAAAATAGCTCATTGTACATCATTGCAAAGACATCAACATTGATTGCTACAACTCCACCCAAAATGCCACACAACATTTAAATTTATTTTCTGATCTCTTCTTTACTTACAATTATGACATAAAATTTCCAGAAGAAAAAGCAAAGGAATTCACATCATCTTATAATGACTTCACTGTTGTAGTAGGACAATGACTTCTCGGAGGCAGAGATACCAGTATTGCACAATCCTTTCATGATAGCTCAGTTGGCTAAGAGTGTATGCATCGGCTAAAAAGAAAGTTTATCTTTTACGACTTTATCAGCTAATATGAAGAAAACTTTTACAATTTTTTTTTTCACCTTTGCGTGAATAGACCCCACTAGGCAATCGATTATCTAGTAGTATGTGTTTTTATTAAGCTAAATTAAGGAGATTGGAGTTAGCACTGTTTTTATTAAGCTAAATTGCGGTGAATCCTTTGTGTTTCAAAAACTATAGTTAACCCATAGCCAATTTCATTTGATATCATTAATACCCTTTTTGAAACCTTATACAAGTCGATTATGATTATGGTTTTCTCCATTTTATAGTTCACGCGGATGCTCTTTGTGCTCTTTTGTGTAGTCATAAAATAACTATTATTAAAAAGATTTCTAAGTTTGTGAAGCTAGTATCTCTCATTGTTATGAGGAAGCTAACACCGTGGTGGACTTCTTAGCGAATCACGCATGCAACACAAGAATGAATTACAAATTTGATGATTGCAACAATCTTCCAAATCCTGGTAGAATCTGTCTCTTTAATGACAAAACAGGGTTAGGGGCTCTACGTTGAAAGGGACATCTATCTAAATTAGCTTTAGCATAAATTAAATCATGTGTTTCACTATCATTGTAATTTGTATGTCGAAATATATCAATAAGTTCTAAGTATCAACAAGTATTTACATTTTCAATATGCCAATATTCTTACAGATACAAGATATATATTTTTAGCTGGGAAACTTTCCTTTGCTTTCTATCATGCATACATATTGGCGGATTATTATTAACTGGTATATAGTGAATCACAATATTGGACGTAAGAGGTTTTGATCGAATTGGATGGAAAGAAAAAGTTGATGGTAGAGACAAGTCAGACAAAGTCCGACGTGGTTGTGGCTCGGGAACTTATGTTTTATTCGAACTGTTTGCATGCACTTAACTTTCCAGTTCTTTGAATCAGACTATACTGTTCTTTTGCTGTTCATGGATTCATTTCTCTTTGTTTCTTGCATTCCAAGGCTCATTCAAATACAAAATTTATTCCTCGTTCTTTTTTCCCCTCTATCTCTCCTCAAAAAGGAAGAAAAACAAAAAGCATAATTAGTGAGTTGATCTAAGTATTTCGTTAAAAGAGAATTATGTACTATCGAGATTAGTTTTGTCATGAAATAAGGGTAAACATTCGGACAAGTAGTAGTGCTAAAAAGAACCGAGCTTTCTTCTTTATTCTTTTGATAAGGCTTGTTAACATTCAAATTTCTCAAATCAAACTCAGAATTATATCTTAACTATCAACCGTGAAACAACCCGTAAAAAGTTACAACTAATTTTTTTCTTCTTTCTTCGTTTCGAGGTTTTGTTTTTGTCCCTCTTTTATATGTTAGTTTTTGCTTTTTCTAAATTAAAATTTTTGTGCGCTGAAAAAAAAAAAGAAAAAAAAAACTTGTAAAAGGTTTTGAAAACATTTATTCCTAGACAAATTTTAGGCCGTAGAACATGATTAATGATAATCATAAATATCAGTTTTATATATCATATCAACTATTACATCAAATCTCTATGTGGTTGTAATCACTCGAACCTCCAAATTTTTCTTCTCCGAGAACTACAAAATGAGGCATAAATATTCTGAAACATGATCCTTTCCTGCATGGTTTTCTTTCTTTCTTTTCATTAGTCGTACTCTCCATTTTTTTTACTCTATTTGTGCACTACAGGATAAATTGATATGTTACTTCATCGACGTACGTTTGTTTCAGGACCTGACACGTTTGGAGAGCTTAAAATCTCAAAACTAGATTTCAAATAACATCGCTGTTATTCCATGAAGACAATCATGGAAATGTATTTGAATGACAATCTTGAATTAATGTTCGTAACTAAAAGATTTTAGTCCGATTAAGATAGTTTTTTACTCCGAAAGCTAACAAAAACTATGGTTAAAACCCATTACTAACCACTAAGTATCCAACAACTAGATTCATATACTTCAAGTTAGATATAAAAGTTACAGATAAATATATATAAAACTTTCATAAATCGGACATAATTCTCTTATCAGTCAACATTTTAGATGATTCTAAGTAAGTTATCTGTTGTTATCTAAAGAAGTGGTGGATCTAGAATTTTGGTGTTAGGGGATAAAAGGTAATTATAACATACTAATGTTTGAGGGTACGTGGGCTAAGTCATCGCCGTATATAGACATACTAGCTATCTTAGTTTTTCACAATAAACGAATTATATATATACTCATTTCGTGTTTGGTTATTATAAATATGATTAAATTAAAAAGTTAAATATATCACATGATGTTTTATATAATTATAACTAGACCCTGTCCTTAAGAAAAAAAAGTCATTTTGATCCTCTAAATATGGAAATTTTAAATTGAATAAATTATATACATATCTAAAGGGTATTCATTTCAATTTCATATCTAAAAAATGAAAGTCTGATAAGACTACATAATTAAAATAAAAATAAAGGAAAAAAAAAAAACATAAAATTTTAACCATAAAGAGGAGAAGTCCATGGTTCCGTCTAAGTACCCAAAGTAAGATTTGCATATTTTTTTTTCTCTTGAAACTTTTGATTTAAGCTTGGTAAGAATCTGATTACTTGCCTTCTTTTTCTTTTTTGCTTAACCCGAATATTAATTGTTGAGGTTAATTACCAGGACAACAGGGCAGATAGAATGGTAAATTTTGACCTTTAGTCTCATTTGATGAACACAACGTAGTACAGAACAGAAAGTCAATTAAGTCACAAAACTTGTGAACTAAGACAAGGTGCACTAAAATTAATCATGGAGACTATTTCCACTTTCACACTAATTATAGCCATAGAGTGCTTAATTATATCATGAATTATGTAAACAACAATCATTATATCCATGATAGTATTACATAATCATACACTACATTAAAATACTAGTATAGTTGAATCAATTGGTACAAAATTTTGGCAATATAAGAAATAAATAATTAAAGAACACATAAGAGAGAGAAAAAGGAAGGAAAAAAAAGGAACAAAAGCACCTTCAAAGGGCCCATAACCTGTCTTCTCAAGAGACCCCAAGATGTGAATTCTACCCTCCTTTTCTTTTTTTTTTCTTCTTGCTTTGTTTCTTCTACTGCACTAACATAATTCTTTCACCTCCTTTCTTCCCCTTTTTCTACTTCCAAATTTTCCTTACCAAATTTGCAAAATAATTCTTCCCCTAAACTAATCATGTCAAGTGATCCAAAGCAAAATGATTCCCCTATAGAGGGCTCATCTAGTTCAAGGCCTAGTAGTGATCATCATCATCAACCTACGGCGGACCAGCACCCCCACCACAACCACCAGCAGCCGACAAATACTCTAAGCCGGTACGAGTCACAAAAACGGCGAGACTGGAATACTTTCGGGCAGTACCTCAAGAACCAAACACCCTCGGTTTCATTATCTCATTGCAATTACAACCATGTGCTTGAATTCCTTCGTTATTTAGACCAATTTGGAAAAACTAAGGTTCATATACATGGCTGTGTTTTCTTTGGACAACCGGACCCACCTGGTCCTTGCACTTGCCCACTTAGACAAGCTTGGGGGAGTCTTGATGCCCTAATCGGACGGCTCAGAGCCGCTTATGAAGAACATGGAGGGTCACCGGAGAATAACCCGTTTGGGAATGGAGCTATTCGGGTTTACTTGAGAGAAGTGAAGGAGGGTCAAGCTAAGGCAAGAGGGATTCCTTATAAGAAGAAAAAGAAGAAGAGGAGCTTAATTAAGAGCAGCGATGACAAAAAGGTTATGAAGCTCCAGAAAGCTTGATCGATCGATGATTAAAGCTTTTCTGTGAATTCATGGTAAATCATATTTTTTTAATTAATTAATTTATTAGTTAATTTAATACTCATATTACTATAAGTATGTCAATTTATATATATGGGTTTATCTAATTAGCTAGGAAAAATATTTGAATTTTAAATTTTCTTATTAATATGTGCCTGATCCGCTCTAGGTAAATGCAAGAGAATAAAAAATAAAAAGAACGAGACAAGAATTAATTAATGATTATAATAATCCAATAAAATGCTAATTAATTACTTTAAAAAAATTAAATGTATAACCCCTCTCAAATAGTCCAATTGATAGTGGGTGCACTTGGGGGCAACTACATGATCTTGCTTCCGTCCATATCATCGGAATAGAATCACGAGACAGAAAATCGTATTATTATTATTTTGTTTTTGTATTTTTGTCATTTATATATATATATATATATATTGAAAAATTTAAATCTTATCTAGATCCGTGTTCAAAATAAATTTTAGAGGAAGAAATCAAAGTAATTAGTAATTAGACGTCAAACTCATTTCTTCATGGAACCCTAGATAGCTGCCTATAGCTAGCTATACACAAGCTTGTTCAGAAAACCTAATTTGTATAAACACTATATACGTACCTCATGTAGACCTGTAAGCAAAGGAAGATCTAGAATGCTTAACTGGAACCCATAACAGTACTAACTAACTCTTCGTCTTTAGTTTTAGGTTTTGCTTAAACAGTATGTTCGATGTTGAGTCGCGACATGTCGTGTTCCGATTATTATTTTGTTTTATTTTATCTTGGATATTGGGGGAAAACACTGTTCTTGTAGCGTTTTAAATTAAATATTTTGGCACTAAAAATGTTCACTTTCCACTAGTTTTAGTCATTGTGCGATTTTGTGCTCCCCATGCATGCATGATTGATCATCTACTACATGATATATACTTTTCATGTTATTCATTTAGCATAGGAGAAATTATATTATAGATATTGTCAAATCACATCATAGTAAAAAATAATAATTATATTATTAAAATATTTTATTTTAAGAATACATTAAAATATTTCTAATGAGATTGACGTGGTCATTAATTATATTATATATATATATATATATTCCACGTAGATTATATGGAGATATAACTACTTGCTCTATATGAAATCCTTACAAAGTACAAACTTTATATATATTTATATCCTTTGTATTTTCTTTTACATTCTCAAGAAATCATTATAATTGATAGATTAGGTCAAGTAGGCAATATAATTGCGTGATAAAAGCATATCTTGGAGTGCTCGATTATTGTCATGCCCTTTTATGGCACTGCTGTTAGTTTGTTGCTAGCTAGCTAGCTACCTTGTATTGTATTTTCTATATCTAGTATTAAATTTATGATGATAGATATGAAATGTCTTTTAACTTACAAGCAATGGTGTTTTGGAGTGATATTAAGCTTATAATTAAGTGGCTTAATCATGTGTAAGAGAATGATTTATTTTTGGGCTTATTTATATTCAACGTATCGTTTGACCTATCATAACATATCGATCTCATATCATGTAAGGATTTAAGTGGATCGTGAATATAGATCACCATAGATAAGTTAATATTATTGTTACTTGATCTTAGGAAGACTATATATATGTTTCGTCGAAGTCATTAGCTGAGAGATCGGAGCAAATAGCAGATACATGTCTAGTATAGATCGATATAAGAGGTTGTTTTTTGAAGAGAGGAGGGAGTGTGCAATGAAAATGTGTTTTTTTGTGTGAGATTATATCATATTTGTGTATCTACATATCAAAATGTTTGAAAACCAATTATTATTCCTACTATAGCTTGCCTTACTGATTAGCAGTTTTTCATCAGTGAAAACATTCCCCTCCCCTTAATATTAATATATATTGCTCTTCTATAGTTTAAGCTTTAAAGGGTCACGTACTCTGCACTCACTGTAATTTGTATTTGCCCTTAACCTTATGGCTTAATATCCAACTAGCTAGCATGGCTTTAATGCGTAGGAAACGATGCAACAATATTAATATTCATATAGTATAACATCTACTTACCAGTACTAAGTTTGCATTACAAAGTAGATACTTTAGTCCGAGTAATAAAGAGTTGATTATCTAATAATCGTTTGAAACAAACTGAAGTTTTGAAGGTCCAACTAGAGTTGAGATCAATATAACCTAAACAAACTGATGAAGCTTTTATCAAATTGACTTTGATTGAGTTGGTACATAGTAATTGAGTCTGAGTTACGTAAAGCTGCGGTTGAACCATAAAATTGTTTGATAAGACCGAAGTTTGACCTACATCTGTATGAAAAACTGCAGTTCGGATTCCTCAGGGATTTGGTTATGCAGAGTTTGATAAAGCTATAGCTAGTCTTTCATGAAAAATCCACGTTATTTGCTTTTTAAATCCTAAATATCTTTAAAGATCATTACATTAGTATATATATAAGCTTGTGAACATTTTTCTTTTCTTTTTTGGCAGGATGACAGAAGTAAAAGATCAAACTTGAAGAAAAGGAACAGTTAGCTTTCATTATTTGCTTTTAATCTAGATTCAGTATATAAATACGTAATAGTATCGGCTACTTAATTAGCTATATATATTATATGGTAGACGTATTTCTTGCTTACCTTTCAACATCAAATCTTTTTTTTTTCTCGCCTTCTTTTATCATAATCAAAGATCAATATATATATATATATACGAGTAATGATAAAAAGATAAAATTTACACAAATTTTAGATAATATTAGATAAGTAAATAACGATCATTCACATTATTATTTACTAACTTATTAATTAATTAAATAATATGAATAATTGCCGATAACCTCATTTTTTTTCTAATTTATTTAAGTTTATTTTCCTACTATTTTAAAGGTTAAATATATATTTTTTAAAGTTTTTAGAGACATTTTCGTCGAACTTGGGTACTGAAATTTGGCTTGAATGCTTTGAAAAAAATTTCTATGGTCAACGTAATAATTTTATAGGATATGAAGTGGACGTGTAATTTTCACAGAGGCCTTCCTTATTTTGTATACAGTCAACGTGATCATTTGATATTTTCTTTTGAAAATCGAAAAAGTCTTATTTGTAGATAAATCTGAAATACAGAAATAAAAATAACAATTAGACTAGAGATGCGATTCAAATTCAGAGTATCTATCAGAGAAAAAAGAAATTTCTTATAGAATTTTAAAAAAAAATTCGATCTCTTTCAAAAGCTGATGATTATTCATTTTCTTCTTGAGTCATAACCTACTCTACTGCTGCAGCTGCATGAGCAAGTGCAACTTCACCTTCTACAACTTCACCTTGTAATGATAAAATGCTCTTCCTTTAGAACCAACCGCTACGCTGAGAGGTTATTGGGCAGTACTTGTATAAAACTATCTTCCCCGTTTGCCCATACGTGCTAGTAACCACTTCTGAAATTTCTTTCCATTTCTTTTTTCTTTCTTTTTTTCTTTTACGTTTTCCCTTTACCTATGATATATAGGTAGGCATCCTCCGTCTAAAGTTTGCCACTAGATATTATGTACCAACATGCTTTATATGCAAAATTAGGTTGGTCCTGTCACAATTTATTAGTTGCTATGGTAATAAATTTGTCTTCCTATGACTATATGGTTTATTCCTTCGACAATAAGAACCACAAAAAATGGTCAACAAATCTCAAAATCACCTTAGTCCATTAAGGGGATCAACTTTCTTTCAAACATGCAATAGTGATACTAATGTAGTGAGTAATATCCAAGTACATGTGCATATGACTTCAACCAGTAGTGGAACTAGGCAGGCGAGCTGGTTTCGGGGAAGCAAAAAAAAAAAATTTGTTTACACAAGAATGTTTTTTTTTTCTATGGTTTTTAGGATGTTTACGAAGGTCGGTTTCCTGCTTCTAGTGGGTTGAGGCAACGGACCCTATTTCTCTTTTGCTCTTTATTCTAGCGGAAGAAGTGGTTAGTAGGCATATTACTAAAGCAATTAATGAGGGCTTGATCTAGTTGTACATCATAAGGAGGGGTTGCCCAGTTATTTCTCACCACTTTTTTGCTGACGACACCTTAATTTTCTGTAATGGAGGACTGAGTAGCATTAGCAGTCTGATGAAGGTGATTGCATACTATCAGTCTGCTTAAGGGCAGCTTGTTATTATAGCCAAGAGCAATTTTTATGTCCACCTTAACTGTCCATGTACTTACTTGGGTGTTCCGCTTGCCTTTGGTTACATCAAGGCGCTGGAGTACGGCTTCCTGATTTCTAAAATCAAGAAGCGGATTCCTGATTAAGCATGTTCTTTCTTCTTTCCCTTTACAAAATTTGCTTGCCACCTGCTATGTCCACAATAGTATTTTGTTAGAATTGGAATCTCTACTGGTGTCCTTTTTTTGGAATTCAAGTGATGCTGGAAAGCGAAGGTCTAATAGGATTCTATGTACTCTGGTGTGGACTCGGGGGCCCTCGACTTGAGAAGATTACTGGATATGAAATAGACTTTTTCTTTAAAAAGAGTTTGGAACCTTGTTACAGGCTCGTCTCTCTTGGGTGGTGGTGGTCCTCCTGGTCCAAAAATGATTGAGGGTGGATTCCTGCTTGGATCGAATGGGCTTGGATCGGGGCCAATGTGTTTATCATGTTGAGTCTGGTTTGCTCTAGACTGTTTGGTTTTTGGAATGACTAAATTTCGAAAATTTCAGATTGTTTAGAAATTTTATAAGCGAAATTTAATCTTTCTGGGGTGATCGAAAGAATACTTAATAAAGTAGAATTATTTTAATATATGGTATTAATTGACATAAAAATTAAATAGTGCAAAAGTTACAAAGTATTAGTTTTCATGACAATTAAAATTGATTGAATATTCTATGAATATATAAAAACCCTTTTAATTGTAATGTGGATTTGAAATTTAAATTGTTCTTATAAATTTGGATTCATTAGAAAGAATTCTAAATTGAGAGAAGTTTTTCCAATAAAATTTTCAAACCTCGAAAGAGTTCAAGATTGGAAATTAACTTTGACTCAAAGAAAATATGATGAGTATAATATGAGGATAGATGAAATTGATGGATAAAATGTATGTTGAATTATTTGAACTTCTATATGAAAGATGTGATGCATGTAGTTTCAATATGGAATTTCATAGTATTGATTGTGCATGTATAGAATCTTGATAAGATCAATAAATAAGTTCCTTCGTAATTATATTAAGCTTGAAAGTTATATAAGAATGTCTAGCATGATGCCTTTCAAAATGTTACAATAAATTTAAAATTAATCAATTATTTAATCTATTATAGACCCATAGGGGTTATTAATTAATTTATGAGTTCATTTATTAATTAAGTGCATACGATATGTGTGATCACAATAGTCCAACTATATTCGCCTACGGACACTAAGGAAATACATGTGATGTAACTATGTAAGTTGTTTCAATACTTTGCATGTTTATTATAGTTAACTACAGACACATTAGAATAGTGATACTCAATGCGGGGGGATCCTTTACTCACTACAAGAAAAGTTTTTCCTAGTTCACATAAAAGGATAGTGCGGACTATAATAAAATGGGGGAGCTTTACTATAATTAAATAGTCTCTTAATTTTAGTGATTGATAGTTTTACGATTTACTTATGTTGTGCATTTTTTTTTTTCATTTTATAAAAGCAGGTTATGACGAATAGTTCGTTAGTATCGATTCTTGAAATGAATAAGTTAGTGAGGAAGAACTTCAAGGATTTGTATAAGCAATTGAGAACATTTCTCAAGAATAAACACCTTACTCATATATTGGAAATGCGAGTGAAGGAAGCTCTTTCTTGGGAAATATACCTCCTAAGGAGAGAGAATCTTGTACTAATTGGTTGGAACAAAATGATAAAGTGTATAATATTATTTTTAGCATCTATGTTAAAAGAATTTCAAATCATGTACAATGGACGTATGTCAGAGATATCATGAAATACCTAAATGGGAATTGGGGTAGTCATGTTCTTGGTGAGGGAAGCATTAGTTCGTATGAGGATGGATGAAAACACAAATGTTGAAGAATACAAGTTGAAAATGATCGGAAGATTGGAGAGGCTATATTGTCTAAGCTTTGGCATGAATCCTGATTTATATAATGGTATAATCATCCAGTCACTTCCGGAGTCATACTTATCTTTTATCTTGGAATATCACATGAATAAGATAGATCATTCCTTGCATAGACTAAGGATGAAGCAAAGAATGCATCGAATGGACTTCTTGAGTTTGAGAAGCCCAAGATGTGAGAAAGAAGATAAAGGTGAAAATGAGTAAGGACGGAAATTGTTTCCATTGTGGTAAGATTGAACATTGGAAGCAGAATTATATAGCCTACTTGACATCTCTTCCATTGATATGAAGATGTTTCAAGTATAATCCAAGCTGATAACTCATCTAGTATCGTTTGTACTTGGGTATTAGATACCAGTTGCTCTTCTCACATTTGTGTTGATGTGCATAATTTAAAGGGTAGAAAGAACTTAATGAGAGGAGAAATCACATGCGGGCGAAAAATACAACCAGAGTTGCAACATTAATTGTGAAAACTTCAATTTTGTATTTGCTGATTGGTTTAGACTAATTTTAAAAGATGCACCATCAATTATAAATAATAATATTATTTATTTATTTTTAAAGATAAAACGTGCTTGAATCTTAATATGTTTAAGAAATGTAAATAATTAGGTATATTTTTTAAGATAAAAGAGAAAATAATAATAAAAAAATATTTAAACTTAGTTAAAGTGAATATTTAAATTTAAAGAATCAATTTAATAAAGTTAATTTTAAAATTAAAAATAACTAATCTATTACATAGTGTTTTTCTTATAAAATTTATTATCTCATATTTTTTTTAAATTATAATTAATATAAAAAAAATATAACTAATTTGATATAAATCCTTGATAAATAGAATTATTGAGTCAATTCAATTTATTAAAAGGAATGTTTGGTAAAAGTTTTTAAACGGATCACGTGCTCTTAGCACTAATAAAAGAACTATTTTTAATGGATATAACAAAAACCTTTCCAAGAATAACTTGTAATAAGAAAGAACATTCCCGCTTTGTTAGTGCACATCTAAAAATTTTCAATATATTCTATGATGGAATGAAAAGTTAATTTGTGTGGGGACTAATCATTCGCAATTTTCCAAAGTGACTTTCATAATTCCCATAAACTTTTTTCTGTTCTTTTTTCCTTCCTACTTCTTTATCGGCAAAAAAATAGCAAAGGGATTTGTGCAACTCAATGAACATAAGGCATGTAATATATATATATATATATATATTTATTTATTTAATTATTTTATGGACTTTATTTATAGTGAATTTGATCAATATTAATATAAATTAAATATATATAATTAAAATTAATCAATTTATTTTATATTAAATTCACCAAAAAAGTGAGTTAAACTAGCAACGGTTATAAGGGTTATATTGGATTTGCTCCAATACCTTCCTAACTGACCATTGATTATCGGGGTAGACCACTAGAATAAATAATTTCTCAAAAAAAAAAATTTAACCATAAATTTATTATTTTAGTCAATTTAAAAATAACATTATTTTTATAAATTATATATTCATAATATAAAAAATAATATTTATAATTATAATTATATTTAATATATCACATGATCATGTATTATATATTTATAAAAATTTATCTTTGCTTAATAAGGAATACTAATAGTGAAAAAATAAAAAAATAAACTTAAACAACTTTGCCTTGCATCATCGGTATACTAAGATCGTAAATCGTAAGAACAACATAATAATACTAATGAGGTCGGTTCAGGTGCATGGCAACTCTGTCTATACAACCATATAGACCGTCTGATTAAATTAAATAGTTCTAAATATTGTCATACAATGGTCATAGATTTTACTCTACGATGATGTGATCGATGGAGGTTATAGAATAATTTGATTATACTGATTGATAGAGTCTTCGACTCTATAGATCGATGAAGTTAATAGAACCTTTGAGCTATAGAATAAATTAGTAGTTATAAAAACTCCATCAACTCAAAGATTAATTTGATTACACTGGTCGATGGTGTCTATGAGGTCATAGGGTTGAACTGGCCTTTGACTCTACAAGTTAATTATATATCATGTTTCAAGTTCATTCTAAGCACAATTATTAGTTAAGTTATATTAATTTAAATCTTTTTAAATATAATTAAATTATGCAATTAATTCAGTAATTAAAAATAAAAAATAAAAAAATATAAATTTAAGATTAATAAAAGTGTAATTTATATTAATAATGTCGGTTTGAATATATTTTACACAATAATTTATATTAATAATATTAAAATATGTAATAAATTTAAATTTATTATGATATTATTCTTGACATATTTTAATAAAAATAAATAACTTATTTAATAATTAAAAAATAAAAAATAAATTTAATTTAATTAATAATTAATAATTAGATAGTCCAAATACTGCGCCCAGCCGATCTCATCCCAAAGTATATAATTGAGTGATGAATGTTATTGATGAAAATAGGGTAGAGCTCAGCTGTATGATGTAACATGCCTTGTCACCACATCTACATTAAAGTTTCACATTATGTTCTGAAAATGAGTTTTGATGTGACATTCCATCCTAATTTTTCCGTGACAATTCAATGTATTATCACTAAATTCCCTGATTAGACAAATACAAAATTACAAAATATTAATCTTATATTAAAAAATATAGTATAGTCTTTGGGCAGGTCGAAATTTGCCAATAATTTAATTTCACAACTATAGCATAAACATGATTTTATTCATTAAGAAAAAAAAGTTATGTATATAAGAACTTTTTATAGGATTACACCAAAATCGTATCGAGTGCTAGATTTTATTAATTATTCCCTCATATTTTATGTGTACAGTCCCCTAAAAAAAAAAAGCATTTTCACAGGAAATGAAGATCTTTGATCTCTGATTAAGAGAAACTACTTATAATAATTATATGATTAACTAATTAAATAATTTAAGTGTTTATCATTTAAAGTACCCGCCATAAAATTAAAAATCACTCGGAGATTCACAGATGCTCTGTAAATTAGGTCTCCACACGCCAGCACGGCCGTGCCGCCGGTCCCTCGTCGTGGAAAGCTTCTCCGATAGGATTTCGCTAAGATACCGATCATCGTCACGAGAGAGCATAAGGTTCACCACATCGGATGATACAGGATTAACGTACGCGTCGCTTAGATTTCTACGATGCTGATGATGAGGATGATGGTGATGGTGATCGGACAGCTCTCTGATGTTATTCTTCTTCTTAACGGAGTTAGATCGCGATGATCGACTGATCTTTGCCAGATTCGAAGACGCAGAAGTAGGAGGAAGTGGAATCAGAAAGTAAATCTTGCCTCGTTTGAGCTCTGCATCGGGCGGAACGATCACGATCTTCGAGACTATGCCTTCATCTGATGGCGACAGAGACGGCTTCTTTAGGATATGCTTCGGATGCGCCTTCATGATCTCTTCAGCTTTGATCGTTCCGCTGATTTCTTCCACTTTGCCATTGCCGTGAACGATTCGAATCACGTCAAGCGATCCGCAGGGGAGTATGCAAGAAATGCAGCATCGAATTGTGTTCATCACTTAATTTCTCAAAAATCCTCCGCCTAATTTTCTTCCCTCGTTTTTCCTTTTTCCTTCTTCGCTGCTCTCTCTTTTATAGTTTGATCATGAAGAAAAGGATATTGTGGAGCAGTGGACCTGCTGCGATTGCTGTTAAAGCTTTAGCTAGGCTCTGGTTCAATTCTGTAATGAAATCTGTTCTGACTTATAATGAAAAAGGAAGAAGAAGCTAGAAAGGAGATTGATATGAGAGAGAGTATTGATATGAGAGAGAGAAGCTAGTACTTTAGGATGAGAATATAGGCAGCAAAGAAAATATACCGACTATTTTCTTAATTTTTATAAATTTATTTATAAATTAATTAATTAATTTTTTAATTTACATATTATTTAAATTAAAATTTTTAATTCTTTCAATTATTATTTTTCACAAATTAACTGATGTGATATATAATATTATTAAAATAAAAACAATATAACATATTATGTTACATGATGAAATATCATGTCACGACACTAATTACGAAATCTATTTTAATAATATATAAACTATAAAAATTAATATAAAAATAAATTTTAAATTAAAACAAAATAATTAATTTATTCTTATTTTTATTCATAAAATTTATACTCCTTTTATAAAATCGGCACAACAATAATGTCATCCTCTCAGTTTCTTTGCTAGTTGTTGTATCGGCAGGAATAAGAAGTGACCCCTTCTACTCGACTTTATTAAAATTACAAATTAATAGTAAAATTATTATAATTTTATAAATAAATTATTAATAAAAATTCTAATTTATTAATTAATTTTTAACATTTTAATAACTTTTATATAATATATATATATATATATATATATATATATATTTACCTGTGCAGCCTCATTTGTACCTTCTTCCTCTATCCTTTATACGTGGATTCTGTTTTTATGTTCATAAGGGTTTATTTAAGAATTGAAGGCCATGAAGATTGAACAAATATACGGCCTCTCCTCACTTTTCCTCTTCGCTACGTTCAATACTATGCGGTTTTGGAAGCATTGATTTATAGTATATGGAGGGGACACACATGTTATTGCATAATCTGAGACAGCCAAGTGATCAAGCTTAAAGGCACGACAACCATCTTGTAGCCTTTGTCTCGACACGTGTTTCACATCTTAACAGGCACGTGGCAAGACACAATTGAAGATATTGAAGGCCACTTTTCAAGTAGGTGAGAATTGAGAAATGGGGCAGTAATAGTGGTAGTAGCTAGTACTCTTTAGTGTGAATAAATCTTTTCAAGAGAAAAAAAAAAAAAAAAAAAAGAGAGAACTTGTAACCTTTTTAGATAGAGAGTTTGTTCAACGCGTGTTCATAATAAGTGAAGGTCTATGGTCAATAAGTTTGATGATAGATTTGAATTAGTTGATCATATAGGAAAAGAAAGAAGAAAAAAAATGAAAAGATGAGTAGAAATTAAGGATACTCGTTGTTACAGAAGGAAGCCGGGTCCAGGATACAATGCCGAAACCCTTGATCAACAAACCTGTTAAGACTTGAAAACTATGTGTCGGACTAGTTGATAGTAAAGGAAGACGGCATGTCGAATTACAAATAGCCGTTGGTAAACTTATGTAAATACAAAATACAGTTAACAGAAGGGTGTCTTTATTAAAACATATAAATATTTTGTATTAGCAGTTATGCGATTAGTGATTAATCATAAAAAGCCACTCCTTTTACTCTCTCTTTAGTTTTTAAAAATTTCATTATAATCATAAATATTATTTTTATAAATTGCATCATTTATTTAAAAAGTCAATCCAACAAAAAATTTTAGATCAGACAAAAGATATTATATAAAAATTAGGATGGGAAAACATAAATTTTAATAGAAATTTAAGAATTTATTTATAAAATTTTGATAATCGTAAGATAAAAACTTTATTTTTAATAAAATTGAAAGTGGGTATTTAAAAATTAATTTATAAAATTTTAATAATCTTAGGAAAATATTTTAAATTTGGCAAAGTTAAGAATAAGTAACGCCTACTCTAACTATCATTTATATTTATTCTTAAAAAGAGAATAATATTTGTAATGGAGTTCGATTTACATATGATCATATATTATACTCATAAAAATAAAAATAAAAACCAACTAATACATCATATTATGGTCGAGGACTTCGAGAGTTTTCATAACGACAAAATTCGTGTTCTTCAAATTCTTGAACGTTATTTAACTGAACATGTATTGTTTTCATGTTTAGATAATGTATATATGCTAAGAAATGTTTCAAATTCACATTGTTATGATTCTATGTATGACTTTAGTCTTAAGGTGAAATGGACTAGAAAGAGGATGTAGTAGTGCCCGCGCCTCCTTATTAGAAAAAAGGGGGGATGGATGAGAAGTGATAGTGAGATTTCAATTGCATTACACACAACAAGATCATGTGCGCTGTGGCTTTCATTGGAAAGTGAGGTTTGATTGACTCCTTTCTCTTCTTTCTCTTCTTTCCCTTCTTTCCCTTCTTTCCCTTCTTTCCCTTCTTTCTCTTCTTTCCCTTCTTTCCCTTCTTTCTCTTCTTTCCCTTCTTTCCCTTCTTTCTCTTCTTTCTCTTCTTTGCACAAGGTGAATATTTTTTTGGTTTACTACTAATCTATTCTCAAATCTTTCCCTTCTTTCTCTTCTTTCTCTTCTTTGCACAAGGTGAATATTTTTTTGGTTTACTACTAATCTATTCTCAAACACAAAGCCTTATCCCCACAAGCACCAAGACAACACGTTGTTATCAATTTAGTTCTTTTTTCCCTCTTTTTTTTATTTTAATTATTTTAATTTGTTTAAAAAAGTTTTTTACTTATCATCACCTCCTTTGAGATTTATTAAATCTAAACTTTTGTCCGATCAGCTCAAAACCACATATATCTAGATGAGACATATAATGCTTTTTCTAGGCGTTCCAAAAATAGATCGAGACGTTGAAATTTTAAAAAGTTACAAATAGATTTAGGCCAGTTAGTTAAAAAATTTATGTAAGAATGAATACACATGATTTTTAATTCGAGTATTAGATTTAGGCCAATATATAATTTTTAGGGTTACGGTTTTTTTAGACGTTTAATTCAAGTGCTTATAAAAGAAAGTAAATTTTATTCGTACTGAGAGAAAATATATAGATAATTAAAAAATTATTTTTTAATATTTTTTAAATAAATAAAAAAATAAATTTGCTCGAATAATAATAAATAAATAAAATTCTAAAAATATTATTTATTATTATATATATCAACTCCTTAAAAATAAAATATAAAAAATTTAGTATAAATATCTAAATTAATAAAATTCAAAAAAAAAATTAAATAAAAGACTAAACCAATATTCAAACAAACACTCATTCATATATATATTTACGAATACAAATTATTTTAGTCTCTTTACATAAAATCGTGAACAAATAAAGCTAGCTAGCAAGTAGCTATCAATATCATATTCATTGTCTTGTCTTAAATTATATATGTAAGTATTTTGTATGACAATTATACGTACTACTCGACACGTATTTGAATAGCATAAAGTTCTTGAAACTCAATGGTTCATAAATAGAGAATGAGTGGGGGCCCACCTGAGGTATTCATGATCCTTCCTCACACCTTAGAAAATGATAACTCAATGGTTAATAATTGATTTGGCAAAACACAATTATTAATCCGTCGACTTATGATTTTGGATTTGTTTTTATTTATGTCTTAAATTTTATATTAAGAAATATTTTTTTTATATATTATCTTTTTATTTATATATATATATATATATATATATATATATATATATAATAATAATAATTATTATTATATATAATATATTATTTTTTTAATATATATTATATATTTAAAATGAATATTATTTCATAAATAATATGTACGATTCATAACTAATATAATTGTTGATGTAAATTGATATGAAGAAAAAAATCAACTGAAATGAAACTTCATATTCTATTTATATAAAAGAAAATTGGAATGTATATTAATTATTAAATTTAATTTAAAATAAAATGTAATCATAATATATTTAACCATATATTATATTCACCCTTATAAATATTAAAATAAATTTATTTTTAAAAAAACTTATAATTATTATCATTCACTTGAAGGGTATCAAGAGATATCAACTTGAATATATCGTTAAGTTGTTGTTTTAAGTTTCTATAAGATGTTAGTATACTTTTTATAATATATATATATATATATATATATATAATCTTGATCTTGGTTGTACGAAATTAATGAGATAATCATAGTTTTGATTTACTTCGATTTTGTTTTTTAAATTTACAGGATCCATGTGATAATCAATGTCTTAAGTACAAGAAAACATTTTATCTTAAATTAAAATTAGGCTAAACCTATCGACATTGTTTTACTTTCTTAATGCCAGAAAACGTGAATCATATGTCGGCTTTTGAAGGGTTCCTTTTTCTTTTTTCCTTTTTCTTTGATGCACGTAATTTGAGTTTTAAGTATAAGAAGGATGGTTATATGTTTAATCCTCAATTTTTTTTTTATTTTTTATTTTTTTTATTTTTTTTTTCTTCTTTCACGTAGATGGATGGACTTTTGAAGGTTTTTTGGAGCCGAAGGACTTTTTGAAATTTAGGTGGTGGATATTATTTCTTATTTTATTTTTTTTATATATTTTTTAAATTTTTTTAATACTACGTAATATTAAAACCTTAGATTCCACGTGGTTAAATTTAGGTGGCGTATTACGAGCTTATCTACCTAACGGTGGAAAAGGCTGACCGTTAGCTCCCAATTAACTTCTACTCAACACTCAAAACTTCTAAAGGTTCTCAATAGCAAACCGTCCGGTTGTACTAGAAAGTGATTCACCGTAAAAGGACTCTGTAAGTGAATTCTTCATTTAAAAACCTCGATATATTGAATCGATTCATCTTAATTATATATAAAATTAATTTGATATATAATGTGATAGTATAAAATTAATATATATAATTATTTGATTAATCAGTTATAAAGAACCACCAAAAATTTTCTTTAAAAATATTGGTGAGTACTTGAATAATTTAATTTGGTTGGAAAACATTTAGTCCACAACAAGATATATCTAGCAGATAATGCAGATAACTCTTACATGTGTGTAATTTAGGACAAGTAGTGTTTTAACATTGTTTCTCTTCCTATATAGATGTATATAGCTGACTGGTAGCCTTGGGCATGGAAGCTATTTTATCACACTTCAACACACATCAATAGCATCTAACATTCCAGTTAGAGAAAATGATTTCTCAAAGAACACAAGTACTATCTCTTCTTTTCTTCATCTTGGCATCACTAATATGCATCTCTTCAACCCCACTCCCAACCCAATACTCCATAATAAATGTCGATCAAGTTCACGACCAACAAAACACTTTTCTTGAAGAAGAACAAGTCCTAGAGCTCTTCCAAAGCTGGAGGCAGAAGCACAATAAGGTTTATGGCCACAAGGAAGAAGCCAAAAGGCGGTTCGGGATGTTCAAGAGGAATTTCGAGTACATTGTGAAGAAGAATTCAGAGAGGAAGTCACCTAATGGTCATACTTTGGGGTTGAATAGGTTTGCTGATTTGAGTAATGAAGAGTTTAGGGAGAAGTATTTTCCAAAAGTGAAGAAACCAATTAATAAGAAGTTTGGTGAGTTGAGAAGGTTGGAAAGAAACTATGAGCAATCTTGTGAGGCACCATCCACCTTGGATTGGAGGACCAAGGGTGTTGTCACCCCTGTTAAGGACCAAGGAAGTTGTGGTCAGTTTTTTATTCTCTATTTTTCATTTTTTTTTTCTCATTTTATTTGATTTTCTTTCGATCTTACATGACAAATCCTCTTCCCTATTCCCTATCTAAGCAAATATTAACTCCCATAGAATTAACCTCTTGATTATGTTCCGCAGGAAGTTGTTGGGCATTTTCAACAACTGGGGCTATAGAAGCGATAAATGCAATAATTGCCGGAAAACTAATCAGCCTCTCGGAGCAAGAACTTGTGGATTGTGATACGACAGACGATGGATGTGATGGAGGCTTAATGGACTACGCGTTTGAATGGATCATTAAAAATGGTGGGATTGATACCGAATCGGATTATCCTTACACTGGTGTTGATGGTACTTGCAATGTCACTAAGGTCCATCTCCACCCTTATAACTCCTTTATCATGAGTGTTTCTATTGATCAATCAGCAATGTCACACTTAACATATCAATACACCTACAACTTTATCCTTAATAACATGTCTTGGTTTGTTTGTTTGTTTGTTTTTCCTATTTTGGTAGAGCTAACTTATTGGTCTTTTCTTGATATTCAGGAGGAAACTAAAGTTGTATCCATTAATGGATACAAAGATGTAGGTCAATCGGACAGCGCCCTCTTGTGTGCTACCGTTCAACAGCCGATTAGTGCCGCTATGGATGGTTCTGCACTGGATTTCCAACTATACACAGGCGTAAGACTAATTTTTTGATATATATTGTTACATTAATTGTGATTTAATAAATTGGTATGTGTTATTTCGTACACCAGGGAATCTACGATGGTAGTTGCTCCAGCGACCCTGAGGATATCGATCATGCCGTTTTAATAGTCGGGTATGGAAGCGAAGGTGGTGAAGATTACTGGATTGTAAAGAATTCATGGGGAACATACTGGGGAATGGATGGGTATTTCTATTTGAGAAGAAATACTAATTTACCATTTGGTGTTTGTGCTATCAATTATGAGTGTTCGTATCCCACCGAGGTAATCCACTACCCCGTCTTAAGTTTTGTAAGTACAATGATTTGATTAATTTCTTAAAACTGGAATTTAGATAAGATTTTGGCCAAATCCGATTTACACCTTAAACTATCGTTTTGTTCAAAAAATCACTCTTGAACTATCAGTTTGATAAAGACTTCTCCTATGCTATACAAAAAATAGATTTTACCTTCCTTACATATTTTTTAAATTCTTTTTTTAACTTCATATTAATTATTATTATTATTATTATTATTTTTAACTCCAAAATTTTATTCCTCCATTTTTTAATCATTTCATTATTTTAAATTATTTTCGTCAAATTCATCCTCCGCCATCACTTCTATCAACCGCTATGACATTATTGTTGTCTTTGATTTATGTTGCCGGAAATAATTTAAAATTATAAATTTGATATATTTTTATTTTCTTAATTTTTATTTTTATATTTTCAATCTTAGTTAAATTTTTATTTATTTATTCACCTCTAAAATAATATCCTCCACCTTTCTCTGTCACCCACCACCATCAGAAAATAATACTCTCGTTGGGTCCTGATTGAATCATTTGGAATCCTTTTTCTTTTTCTTTTTAGAGAAAGAGTTATTTTTCTGTGTAGAAGAATGGCGATGTAGTGTTGGTGATGTCAATGTCAGAGAAAGTAAAGAAAATCATTTTAAGGGTGAATAAATTAAGAATAATTACAAATGAGATTAAAAATATAAAAATAAAAATTATTTCCGATGACAACGATCAAAGACAGTAGCAGTGAAGATATTAGTAGAGGTAGCAGTAAAGGCGTTATTGGTGAAAAAATGATTTAAAGTAATGAAATGGGTTAAAGAGTGTCGAAATAAAATTTTGAAACTAAAAATATAAAAAATGATTAAAATAATGTTAAAAAAAAAGTTTAAAAGTTATGTAAATGTAACAAAGTCTAATTTTTACATAATTTAAGAAGACTTTATAAAATGTGGTAATTTAAAGAGGGTCTTTCAAACAGTAATTGTCAAAATCTATTTTGGACAAATAATCTATTTCGTAGAAGGGATTTAAGTTATGTTGTGTTTCATTAATGTTTATAATCTCTGTGCTGTATGTAGAAGAAGTATGGAGATAAATTGGGGATAGCTGCAAATATGAGAAAGATGGCCAAACACATGATCCCATGGAGTAGCTCTCTAACTGAGTAAAAGACACAACAAATTTCAATCTCGTAAATGGAAGAGGAATCAGTTTTCAGGACTGCGTCAGTAAAGAATTTAAGCAAAAGTGTCTTGTTATTAGTATTTATAATAGCTTTTGGAACCAAGTACTGGTTGTTGTCTCATATGTAAATCTTGTTCTTGTCGTTAATCTAAATTGTTAAATAAAGTCAAAATGTATGAGAAATGTGGTATTTTTCTCCAAGTTATATTTTGATATTTTCATTCGAGTAATGTATAGGGAAAGGGAGAAACAAAACTAGTTTTTTTTTCCAAAAATCAAACGCCTCTTGCTACCCACCGCCTCTGCTGCCGGCTGCCGCCACCGTGGCCTTCATTCCAATCTGAATCGTTGGTTTTCCAAAAGGAAGAATTACATATATTGGTTTCATTATTCCAACAATTCAGTTATTCATGTTGACAACCCTATTTTGACTCGGGCATTAAGAAAGTGTATTTTGACTGAGTCGATTTGTGCATAAAAGGCTCTCATCAAACTCTCTTGATTTCCTCAACCTCAAATTTGAGCACATACAACATTTTGTATCATGATAAAAGTAGAGTTGGTCTTAAATCAATTCAACATCCATAAAAGTAATAATATAGTGTCTCCATACTTTTCAAAAAGGTGCACCTAATTTACCACTGAATTGAATTGAAGTTGATGCAAGTTTTCCCGGAAGGAAGAATTACATCATTGGTTTCATCATTCCAACGGTTCAGATTGGAGTGAAGGCCGCAGTGGCAGCGGCAGAGGCGGTAGTGGAGCGGTGGTGGGCGACGATAGAGGCATTTGATTGTAATGGGTTTTTTTAGGTTTCAAAATTTGGAAGGTAGTTGGTGGGATGAGGTAGATTTAATTAATCCAATGGCTATATTTTTTTTTTTCTTCCAAAAAAAAAAGAAGAAGAAGAAGAAGACAGGTACAGGAAGAATGATGATCCGACATCATCTGGGCAAAAAAAAAAAAAAAAATTCCCCTTTTTGAAAAAATAAAAACAAAATTAGATTTCATTTAAATTTCACTCTTTTTTGTGTAATAATTTGTATTTTCTTTGTATTTTCTGCCTTTTGAGTTTGTTTCTGAATCTTCGTGCCTCCTCCCTCAACCCAAAGAAAAAACCTTACACTGTTTCATTCATATTTCATTTCCACGTGCAAACAGTTTTCTTAAACCCTTCTTCAAACAGTTTTGTTTGAAGCTTTGCTTTTGAATTACGATTCAACAATGACTATTCAAGGGGCAAAAGTTGAAGACTGATTCGTTCTGTTCTCATGGTGATTATTTCACCGTCTCTCTCTCGCTTCCTGTTCTTTGCTTCTAATGGAGGGTATTCCTTCACCTTTTTAGCTTTTCTTTATAAATAAAGAATAAAATGTTCCTAATGCATTTCATTTTGCTATTAACATTGCAGCTCAAATTGAAGAGGGGCATGTAACATTCCATTAATATATATATATATGAGGGACCCAGATGCAATTTCTGAATCTGAATCCCAGCTCTTATCTGAGTTTCAATTTCTTTAATTGTAGTTTTGAGAGCTCATAGAAATTAGCTAATTATACAGAAAAGAAAAAAAAAAGGGAAAAAGAAAAAGAAAAAGAAAGACCTGGCGATTTTGTGTAGTTTGCTGTATAGCTTTGTGGCTATCCATCAATGGGAGGTATTAGGTGGATCCGAATTGGATTCGTGGTCTCGTTTTTCTTTGTTTTGATTCTACTTTCGCATTTCCAAGGATGTTGGTCTGTGAATTTTGAAGGTAATTTCTCGTTTTGTATATTTTCTCTTCCAATTTTGATTTGTTAAATTTATGTTTCTTTATTGAACTGGATCATATGCCAATGGGAAATGTAGGATTGGCATTGTTGGCATTTCGAGATGGGGTGGTTTATGATTCGTATGGTGCTCTAGCGAATTGGAGTGTGAACGATATCGATCCTTGTATGTGGTTAGGTGTAAATTGCATAGATGGTCAAGTTAAAGATTTGTAAGTGATTTATAGAAATACTAGTATGATTGAATTTCTTTCCCTTTCTTTTTGTGGTGATATGTTTATTTGTATGTGTTTGTTTTGATTTGTTCTTATAGGTACTTGAGTGGCCTTTCATTGGAAGGGACATTGGCACCAGAGCTTGGAAAACTCGGTCATTTGAAAGCGCTGTAAGGATATTCCGCTATATTGCTTTGTAATGAGATTTTATTTGTTTACCATAAATTGAATCGGAGATACATGATGAACTTTCTTATTTCCTATCGCTGTATTTTGTAGCGTTCTTTACCGCAATTGTTTCTCCGGTACTATCCCTCGTGAGATAGAAGAGCTTAAAGAGCTCGAGCTGTTAGATTTGCGGGACAATCAATTGAGCGGATCGATTCCCTCAGAAATAGGCAGATTGGTGTCACTAAAACGATTGTGAGTTAACTTCTTGACTAGGGTTATGTTAATGCTAATTGTTGGAGCCTTTTTTAATCGGATTGACTTTCTAATACCTCAAGCTCTCTGTATTACTGATAACTGAATAATTAGTATAAATGAATAATGTTTCTTTTTGTACTATACTAGGTTGCTTTGTGACAATAATTTTGAAGGCACAATCCCTTCAGAATTGGAGAGTCTCAACCAGCTTACCGAATTGCTATTTGATGATAACCTTATATTTTCTGGTTCTAATGGAATCGGCTGTCCAAATCGAAAGCTTGGACTGTGGTAACAACCCCAATTTGTTCAATCAAATTTTAAGACAATTCAATTTAATTAATTCCAGGATTATAAATTCGTAGCATCTATTGATCTATATGACAATTCTGGGGCAGGATCTGGCAGAGAAATTCAAAACAATCGAAAATGGCCGATTCATTAGTAACTCAAGCCAATGCAGCTTTTAAGCATTGCCTTGGTGTCTTGCCTCTATCATTGTATGGATATTATTATATACTATCATTACCATTCGGTTAGTATACTTAGTTATGTTGTTGCATTGCTCTTTAACCATCTTCACTATCAGTATCTTTTGCTCTGTTTTCTTCAGGTTTGAGTTTGGAAAGGACTCCCTTCAGGACGAAGGACAAATTTCCTGCATTAATTTAACCAGTGAGTAAACAACTTTAGCGTACTTTTTCCATGAGAAATTAAAAAAAAAAATTCATCGCATTTGTATATCAAACATTCAAACTCGAGGGAAAAAAAGAAAAAAGGATTTGGAGTCCTTTGTTTTTTCCATTTTAATTGAATTAATCAAATGAGTCAAGTTTTTTCTTTTAGTTCTCCTATCATTGGGTTTTCACCGTGTTTTGAATCTTGTAATCTCTACAAATTGAATAGGGAATAAAAGAGGAAATGGGTTGTTTTTCAGTCCATTTTTTTGTATTGAACTCTGAAATTTTATTCGCTCCATCCGTTAAGCTGGTGTGCGAGAATCAGACACGGACCAAAGTGTACAAAATCTTGTTCACTCGGCACGTAGAAGGGTACTTGAAGAATCCGTGAACCTTCCAGCTGCTCCGGCTGATGGTGGGTTAGCCTCCTCCAGGCAGATAATTTCTCTTCCGACAACCAGAAGTAGCGGAGTTTTCCCAGCCATTCCAAAAGCACATAAGCCACCACCAAGCCATCCATCTTCAAATGATCCTTCCCCTCCATCACAAAATACTTCATCTACCAATTCGTTTCAAAATCAAATAACGGCGAAGTCATTGAGTCGCTCTTCGGAAAAAGTATGGAAGTATATCATAATAAGTGTAGGGTCCGCTATCTTGTTAATTGTGTTTGTTTTCATCTTAGTCATGTGCCGGAAACAAGGGGTTACTACAATTGGTCCTTGGAAGACTGGACTAAGTGGGCAGTTGCAGAAAGCATTTATAACTGGTAAGAATACCCGTCATTCCTATACAAAAAATTAGGCATTTAAAACCAGAAATTTCTTCCTCTTTTTTGTTCTTTTGGGTAAAATGTTTTGAGAACTATTTCAAATATAGGGGCTCCAAAGTTGAATCGTCCGGAGCTAGAAATAGCTTGTGAAGATTTCAGCAACATCATTGTTACAACGGATGATTGTATTGTCTACAAGGGAACCCTTTCAAGTGGAGTTGAGATCGCTGTAGCATCAACTCCGATTTCTTCCTCCAAAGACTGGCCCGAACATCTCGAGATGGCCTTCCGGAAGAAGGTCAGTTAGTTGGTTCGAGGAAATAAATGATTCAAGACAAAGTGAACATTAGAGCAAACTGGAGTTCAAATGGTCAATATAGATCAATTTTTATGTTTTTTTAAATTATTTTTATTTTAATGTACTTAGTTGATTTATGAACCTAATGCAGATCGATACATTGTCACGGCTGAACCATAAGAATTTTGTAAATCTTCTTGGCTACTGTGAGGAGGATGAGCCGTTCACTCGGATGATGGTTTTCGAGTATGCTCCGAATGGAAGCCTTTACGAGCATCTTCATAGTAATTTCCTTTTTCTTTTTTTTAGCTTCATATCTTTCTTTCTATGTGGAGGAATATTTATATCAATTTTCTTCATCCAGATAAAGAACTCGAACATCTGGATTGGAGTGCAAGAGTGAGGATAATCATGGGAACGGCTTATTGCCTTCAACACATGCACAACAATATAAATCCACCCGTACCACATTCTAATCTCAGTACAACTACCGTTTTTTTGACCGACGATTACGCTGCCAAGGTAACAAAAACTATGGTTCTGCTCATAATTCTTTTTTTCCCTCTATCTTGGTGTTGAAATTGAGTTTTTGGTCTAGTAGTAATAAAATATTGATGTTGTTCGCAAAATGGTGTTCTAAGAAAGACTCGTCATGCTTTGCCACAGGATTTTTCCCATCTAAGGTAGTTCGGAAATTAAATGCGTGTTTTTCTGCCTTATTCGGTTCTCCTGGTTTTCTGTCTCTCTATTTTTCGAGTCTTCTTTTATTTTTTTTAACCATGTTGTTCAACTCTATTAAGTCCGGCTGTCAGGCCTCAAGTCTTTTGATTTTTCCGGAATATTAAGAGTCATGTATCTTATATAAACTGAATGGAAAGCAAAGAGAAACAACTGTGATTTTCAGCCATTCTTTGTGTCGAAATCTTAAAACTTGGCTCGTTTGAGTGACATTTTCACCTCATTTTGCTCCTCAGATCGCAGAGGTGTGTTTCGGACCACAAGCATATCTACAATATAAGTCGGGTGAATACGAATCCACTAACCCTTCCGTATTGCCACTGCTTGCTGACCCGGAAACAAATGTCCACAGTTTTGGAATATTATTACTCGAAATCATTTCGGGAAAGTTGCCTGAATCAGACCAAGGATCCATTCTGGATTTGGTAATTAATGTTTTAGAGTTCTAAATACTTCTATTGATTAACAAGGACTAGACCTAAAAATGCCTTGCGTTAATTTTTCAGGCTGCTCAGTACC
Source organism: Coriaria nepalensis (assembly GCA_027186245.1). Taxonomy (NCBI): domain Eukaryota; kingdom Viridiplantae; phylum Streptophyta; class Magnoliopsida; order Cucurbitales; family Coriariaceae; genus Coriaria; species Coriaria nepalensis. The sequence continues at coordinate 1,276,716 of CP114481.1, forward strand.
TAGACGACAAGAAGAGCATCAGTTACATGATCGATCCAAATCTCAAGTCCTTCAAAAACAATGAGCTTGATGTGATATGTGAAGTCATTCAAGAATGCATTCAACCTGATCCGAGAATGAGACCGACAATGATGGACATCACTTCCAAGTTGAGGGACGTTCTCAGTATTTCAACCGATCAAGCTGTCCCTCGCCTTTCCTCGCTTTGGTGGGCCGAGCTCGAGATACTATCTACTGAGGCTACTTGATGAACTTTCTCTTTTCCCTTCCTAATTTCCAGGCTGTAAGTTCCAGTTGATCTCATTATAACAATGTATTTGACTTGATTCTTTTTTTTTTCCCGAGCGGTCGATTCGGTTTATATTCTTTCAGCTTTGAGATCGGATGATGGTGTCTCAGTGCGAGAAATACAGAACATATGTTCCTTTTTCATTTTTTCCCCTTCTATTTTTGGGTGATCAAAGCTTGGAATATCTATAATTATACTATTGGAGTGTACCACTTTGTGTTTTACCCTCTATAGAATATATGCTTGATAATTCTAACTGGACATGCTTAGAGGTGGGGGGTCATTGAGATTTGGCCTGAGCTCGAGCATGAGCTTGCTGACTATGGATTTGGGCCAAGCTTGGCCCGTGGTCAGACTCTTAACTCTCCTTTTATATTTTTATATTAGATTTTTTCTTAACATATCTGATTGATTATAATTCTAAAAAATAAAATTATCTCGTAACATTATATCTATATTCAAATATTCATAAATGCATAGTGAATTGATTGAGTACAAATAAGAAAGACCATGTATTCGTTAAACAATACCTATCTCAGTTTTATTTCAGAATTTTTTATGAAATGCATAAATGGATGAAATATATGCCATTGTAATGAGGTTATATAAGAATCAACATCAATGTATATTATATATCATAATCAACCTCCTCAAGCATTTGTGATCATGCCCACTTAATGGGCCAGGTCACTCTCCAACATTCCCACATGGGCAGCCATGTGTGATTGATGCCACTTGGTTTGCTTTCAGTGGACGACTCGCTGGATTCCAATTGCTTGGTGGGGCCAAGGCCGGCTTAGACTAATATGATACATTGGTGATATGGCTTCGACGTATGTGGAGAAGAATAACGTACATTCGGAATCAAACGATTATGTTTTGTTCTAATAAATTAATATCGGATAAATTATTTGTGAATCTCTTTAAGTTTATTGATAAGAGAAATTAGGATAAACTTCAAATAATTATAGTAAATATCTTAAATTTTAATAATTATAATGAATATTTTATTTTGAGATTTTAATTATAATAAAATAACTGATTCTGTATTAAATTATCTAAAATTTTAAAATTTATCTTTAGTTTAAAAAAAAAAATTTACCCTTAAAATTTTATGCTTATTACTATCAATCAATTTTTTCATACTTCTTTCATCCTTTCACCACGGCTCCACTAACTATATTACTGCTACCGACCATCACCATCGAAAATATTCTAAAAATCTAAAATAGACAAGCATAGGGCCACCAAGCATAGGGCATGGGCTGGACCTAAGCACAGGGTTTAGCAATGAATGCGGCCCATTGGGGATTAGCCTTACCACGAGTGGGCTTTTGCCCGAAGAGCTCATGACAAGTAAAATAGAAAAAGGAAAAGGTTTGTCCACGATCCATATTTTTAGCATAACATGGAGCCACTTCTTAATAACCCCTTCCAACTGTCATAATGGGCAGTTTTACTCATCTATAAATAGCAAAGGATGAGTCGTAAGCAAGGTAACGTAACCCTGCAAAACTTTTCTAAACAACAAGTGTACTTAAAACGAACTAACTTGTGATATTCGGAGGACGTTCCTCAACTTGGAAATGATGTCCCTCAACTTGTTCCAATGTAGTCATGGTCAGAAAACCTAATGGGAAATGGCGAATGTGTGTAAACTTTACGTATCTCAATAAGGCATGCCCTAAAGACATCTTCCCACTTCCTAACATAGATCAATTTTTTGACGCAATATCCAAGTACGAAACCCTTAGTTTCATGGATGCTTATAGTAGGTATATTTAAGTGAAGATGTGGGAGCCTGACTAAGAAAAAAAAATCCTTCATCACCCATAGAGGACTGTATTGCTATAAGGTAATACCATTTGGATCAAAGAATGCAGGTGCCACCTTTCAAAGATTAGTGAACGGAGTGTTCCCGGAGCATCTAGGAAGGAAAAATAATCGAGGTCTATGTAGACGACGTCTTGGTCAAGAGCTTATCTAACGAAGATCACATAAGGGATATGGAGGAAGCCTTTGTCATCATGTAGCACAATAGTATGAAATTGAATCCAGTGAAATATAAGTTTAGAGTTGCATCTGAAAATTTTTGGGGTTTATAGTGCACCATCATGACATTGATGCCAATCCCAAAAAGGTCAAAGCCATATTGGATTTACAATCACCTTAGACGAAGAAGGAGATTCAAAACTTGATAAGCCACATTGCTGCTCTGAGCCAGTTCATGAGTCGCTCAACGGATAAATGCTTGCCTTGTTTCCAGGCTTTTAAGAGAGCAAGAGGAGGAACTTGGACGGATTAATGTGAAGAAGCTTTTTTTTAAAATTAAAGTAGTACCTACTCGCCATATTGAGGTTGTCAAACCCAATACCAGATACAATGTTGATTTTACACTTAGTTGTGTCTGACGTTGTTGTTAGTTCAATCCTCCTCTAGGAAATCGAGACTCGGCAAACTCTGATATATTATACAAGCAAAGTCATGAACAATGCAAAAATGAGGTACCTTAAAGTTGATAAGGTAGCATTTGCCTTGATTATTGCTGTTAGGAAACTCCAACCCTACTTTCAATCTCACCTAAAATAAGTCTAGACTAGCTTCCCGCTCAAGTAGGTACTTCAAAAACTAGACACCTCAAGGCGCCTCCTTAAATGGTCGATAGAGCTCGGGGAATTTGTAATCGAGTTCAAGCCTAGAACGATAATAAAAGAGCAAGCGTTGGCAGAATTTATCTCTGAATTTGGAATGACACAACCGTTATCCGATTCTACGAAGGCCATGAGAGTGGAAGAGCTAGCTCAATTCAATATTCATTCGTGGATACTTCAAGTGGATGGTGCGTCAAATAAACAAGGTAGCAAGGCATGCTTAATTTTGAAGTCTCTAAGAAGAGAAGATGTTAAAATGGGGTTAAATTCGGGTTCAAAGTCTCAAACAATGATGCGAATACGAGTACATTCTTGCGGGACTAAGGTTGGATAAAGGTGGGAGGAGCACGAGTGTAAGTTATAAGCGACTCCAATGTGGTAGTTAACCAAGTAAAGGGAACATATCAAGCCAAATCCCTAGCCATGAAAGCATATTTGGAATAAATATTGATCTCAGCGTGACATTTGAAGAGTGTACTTTCAACCATGTGCAAAGGGAGCAAGCTACTGATGCAAACCTCTTTAGCTTGACTTGCTTTGAAGTATGATCCCGACCTTCCTCCAAAAATCAAACATAAGTGTTTGGATAAACCAAGCATTCAAGGGTAATTTCAAACCTCTTCATGAGCATGGATGGGTCAAATATGCGCGTACCTTAAGGAAGGTAAATTGCCATCACAAAGGACAGAGGCAAAGAAAGTACAACAAAGAGCTGCTCGTTGTGTAATCATAGGAGACCTTCTATACATAATGGGGTATTCTCGTCCTCTTTGAAGATGCTTGGATGAAGGCGAAGCCGATTATGTACTGAGAGAGATACACCAGGGAATTTATGGCAATCATTCGGGCATCCGCTCATTGGTAAAAAAGAGATGCATAAGAAATATATCGCACATATCCAGAGTATCAATGTGACAGCGTAAGTTATTGGTCGTTTTTCAAATGGGGAATTGACTTAATTAGACTATTGCCACAAACGTCAAAGCAAAGAAAGCATGCAATAGTGGTAATTAAATATTTCACGAAATGGGTTAAAGCTAAACTTTTAGTTTCCATTATAGAAGAAAGCTCCTCCATTTTTTTGGGGGAAAACATCCTATGCCGTTTTGGCATACCAAAAGTGATTATCACCAATAACAGTACATAATTCAACATTGCAAAGTTTAAGGGGATGCACTCCAAGCTCAGCATATAACATGTCTTCTCCTCGTTTTCTCACCCTCAGTCTAATGGTCAAGTCAAGGCCGCCAAGACCATCATCAAGACTTTACTCAAGAAGAAGTTAGATTGGTGCAAAGGGGCAATGGGCAGACAAATTACCTAGGGTACTATGGGTAATTCGCACTACGCTATAGTCAACTACAAAAGAAACACCTTTCACTCTAATATATGGAATGAAGGCAATGGTACTGGTGGAATTGAGTATGATGTCACCTCGCCATCTAGAATATGAAGCTACATAAAACTCGAAAAATTTGAAAATAGCATTAGACCTGGCATATGAAACCCGAGATATTACACATTTATCTTATACAACTTTGAAGCAAATGATTAAAAGGTGCTACAACCAAAAAGTAATGAACCAAAGTTTCACTCCAGAAGCTAAAGTCCTCAGTGTTGTGTTGCTAGAACAGCTAGAATAACGATGCAAAGGATTAAATCCGAATTGGGAAGACCCTTATGAGATCACCGAAAAAATAGGTGTGGGTACTTACAAGCTAAAAGACAAGTACAGGTCGGAGTTGGGACACCCTTAGCATGTATAGCATCTGAAAATTTACTCTAAACCTAGTTGAAGCCTATGGTCATTACTAGTAGATGTATGCAAATATTTTCCCGTTTTCCAATTGGAACTCGGGAATGTTCCAAGATTAGATATTTCTAATTCAGTGCTTAGAAAAGCAACCCAGGTCACCTTAGATTGTTTTACTTTCTATATTAGTAGGAATTACGCCTCATCATACTAAGCATCAATCGTTAGCCTCATCTCTAAGTATCATTTTTATTGTTTTTATTCCTTTTAACATGCTTAGCAGAGTCCTGAAACTTTTTTCTTTTCATTTTTTCCTTTAATAAGCAGGTCTGCATTAGTTCTCTTAATACGATTTAGTTTAAGTTCCCTACCCATGAAAGCTATTGTAACAGTTTCCAAGTTTCCAACTTAGGTTCCTTTCTAATATACTTAAGTGCATTCTTAACTATATTATACTCCTTAGGTAAAGATCCTAGAAGTATCATAGCTTGATTAGTATCATCTAATGCATGATCTATACTATTAAGAACTAAGTTCAGCTTTAGAAACTCATTTAAGTTTTCTTCTAAGTTCTTAGATACATACATTTTTCATTAAAAAAAATGTTCCTTTTAAAAAGGCTGTTGGGTGCTGCTTGAACAAAATATTCAGTATGCAATTTAGACCAAAGAGATAAAGGAGTTTCATACCCATCTTCTTTTCTGATGAAGTTGTCTTCAAGGCTTAGAATAATGAGGTTAAAAGCCTCCTCATCAAACTCAACCTTTTTATCAAAGGCCGCAACCGGCCATTTCTTTTCATCATCTTGAAGTGCTATCAACACTTTGTTGTGTGATAGCAAGGCTTTCATTTTTCTTACACCAGGTACCAAAGTCTATCTTTCCATCAAAGTTTGTAAGCTCAATGTGCTTACTTATTTTACTCTCTTTCTTATTTGGATCCAATAAGATAGAAACATCTGACAATTCATAGAGTTTGATAAATAGAAAAATTCACAGATTGAATTTAGAAAACAGTTTCTAACACTTAGATTTTAATCAAGAAAGTTAGAAACAAATTCAATCAAGAAAATATACTTTTAATCAGTATATTACGTCATGATAGATCTAATCAAATCAAAAACATATAATCTTATATCTCAATAAACAAGTTAAGTCTTTAAATGTATTAAACCTTAAAAAATCATACATATCTCTAAAATATCTAAAATACAGAAAGAAATATAACTTTTAATCAATAATCAAATATCAAAAATACAATCAAATAAATTTAACAAGAGAAAATGATTAAAATCATCAAACCAATACAAATCGTACCAATCCAGAAAAAAGATAGCAAAATTGAGAAAGAAAGCCATCACACTAAAAGCAAAACCAAGAAGACAAAAAGAAAAATCAGGTCACACTAAATAAATAGGATTATAAATATAAATACAAATACAAATACAAATACAAATACAAATACAAATACAAATACAAATACAAATACAAATACAAATACAAATACAAATACAAATACAAATACAAATACAAATACAAATACAAATACAAATACAAATACAAATAAAATAAAAAATACAAATACAAATACAAATACAAATACAAATACAAATACAAATACAAATACAAATACAAATACAAATACAAATACAAATACAAATACAAATACAAATACAAATACAAATACAAATACAAATACAAATACAAATACAAATACAAATACAAATACAAATACCTATATGTAAAACTAAATTGAAGTGTAAATCAATTAAGTTGACGACAACCCAATTCCCACGACAAACAGATATTCCTTCCGGGGAACAAATTAATGGAGCAACCAAAAAAAGATATGAATCCAAAATTGAGTACATCAGCCAATTAGATTTAGATACTCATTATTTCATCTGATGGGACTTTTTTGGTCATGGAGTTATGTGGAAGATGACGTGGCAAAATGGTATCGACGGTCAACGGAGACAAGCACCGCTTGAAAGCAAACAACCATTACACAGCAGTTATTTTATTATTTAATATGGGGACCCACCCAACTACTGTACTTTAAGTTCTTGGCTTATCTCTATAAACAGGTTCTGTCTTGACGTTTCGTTTTCTTTTCTTTTTCCTGATTTAACAGTGTTTTTGGATTGGGATTTTAAAAAATGAGGTCCCTTGTTCTAACATGAATCATGATTACAACATACACTGCATATACTTTAAAACAATTTCCTATAATATACTCCGTAATATTTTATTCTAGCAGTTATGATAATATCATGTTATTAAATAATCGATTTATTTTTTAAAAAAATTTAAATTATTAATTAATTAATTAATTAATAATTTCAATTCATTAAAATATTTATAATTTAAAAATAGATGGTTTTACTGTAGATTATGTTTCACGAAAACAAAACAAACCCATATCAAACAAAACAAACCCATATTTCTATTAATTATGGTTTTCCAATTTTACCCTTAAAACAAAACAAAATTACAAAATCATTTTAAGCTTCAAACAAAATTATATTGATCTGAGCAATGTACAATTAATTGTCACTTTGTTTTGCAGGCATAACGTATACATAGTTCTCTAATGAGTGTGAAATTGGAGAAGCATTCTTGAGTGTTATCTTTACCATTTTCATCAAACCCATATCATTATTAAGATGGTAATTGAAAATCGATCGATAAAGACAAGCTTCATTTCAAACCTCAAATTGTATACATAGTTTATGAAATCATTACGGACCTTAAATTTCTTTATTTTCCGTTTAGAATGAAATGAAAGCTCGGTATATAAATAAAGTCACGATTTATTTTGTGATTATTTATTAATAATTAAAAGAGAAATAATTGATATCTTTAAACATATATCGAAAGGAGGAAAATAAATGCCAAAAAAGAGAAATAAATATTATAAAACAAATTAAAAATGATGAAAATGATCAATAAAACTTTCATTTTAGGATTTGATCGCCATTTGTTTTTCATCGTGGGTTACGGTTTAAAGCTTGCATAGGAAGGAATAAGAGAAAAAAAAGGAAGGAGAAGAATAAAGAAAATGAGGATATAATGATAAATTTGTATGATGATTTAATCAAGAATATACAATTATTTTGGATTTTATTAATTTTTTAAAATTAAATATAAATTAAAGAACCATTTTATTAATAAAAAAATTTTTATAGACTAAAAGTTTTTAAATCTTTATCTTGGGAGGCTTTTACCCAATGGATCTTATATATATTATTATTAAATACTATTATATATATATATAAAGGAAAAAAAAAAAAAAGTGTGATATCTCCTCCCGAAACGTGTAATAATTTGAATTTCTAAAACCACATTTTTCAAAACTAATGTCACTTTTCAAAAGCGTTGTCCTACATGAAATGCTTCTTCTCATATCCTCAAAATTGACATTTTTGCCAAGAGAAAATGGGGAAGGGACCACGCTATGTTATTATAGCGTAAAATCGGATTTTATTTTAAAATCAGAGATTTATTGTACAATACAAAATTACTCACTGTTACAATCACATTCCCCGACAAAATAGAGTCCTACCTGTATTCTTCAAAACAAACAGTCTTAAGACTCACCGTCATCATCAAACAAACTAGCCTAGCTTTTTCAATTAACATTAAGCTACTAGAGAAACCATTAAGCTACAAGACAAACATAATTTTTTTTTTTTTTTTTTTCATTTTTTCAACCTTTTTCCTCTTAATATGGTTGGAAAAATATTAATAATTAATTCACATACAATTTGGTAAGAAAATGAAATAGAGAGGAATTAAATTTATAGTATAACTGAGACGATCATCCAATATATTTGACATATCGTATTGAGATATTGTGCATAAGTTTGAATCTCACCACTCTATAATTACATACCGGGACACTATATAAGTTCGTAATTTAATTATATAATATATAATTTGATCTAACTGTTTTCGCAAATATCTTAAGAAATTCTGTTGCGAGAGAATCGTTTGTAACCTTGTATTACTAGGAATTTTCCTCTCTTCGTTTTTTTGGCACAATTTTTTTCCCATTCATAAGATAATGTAGAAGAACGCAATATGCACAGAAGTCATTCAACAACAAATAACAGGAAAGTTGACTAGAACACCCATCGACCAATGTAATTCAGATCTCCTCTAATCTCTAATATCTAATCTAGTCATCTCGATACATGAATACAACTATGTATTAGCAATTTTAGCATCTTAATCTCCACATCTCTTTTTTTTTTTTTTTTCCCTCTTTCCCCATGTTTTTTTTTTTTCTTCTTCTTTTTGGATTTAGCACAAGAGGAAAAATGGGGAAGGAAAGAAGTAAAAAAGAGAGAGAGAGAGAGAAGACAATATCATACACGTCACATAAAAAAGAAAAGAGATTTTTGATGGATGGAGTAAGAATGAAATCATACCCATTTCTCTCTATTCCGTATCATAAATCAAGCTTGACGAAGATGAAGACTTTTCAAGCATCAAATTCTGCAATCCACGCTTCAATTCTGTATTACAGAATTGTTCATACTCTGCTTTATCCCCTCCTTTCTTCTTCACCTCCACAACTACCAATTCAGATGTCAACTCGAAAATCTCAGCTGCAATTGATAATGGCCCCCTTACACCTTCTCTTGACCCTTCCAAGCTCACTCTACAATCCTTCTTCCTCACTGTAAAGCTCACCACTCTTGCAATCTCCTCTAGTTTCGCTATAATTTCAGAAACGGGAGCACCGGAAACAAACCTAGCTTCCTCTCCTCCATCTTCAAACAAACCGGAAAGATCAAAACCGGGCGAAAAGGATATTATATCAAATGCGTTTAAACTAGCCGGTCTAGGTAAGGAAGTATTAATCCTCCTTCTTGGCTCGGTTTCTGAATCCGATTCGGATAAAGATTTTTCGGATAAAGAATCGACATCATCATCTACAACATTACAGAGCTTATCATCCTCTATATAGAATTTTATATGCTTAAACCCTTTTTTGAACCATCTGTTTTCCATAATTTCAGGGATTGTGATTCTGGTTTCAGGATTTGTATCGAGAAGGCGAATTAGGAGCCGACTCAGGTCTGGTGAGAACCACTTAGGGCACCTGAAGTCGCCTTTGTAGATTTTCTTATACATTGCCATGATATTCTGGTCCTGGAATGGTAAATAGCCAGCCATAAGAACAAATAGAACGATTCCACAGGCCCAGATATCTACCTTAGCAGCTTCATAGCCGCGTCGAGCTAGAACTTCAGGCGCAACGTAAGCCGGGGTGCCGCAAAATGTATGGAACAAGCCGTCCTGACGAATCTGATCTGATACGGCGCTGAGTCCGAAATCGGAGACTTTCAGATCACCATTTAGGTCGAGCAAGAGGTTTTCTGGCTTCAGGTCGCGGTGGTAAACGCCGCGAGCGTGGCAGAATCCGACGGCGGAGATCAATTGCTGAAAATATTTCCGAGATAGTTCTTCCTTCAACCGACCTTTCGCGACCTTCTTGAAAAGCTCGCCGCCGCGAACATACTCCATGACGAAGTAAATCTTGGCCTTCGTAGCCATGACCTCGAAGAGTTGGACTATGTTCGGATGACGAACACGGCGGAGAATCGAGATCTCGCGCTTGATGTGAGCGATTAGACCTCCTTTCAAGATCTTCTCCTTGTCGATGATCTTGATAGCTACGCTTTCGTTCGATTTTATGTTCCGAGCGTGGTAGACTTTGGCGAAGGTTCCATGGCCGAGAAGCTTCCCGACCTCGTAACGACCTAAGAGAAGAGACTGGAAATCCTTCTTGCTGCTGCTGCTGTTCTTTTTGAATTCATCCGCCATGGATGGATGATTTAGCTTTTCTCCTTGTGGAGAAGAAGAATGTGAAGAATTGAGATACTTTATTTCCTTTACCGTTTCGTCAGCTGATGAAGGGTTTGGTGTTTTGCTAATGATTGTCCGCCATGGAAAAAGCTGGCTTTGCGTCGTCTTCTCTTCCTAATGATTTTCTTCTCTTTGGTTTATTTTAGAAGCGAGAGTGCTTATATGAAATAAACACACATTTTTTCCTTTTTCTTTTTTTAATTTTTTTTCTTTGTAAAATCACTCTCTTTTAAATAAAATAATTATTTTTATTATTAAATAACAATTTTGAAATTTTTTTATTTTTTGAGGGTATATTTTAGGTACATTACACATGGACCGTTAAGGTTATTGGCTAATTACGATTAGGCACTAAATGTACGATTTAATCATCATGCATAATTACATATAATGTTTCCTAACACGCATATAATACATGTAATATATATATTATCATTAGTTCTTAGAATATAATGTTTTTGATTATTTATTATTTAATAAATTAATAATTTCCATCCATATTAACTTTAAGAATCTAACATAATAAAGTAATATTAATTATTTAATTTTTAATTAATTTATTTAAATTTTATTGTAATTTTATTATATTAAAAAAAAAAAGAAGTATATTATTAGAGAGAATCGTAAAATTTGATAATACATAATTAGAATATACGGAACGAGAATCTCTTAGGAGGTGGGCCAGATTCTCTCTGACCAAACAGTCAACCAAATCAGTGGCCACACCACGTGTTTCCAACTCAGTATTGCTCACGTGTCTTCGTGCCCCACACGTTGGCTAGGAGATGATAACCTACATCCATTTTGATTTTGGAATTCATTGCAACCGGACCCACAACCTGCCTGACGACTGACGACTTTATCACTTTACGCAAAGCATGCTTCTCCGTGGTTAGCTAGAGACTCTGACTCCGTGCTTCAGGATCTCTCAGAAGTCAACTTGATGGGCGGTCGTTATGATACGATGACACGAAAGCGTTATAGAAGTCGTAACATACTAAACATTCTGCGTATGTTATTACAATAGGACGTGCTTCCATGCATTTTGTAGACCAATTTTCTTAATAACCATCAGAAAATCATTCTTTTTGTTCCAAAAAAGATATTTTCGTTTTAGCAAGTCATGTGCTTACTTTATATTAAAGTATTAGAATTTTTAAATTATAATTGAAGACGAAATTAAAAAATCCATTGATAATGTATTTTAAAAATATTTTATATAATGATTATAAAAAAAATTATTATTCTAATTAAAAAAATGAAAATAATTTTTTTATTTATCAAATTTTAAAATTTTTTCTATTTAAAAGAAATAAAATTTTAAAGTAAATACAAAATTAATTATTAAATATAATTAACAACAGATAAAATCAATTTTTACATTTTATATTTAAGCATTTACCATTAACAATATAGACCACACAATATCCTCCTTAATAAAGTATCTGCCGTCAATAATGCAAGCCCAAGCTCAAGAAGCTCTAGCATTTTTACGTGCTTCCCAAATGTTAGAATGAGGAAATTCACACCAAAGCCCTTGACTTAGTTATCGAACTGCTTAAAAATTCGTCCTAATACATTAAATAATAATTTACTTACTAAGGTCAGCTTCTACCGAGTGATGCATCAAATAGAGTTGGATCATTTCATTTGGGCTTTAATATATGCAATCGGCTATCATGACCTAAATATATAAACGGCCTGAATGCAATGTGGCCCATTTCAAGCCCGGTTTCCAAGTTCATGCCCGAACTTGAATTAGAATTTAGGAGGCCTTAATTCGATTCCGAAAGTTAGGAAATCAAAATAAATAGTAATTTATTTGTAAGGATTGATTCATTAAAAAAAAATATATATATATATATATAATTTAAGTGAAATTTTTTAGTCGAATCATTATATTAATATAAAATAATATATTGATATATATATATATTAAATCATTAAATAAAATTATATATTATTTTCTTTCATTAATTCTATGGAGATTTGCATCTGAGGAGACCTCCTTCAAGGCAGAAGCAATTTTTCTTTTTAAATTTATTTATTTAAAGATTTGGTTTTCTAAGAACTTGATGTTCAAGCTTAAACCAAATAAATGGAGATCAAGGTTTAAGCTTGAATTCAAATCTCCATTTATTTGAGTTATAGCTTTTTGAAATTTTTTATTTTTTTAAGATTCGATTCATTTTTTTGGTAAAAAAGATGAATTACATGAATCATATTTAATTTTTGAAAAGAAGAAAAAAATCGATTTAATCATATTTTTTATAAATATTTAATTCAATTTAAATATCTCGTTAATTAATCAGATTATTACAATCAATTTTTTTTAATACAAAAAAACTAAATTTATTTATTTCTAAAAATTGGGATCGAATTTTATTTTTTTTCTTAATTTTTGTGTTTATTTAAAAAAATAATTATAAAAGAAAATAGTATATTAATAAGGAAAAAAAATAATAATAATAAAAATTAAAGATAAAAAAATACAAAAAATAATTTTATTCAGTGACATACATGCTGTCAGAACCAATGATCTAAATTCGGAATAAAAAAAGAAAACCATATAAAAGCGAATTTGTAAAAAATAAACCGATAGGGTGACGTAAGAGAGAGGAAAAAAAAAGACAAGTAGTAAAGTGAATTAACCCCAATTCCTAATCCATTCCACCTTAACATTCTCATCGTCGGAAAAAACTCGGAACATTTCAGAGAACCCTAATTTTGCCCCTCTTTCCGAACATCTCCGATCCGAGCTAAAATCCCTACTTTCCAATGGCGTCAACGAAGAAAGAATCCGAAGGTATTGCATTGCTCTCGATGTATAACGACGAAGACGATGAGATGGAAGACGTGGAAGAGCAAGAAGAAGAAGAAGAAGAAGAAGAAGGAGAAGAAGAAGAAGAAGAAGATAACGAGCAGCAACGACGTCTGGAAGATGATTACGGAGATGTTAGGATTTCGGAAGAAGATTCAGCAGTGAATAATAGTATAATCTTCGCCGGTGATTCTGGGAACGATACGTCATCGCCAGTAGCTGAGGATAATGTGACGCCGGAGAAGGTTAAGTTTACTTTCTCATCGTCGCCAATTCAGCAACAAGCGATGCAATTGGATAATGCGAGAGAGAAAAAAAGGGGGAGGCTTACGATTGTGGATTATGGTCACGATGAAGTTGCCATGTCTCCTGAAGCTGAGGTAACTAATAGAAGGAATACGTGTTTCGAATTTTTAGCTCCGAGTATTTGAAATCTGGTTGAATAAAGGTGTTGTACCTTCCAAACAACAAAATTAACTGTTCTCGTATGGTGCTCAAGACAATGGTTTAGTTTTCTGTATGTTGAATATGTGTGGTTGATGTTGATTCCTGGAAAATGGTTACAGAACTTGGTGTTATGATCAGTGTTTATGGAAAATGTTTGATTATCTGGTCTTATGGAATGTCGGAAACTCTGTCAGTGTAAGGTCTTTAGAACTTAAGTTTGCCGATTGTAGTGGAAATATTTTGGTTAAAAAAATTATGGGCTTCATACTGTTCAATGCAGGAGGGAGAAATTGAAGAAGGAACTGGTCATGTAACTTACGGTGAGGACCTTCGAGCAGCCAATGGTATGTATGAGACCTTCTAAATTGTGTATTTTTATTATATAGTTCAGGCATGCTGTCATTGTCTTTCTTTGTTATGCAAGAGGGTTTATTTATTTTCTGCATTAGAATCCAGCTTGTTGTTTTTCTGCATCCTTTGATAATGTAGGCATTTTACATTAATTACTCAGCATCTAGCCTTTTCAGAATTTTGAGTTGAGAACTTTATTTGTTATTCACCATCTGGTATCAGTGTGTGTGTGTGTATATATATATATATACATAGGTTTGAGGCTAAGTGGTTAAAGGTGGTTTGAGAGTCTTACCATGCTCAAGACTTGAAAATTAGTTTAAATAAACTGAAAAGTTGTTTCACATAAAAGTACCTTTATCCTGTGGAGACTGGAGATGAGCTTGAATAATAGACAAATGTTTGGAGTCTTTGAGACCATTAAAATGATTCCGTGATCTTTCTGCCGTAACATGGAGTCTTGAGAACCTGATATCTTTATGTGTTAAGTTGAGCATTGTTTTCATGTAGAACATGGATTTTTTGTTGCTGTCAGCAAATTTTCTTTCTATTTGATTGAAACTAGTAATGTAAATTGTTAAAGGTGTTCTATTGTTTATTACCGATCGACACATTTATAGTTTCCCTCAAAATTTACTACGTCAATGTTATTTTGTCTTACAGAAGTTGCTTCTTGCAGTTGATTTCCAAGACAAAGCAACTTCAATTACTGTTCGGGTTTCTACACTGAGCAATCAAGCTACACCTCCTCAATACTCTGAATTATCACAAGATTCAGTGAACTATGCGATGCTGGAAACAGGGGGTGCAAATGCTGAGGAAGTAATAATAGAAGAGCAAAAGGATCCTGACCTTTTGGATAGGTTTCTTCCACCACCACCAAAAGAAAAGTGCTCAGAAGATCTGCAAGTAAGTTCCTTTCTAAGGACTATCTCCTGATTGGCTTTTAATTTTGATTTGGAAAGTGAGCTACATGCAAAATGCAGAAGTACAACAATTCTTCTATAGCTATGGGCTTAAATTTCCAGATTGGCTATTGATATCTAATTTGAAAAGTGAGTTACCTGCATTACCAGAATTACATTCATTCCTCTATTCGCTTGACCAGTGTCTCAATATTGTCCTTGTCGCATTTAAACAAGCCTGATATATATTAACTGCTGTTTCACATTTTATATTTATCACCAATTTTTTTTTATTTTAAATTTCTAAAATTGATATTTCCAACTTGAACCCTTGTGTTGCATTATTTGTACTTACCATTTAAACAATTTTGCTTCCAAATTTCATATTGATTTATAAACTTATATACATGTCAGTGCTTTAATGTTTGTTGCCTTGAATTATAATACTCGATATTCCTGTCTCATATGTTTTGTTGTTGCAGAGGAGAATTATCAAGTATCTTGATTATAAAAAAGCTGGAAAGAGCTTTAATTCAGAAGTACGAAATAGGAAGGATTACCGCAACCCAGACTTTTTGCTGCATGCAGTGACGTATTTAGATATTGATCAGATAGGGTCTTGCTTCAGTAAAGATGTTTTTGACCCTCATGGATATGACAGAAGCGACTACTATGATGAAATAGGTTACCGAAAATTCCTTCTACACATCTCTTCCCCACAGAATGATTGTTTTCTTAAAGGAAATGGGCACCTTGTAATATTCATCTTAGGTCCCTAATATGCCAAAAAGTTTTGTTTGGTTTTATAGAAAGACTCCCAGAAGCGAATAAAAAATTATTCCACCACTTTCTGGAAACTGTTGCTATTCTGAATATTAAAGCAAATGTTTAAAAACAGATTTCCAGGTTTATCACGAACACCTATAAAGAACTTATTTTATGACTATTCAATATTTTTAGTTTGGGCATGAAGGTCATAAATGAAAAACCTTGTTTGTCTTCCTTCTTATGACCCATTTCCGAGATAAACTTCTGAATGTAGGAGAAATACAGTAGTGCTGTTAGTATCATTCATTATCTATGTTTATCTGCTTATGAATATAATTCAAGTTGATTTTCTACTTCCAGCCTGCATGAGTCCTTCCTTATTAACTATTGCATCTTTCACTAAGCAGAAGCTGATATAAAACGAGAAATGGAGAGAAAAGAGCAAGAAAGAAAGAAGAGTCCTAAGATTGATTTTATGGCAAGAGGAACACAACCTGGCACAGTTGCTTCTGCGCCTAAAATAAATATGCCTCTTCCAGGTGACAACAATTTTCTCTCAAATTTGCATGGACATCTCTTTCTAGGATTCACCCATCTTTAACTTATCTAATTTATCATTTAAATTGACTACTGAAGCATCTACATTTGTTATCTGATGTTTGGAGATAATTTAGGAATCAAACTTTTCTTGTCATTTTTGTTGATGTTTAGCTTTGCAATTCACTTAAGCTGATTATTTTCACAGATATTTCAGTTGTATCATCTGATTATTTTTGTTGATCTTAGGACTGCATCCTGTACCACCCCCATCTGATTCTGTTGCTAGGGTTGGAAGACAGAACAAGAAATCAAAGTGGGATAAGGTATCGTCAATCTGTACTTGAACTTATCCAGAATTAAAAAATCTTCATTCAATCCCACATATTTCGTTTCAGGTTGAAGGTGATGCAAGAAATCCAATTGCACCCATGGTTGGGCAGGATCCCACTTCTGCTGCTGGGACCCACGCTACTCTTTTAGCTGCTACTAATGTTGGTGTAGGATACATGGCTTTTGCGTAAGCTCTCCCTCTCTTTCTCTTTCTCATTCTCTCAGTATGGAGAGAAACCTGGGTGATCTGGACTAAGGTTAGTCTACTAGTAAGAATGTGCCACATCATTTAAAATGGATGAGTGGACCACCCAAGGATGTCTCGTAGCGTTTTGTGTATCGTCAATCATATTCTTGAATATACATATGGAAGGAAAGGGATAAATTTCTAGAACTCTTACGAAATCCTATTTTGTAAATGGGCACATATTATAATAAATTTTTTTTTTTGAATGAACAGGCAGCAAAGAAGGCGAGAGGCAGAAGAAAAACGATCTAGTGAAAGGAGACCGGAGAGAAGATCATGAGTGCTTTTCATTATGTACTGTGTACTATATAGGCAAGAATGAAAGTTCTTTTATTCTGTTCCAATTATAACTTTTCATATATACAGTAATAGTTCAATATTTGAATCAAGAGGATCATCAATCTCTCCCGTAGATTATTATTATTATAATGAAATAAATGGAATGAATATTCGATGGAGAAATGTGATAGATGAACAAAACCGTGATTTAACACTAAAAAAAGGGTCCAAAATGAAAGAGTCCGGAGAATGTGCTAAATGCCGGATCTGCACATGCATTCCGGGCATCTCGGATTCCGGTAAATGCTTTTACCGAAACCTCTGACACGAATCCTCTGAGCTTCTGAAATCATCTTTCTAACCCTGTCTTCGAAACTGGTCCATGATATGGTTCTATTCTCTGATAAAATAGCTGCTAGCCTTTTCTTATTAGGCCTCAAACTAGGAGCGTTTCCATTCCCATAGTAAGTTCTAAATCCGGACACTAAGGATGATAGTTGACTTCCGGAATCAGTCATTGCAAAAACATCTGCCGTTGCACAGGCTATAAAGTCCAACGCTGCCATCTACATGTCACACTGGAGTATGAGATAGAAGAGTAAGAAACTGGAGTTTTGATAAAACTGCAGGTTTAATGTACCTGAGAAGAGAAGTTCTGGAAAGGTGCAAGTTCGGAAGGAGTGAGGAGAGTTTCCTTGGTCACCAAGTTAGGGTAGAGGTTAGTAAACGACTTCATTCTTGATCTTCCACCATACACTTGAGAGCCCGCCATGTATATATAAGTTCTTCCCTTGAAACCGAGACCGGCTAGAACAAGCGCTGCTTCTTCTGGTGTTAATGGACATCTACCCAACTTTCTCAACTTTGTTGGAGAAATATGCCTATAGGCAATCAAAAGAGAGATAAAGCTAATTAAAACTAAAACATATATCAAGAGTTCACTTATGGAATGTAAGACATCATCTACTTGCTTCATTCACAGAATCTTATCTAAATTTAAGTTCATTCAAATTGCTAGTTTCAATCGTATACACCAATGGACCTTTTAAAAAGGAATAATTTCAGGCTCTGGAATCTAAATAAGACTTCTAAAATCTTATATAAGTTCTTGTTCATTCAAATTCTATTTTCAAAAGTATATGTGAATGGAGCCTGAGTACGGAATTTAGAACTCATGTTACGAAATAATAACAATAAATAAATAAACAAAAAGACGAAGAAGATATACTCGGCATTCTTCAAGCGCTCAATGAGTAGAGGAAAATGGATTTGTCTATAGGCTTGAAGCTCCATCTTCTCTTCTTCACCTCCAAATTCACACATTGAGTAGGCAACCATATCCACTTCAAATCTCAAGTGTAGGGCAAGATACTTTGATGGGCCTTTTGCACTATCATCATGTTCTTTCGGCATAAAGTTTCCAAGCAATTGCTTATCTAAAATGTTCTTTGCACCATCATATTTTCTTATCCTTCTGACCAATAATGACCCGACTCTTTGAATTTTCGGCACAAACTTCAATGCATGAAAATTACATTTGCATCTTAGTCTCTGCCAAAAAAAGTAAAACAGTGAAATTTGCTTATATTAATCATGCAAAAATTCTTAGCACTATTGTTATCTATTTTTCTTATAACCTGAAGCTTAGATGGCAATGGATCAAAACCGAGTCGATTTCCAAAGCCAAGGAAGTGAACAACTCCGTTTTGCTTGAGGGGAGGAAGTGCAATGCTAATATAGTCATTTGGGTTTGCTTCCTTTGGAAGATCCGCATCTGTAATCTTCCCAAAAAAAAAAAAAAAGGTAAAAGGGTTATTGACTTGTTATTAGATGTGACACTATTTGTTTAATATCGAAGGTAATAACTCAATACCAAGCTGCCCATTGCTTCAATGTCTAATAATCTCAAATGAAGAGGGAGTTCCTTAACAATTTCTACTTCACCCTTCATAACATTGAGAAAGTATTCCTCTTGATAAATATCTCCAAACTGGCTAGAGGGAGGAGAAAAGAAAAAAAGAATGATTTTAAAGTTAGGAAAGCTTTAAGCTATATTCCAACTTTAATACTATTAGTTAAGTTCAATTAATCTATATTTTTCATTAGATATATATCTAGCAATCATGAATGAAGAAATAAGCACATGCAGCGAAAGCAAACCTTGGATCCTTCCATACATTGCTGTACAGAAATCTCGGAAGAACTAGTGTGGCATTAAGAAGTGATGCCACAGCAACAGCATTGCAAATCTGCAAGCATTGAAATTGATGATTTATAGCAAAGTTTATATTATTTCTTATATATATTTGTTTTAAATTCAAGTAAAGAGATTCATTCTTTATATACTTACAGCAACTCTCTGTTGATTGAGACCCCCATTTGCACTGACTAATATGTAGCCGTTACTTCTATCCGAATTTCTTGCTTCAAAATTGCAAATAAATTGTAAGGAATTCTTTACTTAAAATTCATATGCAGTGTTAAAGCACTAAAAAAAAAAAATCTAAACTACCAAATAAATTTGAAACTCTAGAGTACCTAAATCTTTTCCAACTTCTCTACCAGCACAGGGTTTCCATGAAGATGCTTGATGATAAGGTTCCTCCCGAAAATTTGATTTTTCTTGCTTAAACTCTTTCTAGAACAGAGTACAAGTTTCAGATGACAAACGAAAGAGTAAAAGATCTCATAAATCTCTTAACAGCCCATAACAATTAAAGAAAATATATAAAACAAACCTCAGCAAGAGAACTTGAAGCCAAACTCAAAAGCCGATCATACATCTGCAATGGAGGTTTTTCTGCATGAACGTAGGCATTACTATCCTCCTATCGACAAAAACAAGTCATAATGTTACTTAAGGTAACCATCAATCAAGATTAATTGCTCATTAAACTTGCATTTTCATCTGAGTCTATCACCTTAAGCTCACTTGACTTTATTGAAGAAGATGAATTGGTACGATGATATGACAAATCGAAATCGGAAAGCAATAGAGAATCAAGCAAAAAGAGAAAACCCATCAATGCAATTATAAAAGCAATTGACTTTGCATTTCTACGAAGCCATGAATGCCTCTTTCCACCATGGCTTCCCTTATAAGCACCAAATTTTGCGGGATTAAGATTTGGCCCTTGAAGAAATACAGTTTTGGGTGAATCCCAATATTTTTCTCCTCCAGGCATTCTCCTCCCGACGGAGGGATCATTTCCCGGAAAATTTCCAGAACTTCTAAGCAGATGATCTTTCATTTCTAACAACAAGCTTTTTTAGTTTTAAAATTTCATTCCTTTTTCTCAGAGACATTTTCACAAGGACCTTACCTGCACCCATCACCCGCTTATATGAACAGTATAACGTTAGGTGGTGGAGATGGGGACTGGAAGTGAAAAAAGTATATGTCATTTGATAAAATAAAGAACGATCGAGAATGGAGTGGAAGGGAAGCTATGTTGGAAGTGTATATGGGATGTGTGAAAATTAAGCAAGAGTTGGGAGACAGAAAGCTCAACAATACTTTCATGAACTAACCTGTAATCTTCATCAACAACTTTCCACCAACCAGAGCAAAATGCTTTGGGTTTCCCCTGAAATTGCATAGGTGAATTCATTGACGGAGGATTGTAGAACAAGAAGAAACTTCTGAATTAAAATGACATGATCCAAAATTGTAAATTCACGACTTAAAATGACAAGATCCAAAGTAGCAAAGTTTCTGTCTTTTACGCACACAACAAAAAGACAAAACATAACTTCGTAGAAAACAAATATTTCTTCTTGTTATTCTTAATTCCCTTCAAATACTTCTACAATAATATTCAATAGCTATCATTAAATTAAAGAGGGAGATGAAGAGATACAAGCTGAAAAAAATATATTAGAGAGATTCAATGGACATTTATAATATTCACAAGACTTTCTTCGGAAGTTGTTTCATTAAAATCTTTACTAAGAAAATCAGCGAGAAAAAATAATATAAAGGAAAAAGAATATATATATTTTATGAGACAAAATTTTAGTTAAGAGAAAAGGGAGTACAATATATATTTACTTTTTTTTATATTTCTACGTCACATAAGTCTTTGAATTATTTGATTTAAGTGAATTTGTTGAATATTAATATTATCATATTTATTGAGTGGTATATGAAGAAGATGAACTTTTGTAAGATATGTTTTGTTCAGTATCGTCTCTTCAATTAAGTTATGGTGATGATATTGTCTTCATACAATATTATTAGATCTTCTTTCTTGGAAGGCAAGTCGTATGTTGAGCTTCTTGATTTATATGTTAAATCCTAAATTAGAAAATTAACAAAGTAAGCAAATTATATGGATTATGATCAGAGGACGAACATATGAGTATCTTGTATCTTCCCTTCAATTTGGATTGCAAGAGGAATTTTAGTGGTTTGCTCATCAAGTTAATGTAACACTTTAACCTAAACTTGAAATTTAAATTTATGGAATTGTGTTTTTCTATAAAAGGTTTATATAAGAGATATATGAATATTTTATGATCGATCTTGCTATGGAAATATGCTATGATTAGGATGAGATTTGAAAATTTGAAAATTATTATTTATGCATCTTTATATACATACATTCCTAATAGTAGTATCAAAACTTAAGTCATACCATAAAAGAATGTGTAGTTTGTTTTAATTTGATGTTTTGATCTTGTTGTTGGATATTCGTGATGCCATATGTGTTTTTATAAAGAAATCTTAAATCGGGATAATTTTATAAATGAACGAACAATAGGGTTGTTTTTTAGGACGGTTGCCGATTGAATAGCAGCGGCCACCAGTGAAAGGCATCAGCACACATGCTACTGCTGCAAGGTGGCAACACGTGCTGCATAAGGGGAGGTATTGCGTGGGCTACTGCCCTTAGGTCTTTGTCGCTGCGGCAAGGCAATGACAGCAATAATTGTTGTCGTGAAACTCTAATTGGATTAGGTCATTTTTTGACGCTTTCTTAAAATTAAGTAAAATTTAATATTTTATTTAATTAATGAAAATATGATTTTGATTATATCATTGATGATTGAATTATGTGTTTGATATATATTTGGTAAGTAAAATAATATAAATTGTTTAAATGTATTTTTACTATTATATCAAACATAAAATCAATTAAATTATCTTAAATAGTTTATGATGAATTCAATGTGATTGAGAATTTTATTTTAATATGTTTCCTAAGTTTAGAAGAGGATCTAAAATAAGAAATTTTCCAAAATAATATTTTTCATTTGGGAAACAACCTGATTAGGAAACTTTCCAAATATGGAAAGTTGACATTTTTGGCAAGTATCCTTAAGGAGTTAAGGACGATGGTTTAATTGTTTGCTTGTGCTTGAAATAATTAAAATGTACTAAAATAATTAAACAAGATTAGATTAAATCTAAAGTCGATAAGGAAGGGTGTTGTGGGGATTAGCCTGTAGAGACAAGTAAGATTAGCCCATAACTCAAAAAAAGGGATGCACGAGAAATGGTCCAAGCCATGAGTCCCTCATTTAACATCCCATTATGCCCACATTATTTCATAAGCTCATCAGTGAAGATGTTAAGGTCATTGCGGACTAAACCAAATTTCATGAGTCATCACATTCTGTAAGCATGGGGTGAGGCCATCCAATTGTCTGAGCAGCCTTATCATTCTAGAGTTCTTGGACGCACCGTCTTGAGTCTATATTCCTTTAGTTTAACTTGTTCTGTGTTTGAGTATCGGTCATATTTTTTGGTCATCGTAGACTAAAGCAGCCCCTAAAGGTGGACTTTGGTGGGAGAAATTATGGGATCAACTCTACATGAGAAAGACCAAGATTCTCAGCCTTGTAGACCTGAATTGGCCGCTAACGATTAATTTTAAAGGATAAGCGTGAGCTTGAGTAGAAGCTCCCAAGATGTTGTAGTCAGTGAAGGCCCTTAGTTCTGACCATGTAGGTTATATAGTGAGGGTGAGCATCGGGTCAGCTCCGAGTGGGGAGACCATTGATTTCTAATCATGTAGGTTATTGATGGACTTTGATGATTGACCTTATGCGAACAAGTATCAGGTTAGCTTTGGATAGAGAGACTCTTAATTTCTGATCGTGTAGGTCAATGATGGCCCCCAAAAATTAAATTTGTGGGGACAACGATCAGGTCATCTCTAGGTGGAGAGACCCTTAATTTTGACCATGTAGGTTAATTGATGGCTCTTAGAGACTAAATTATGGGGACAATAGTCATGTCAGCTATGGGTGGAGAGACTCCTAGTTTCTAACTGTGTAGGTTAATTGGTGGACTTTAAAGATTGAAATCATGAGTAAAGTGTCGGTCAGCTCTGGGTGGAGAAACCTTTAAGATTCTGACTGCATAGGTTATTTGATGGTTCCAAAGATTGAACTGATAGGGACAAATATCATGTCAGCTCTCGATGAAGAAACCCTCAAGATTCTGACTGTATAGGTCCTTTAATGGCCCCAAAGATTGAACTTATGGGAAAATAATGTCAGATCAACTCTCGATAGAGATAACCATAAGATTCTAACTGCATAGGTTATTTGATGGCCCTTGAAAATTGAACTAATAGGCAAAAGTGTTGTGTACGTCAATTGATGGTCTTAGAGATTGAACTCATGGGGACAAATATCTATCAGCTCTCTATGAAGAGACCCTTAACATTCTTAATTGCGTAGGTCACTTGATAGCCTCCTAAGTTTGACCTCATATGGACAAATATCGAGTTAGCTTTAAGTGGAGAGACCCTTAATTTTTGATCGCATGGGTATTACTAAGTATTATAAATAGAGCATCTTAAAAAGTACTACTAAGTATTAGAATATATAGCATCTTAAAAGGTACTACTAAGTATTAGAAATAGAAAGGAAAAAACTTCATAAATATAGGTTAAGATTTTGTTTTGTGGGGTAAATAGTCAGGTTCTACTCCCTATTAAAGAAACCTTAATAGATTAAACCCAAGGAATAGATTGTCAACTCTTCAAACCTATGAATTAGTAGGGGGTTGAATTCTTACTTTTAGTTAAGAGAAATTTTATCTCAGGTTAATGAAGAATAGCTTTTTCTTGACTCAGATCTATACTAAAGAAATACCTCCTTATTTGGATCCCATTATCTGAACCTTGAGAGGAAAAATGAGGTTGAGCCTTCTAAAGGAGAAGCTTAAGGTTGAGCCTGTGTGAGAAAAAGCTTGAGGTTGAACATGCTTGAGAAGTAGCTTGAGGTTAGGACTGCTTGAGAAGATTCATGAAGCTGAGCCAAAGGAAAAAATGAGAACAAGAGGGCGGACAAAGTCTAAAAAAGGTGCTCGTCAAGCCTTCAATATCCATCGTGTTAAATCAAGACGTAAGACCTCTGATGATGAGTACAGAGTATATGATGCCACTGAATTCCGGCGAAACACGTCATTGAATTTTTCTTATCTCATCCTCAGCAAATGCATGTATATGTCTATGTGCTGGAACAAATAATTTTAACAATAAGGCAAAAATATTCAATATGAAATAATTTAAATAATTTTTTTACAATTTCAAAACTTACGTCACTTTTAAGCCACTCTCTAGGAATGATTATGTCTTTTTTGATCTAGTTTCTGACCATCGAATCCAATGGGAGATGTTCTGTCAGAAAAAGTGAACACATGAGTACTTTATAATGTATAAGTATACCAAAAAATATATTTCAAATTTGATAAATGAATAAAGATAGAAAATAAGTACTTACTCGTTAACTTCTTTTTCAGCCATCCACATTGCCATTACTTTATAGTTATCCATGTTTGGCTTCAGAAGTTGTTCCACCTTCAATACTTATCTCTTTATATATATAATTCTCTTCGATGGATAAATGTATGAAGATAGTATGACCACATATGGATGCTTCGTCCTCTTACATTGTCCACCCTCAATATTTCCATTCTCTTCAGATGACGGTTGTTCTTCTAAAGATGGTGTGTCACGGGCCGTAGGGGATGGACGTTATTTAGAAGGTGGTGTGTCATAAGATGTAGAGGATGGCCGAGGTTCAAGAGGAGGTGAGGTGAATGATGGAATGGAGGAGGCTCAGTAGGTGGTGACGAGTAAATAAATATAGGGGATGAGGTGCTTGGTGGGTTTGGTGGTGCAAAATCAAACATCGTATACTTTTCAATTATCATAGAGCTTATATCTCTCAATATTTTCTGTATATTCTCATCATATTATAGAGGTATCCAAACATTTTTGTAACCTTTCCCATCATTCTGTCCTTAAAACCCATTGTACTTGCTTCTTCAACCTCCTTTACACCCTCGAGACTAACAATATTTTTTCTCTCTCCACTATCTCAGTCCTTAATGGTTTCCTCTTCTTTTCTTTCTTCTTATTCTTCTTCTTCGACCGGCTTTTCTAGTTCAACATAAGGTTCATGACTTCTTCCTCCAATTCTCTCGTCAAAACATCACGACTTCGTTTTCCTCATCCATTAATTATTCCTAAGTCTTTAAATAAGGTTGAGCTTCTTTCTCTTCAAAAGCTTTTAATATTCAACAAAAGAGGAGTTAAATTACAATAAAATCAAAGTTAAATTAATTAAATGAGTTTGATGAACTTAAAATAGATAAATAATGTAAGGCACCTTCCCCTTCCATATTTAACCATGATTTGACATTTTTATGGGTTACAACATGCGACTCTATGGACTTTCAATTCAAAATCTAGGCTATCGAATTCTCGTGCACCCATTTCCTAACTCTTGATGCAAAGAAAGGAATGGATTCATAAGCCTATACTTGCATGGTTAATGGATTAACACAAACCAAACTTCAATCAGTAACAAAAAGAAATACAATAATAAGAAATTTAAAGTTACACTGAAATACTAACTTGTAAAGCAAGTGGAAACCCTACCAAAGTGTATGTTTCCTCTCCGCCTTCCATTCGTTTTTTTTATTTCTAGCAGCCTTTGCCACTACTTCTGGCGGCCTTCGCCACTATATCCGTCCACTCTATCCCTAATGATATATGTTAAACCTTGCTAGATTAGATGTAATGGACAACATAAATGACTTGATATTATTCTTCCTCTCTTGAGCCATGAGGACCGCCTCTAAAAAGTACATAAAAGTCATGTTGATGATGTCATTGTCTTTGTTACTCTAAGTTCTGAACCTCATTTCTAGCTCTGCAGTTATGACAAAATTCCCATCAAGATACTTATTCAACAACTGATTGTCTTTTCCCAACAGCTTGGTCACACTATCCTTATAATACTCATGAAATTTCAGTCCCTTCACCAAAGAATACTCCATCAGACCGAATCGCATAGGCTTGTCATCGACCAAAAACCATAACTCATTTTTCTTCTCGCACTTGGCTCATTGGACAATAAAAGAGTTAAGGAGTTTACCATTGTCAAGCTTTAGCTCCATATCGAGGAAGTGTCCCAAACATTGAAATCATTGAGATGCAGACTTTATGAAAAAGATCTTCCATGAGGATTAGTGTAAGGACACGACGCATTGTAAATTCTTCCACTTGAATTAAACACAAATATATAACAACTAAGATTAACAAAAAATAATTATAAACAAAAAATAATTATAAACTAAAAAAAAAGCAAATTGAAAATTTAAATTATGTAATTGATTCTCTATTGCTTGATGAAGTAGTCTTGAGGGATATCGAGCAATCGAGAAAAGTAGATAAAGGCTTGTGAATCTTTAACTACACTTCCCGATTACTTGATAGCATAACAATAAGGAGTATCGAACAATCTGGATAGTAAGATAAAGACCTCAATGCTTCTATCTTAACTTTCTAATCGCTCGATGGCCATTATTACCACCCATCGAGCATTCTAGAAGGTAAGATAAAGACCTCAAAGCCTTTATCTTAACTCTTGATTGTTCGATACCCATTATTGCAGGCCATTAAGTAATATGGTACCCAATCTTAATATTCATTATTTCATATTGCTGGAAGGTTATGAACTATGGGGTATCGAGCCATCGAGTAGTTCTCAAAACTGCTTAAAAGTTCGGTGCCTTCAGTTTAGGGAAATTACAGCAACCAAAATTGAATTAAACAATAAAAATAAGCAAACCCACCCAAAACATTCAGCAACCATCCACAATTTCAAAAAATGCATGAGAAAAAAAATCATAAATTTAATATATAAGTATGTACATACCGGCAACGATAAAGTGGATGGGTCTTCGACCACTGATTTTGATAATGACTTCGCTCTCTTTCAGTCGTTCGTGGTTGCCTTTAGTGACTCCTCCTTTCATTGTTTCTTCTCATTGTTTTACTTTTGCGAACTTCTACGAGGCATGATTTCTAGAGCTGTCAAATGGGTCGGGCTTTTTAGCCCGACCCGTAGCCTGATAAAAAAACTCAACTCGAAGTATGACCTGGCCCAGCCTGGCCTAGCATTCTAGCCCAGTTGGGCCCTTCAAATTTTAGTTTTTTTTTTTAATCTTTATATATATTTATTTTATTTTACCTATCTCATGTTATAATTTTTAAATTCTTTCTCAACCTGAATTTTCTCTATAAATATCTCATTTTCACTTTAATTCTTCATCATATTTTTTGATGAAACCTAGATAATT
This sequence comes from Coriaria nepalensis, assembly GCA_027186245.1. Classification (NCBI taxonomy): domain Eukaryota; kingdom Viridiplantae; phylum Streptophyta; class Magnoliopsida; order Cucurbitales; family Coriariaceae; genus Coriaria; species Coriaria nepalensis. The sequence continues at coordinate 1,304,579 of CP114481.1, forward strand.
AAGCTATAATATTTTAATTATCTATATATTAGTTAACAATATGCAATGAAATTGTTATTTGATCACAATTTTATTTATTTATTATTATTTTATTTTAAAAAATGACAAGCCGAACTAGGTCGGGCGACCTGTTTTAATACCTCTAATGATTTCTGATCGTGTTGGACGTTGCATGTGATGAAGTAGAAGATGAATGTGATGATTGTGAAGTAGAAGATGAAAGAAATTTCAGTTTAAGTGGAAGATGAACGTGTTGGATGTTGGTTAATGTTTTCCTTTTACGGTTTCTAATCTTGTTGGAGGGAAGAATTAATGAGATGAACAATTTCTGACTTTTTTCTTTTATTTTTTATTTCTTTCTTTAAAGTTATCATTAACGATAATATGATAATTTAATATATCAAAATTAGAAATTAAATTAAAAAAATAAAAAAGATGGTCATTTTAAATATCTTTTAAAATGAACCTAAATATTAAATCATATTTTCAATTTGGCTCAATCGCCCAAACTCTCTTAAAAAATAAAATATAAGGTTAATGATAATATTGAAAATTTCAAAATAAGATATATAAGCAAAAAAAGTACAACAAGAAATATATTATAGATTATTATGATATGTTTTCCCCTCATAACTAAGAAGGTTATTGTGAGATCTATATTCTAAGTTCCACATTAAAGAGGGACAAATCAAGAGGTTGGAATTGCTTAAGGATCTAATAAGAGAGTTATACTTAGGTGATCTTCGATTAAATATAGATCTCACAATAACTAAGAAGGTTATTGTGAGATCTATATTCTAAGTTCCACATTAAAGAGGGACAAATCAAGAGGTTGGAATTGCTTAAGGATCTAATAAGAGAGTTATACTTGGGTGATCTTCGATTAAATTTAGTCTAATAGCAAATCGTAAAAGTATTATACTACATTATATAAATAAATGTGTTGACAATATTTTAAGTAAGATAACCTCCTTTTATAGGTGGACTAAGTTTAGTTAAGTAAAATTCAAATCTTTCTCCTAATAAAAATCTCAAAATGAAGAGAAAATTTTATCCAAATTTTACTAGAATGGGAGATGCATCCTAATTTTTCATATTAGTAGGGATTAATTCAAAGAATGATATTCTTCAGGGACTAAATCTTAGTTTAAAAGTTTAAGGAGGCATCATTATTTCGTGTAGTAATTAACCCAATTAAAATAAAATATGAGAATTAGAAGAGTGACGTGAGAGACAAAGGACAAAAAAGACAGCGAAGAGAGAGAAAATAGCGGGAAAACTTTGGTCCAACAACCTACAGTAACACGTCGGCGGGATAAAAAATTCAAAGGTCAATCTCGTAAATAAACAAACTATACAAGGGCATTCGACAAAGTGTGAGAAGAAAGGAAGGGAAAAAAGCTGGAATCACATGGGCTTGTTTTTGTCTCTCCGGTGGGGTCCTCCATCGTCTCATCAATCGGTAACTGATCCAACAAAAACAACATTCTCCCTTTTCTTTTCCCCCCCTCTCTCTCCTCCTCTCCCCTCTCCTCCTCTCCGGGCGGAAATGGATGACGATAAGGTACTTCCTCTCGTTTCTTTTGTTCTTTGCTGCGACTGTTTTTGTGTGTATTAATGAGTTGGTTGCTGAGAAAATGGAGGAAACTCGAAGAAAGGAGGTGATATTAGACTTTAGTGAAAATCGGATGACAGAGCATAGATCTCTTGTGTAGGTTTCGATTTGGTTTGTTTTGGTTTTTCTACGTTTTCTCAGTACCGATACGGAGTTTAAGGGTTTCTAGATGCGAATCTGTTGATTTTCTAGTGATCTTATGGTAAGAATCAGGATGGATCACTTTCTCTTTCCTCTACTTGATCTGAGATCAGAGATTTTCCGGTGAGCTCTGGTACACTTTCCTAGAGAAGAAGTCTGGTTTTAGCTCAGCCTGTTGATCCGTACCATATCTCTCTATAAAATCTAGTACTATTCTTGTTGACTTGTTCCATTTTTATTTTTCAAATTTACTAACCTTGTTATTGCTCAGTTTTTTTGCTATCACCAATCCTGACATATCACTAATCCTGACATAGTTTTTTTGCTCAGTTCGAATTGTTCAATTTATTTCACTATTTTTTTCTGCTTTTGCTATATTAAATGAGGTTGGGATCGATTTGGTTCTAGTTTGTTATTTCCTGTTTTTCCTCTTCATCAATTGGTGTATTAATACCTGCTATTTCTGCAAATTTTAGTCCGAACAAGTTTCTTATGACACTCTGAATCTCTCGAGATTATTGCAATCATTTTTAGATGTTGAATCCCTCAAACCTCTGACGTGGAATGTTTTGTAGGAAATGTCAGCTCCAGTTGTTGACGGAAGTAATTCAGTAACTGGTCACATAATCTCCACAACTATTGGAGGCAAAAATGGGGAACCTAAACAGGTTGGCATATATATGAGTCCCTTATCACCTCTTTTGATTTTGGATATTTCTGCAGGTTGTGTTGAAAGTTATTAACTTTCAAATTTTGAGATGTAGTTGCATTATAGCTGATAGGCATTTATACGCTCACTTGTTGATATTCCAGACTATTAGCTACATGGCCGAGCGTGTTGTGGGGTCTGGATCATTTGGGATTGTTTTTCAGGTTTGATAACACTGCCTTAGTAGTTTTTCCTGTGTTTTAATACTAGGTTCTTGATGATATAACACTTTACTATTTCCTTATCTCAGGCTAAATGCTTGGAAACTGGTGAGAATGTGGCTATAAAGAAGGTTTTGCAGGACAGAAGATATAAAAATCGAGAACTACAGCTAATGCGTGTGATGGATCATCCTAATGTGATTTTCTTGAAGCATTGTTTCTTCTCAACAACAGCTAAAGATGAACTTTTCCTTAACCTGGTCATGGAATATGTCCCTGAGACCATGTTTGGAGTTTTGAAACATTACACTGATGCGCACCAAAGAATGCCTCTTATCTATGTGAAACTTTATATGTATCAGGTGTGTATGATACTGCATTTTGGTTTTAACTTTATGTATCTTATTTTTTACTTAACATCTAATAGGTCTCACTTTTCAGACATTTAGAGGGTTGGCTTACATACATACTGTTCCTGGAGTTTGTCACAGAGATTTGAAGCCTCAAAATATTTTGGTATGGATTTCTCTGAATGTGATGTGAATGAAATTTGTTACTGGTGTTAAAAAGAAGAATTGAGATGGTCAAAATCTTTGGCCAAAAAAAAAGATGGTCAAAATCTTAGAGCTTCTAATCTTATCCTTGGTTTTCGCAGGTTGATCCTCTTACACACCAAGTTAAGCTTTGTGATTTTGGAAGTGCAAAAATGCTGGTATGTTGAAACTTTTCACCCTTTTTTTTTAAATAAAAATTTCCATCATCCTATAGTCTAATATGGTGATTTTAAAGACATACGCGTATCTGTGGTTATTATTATTCAACCCAGATGATATCGAAATTGAATTTGGTGAAAAAAAATTTGTTTTTTGTCAACTTGTCTTTAAATCCAATTTGTCTTCTCTTTCTCTTTCCTTGTCTACTTCTGAATTATATCGCTGACATGTTTTACTACAAAGTCTCCCTTCGGGTGCTTACTCTGTTTTGAATCTATTCTCTAATAGCTGAATCAACCAAACAAATTAGGACAGATGAGATTCAGAGTCTTCATTTGCATGTCTATTAAGTGTTTGATTTTTTTTCCCCCTTCCTTTTTGATTGTCATGAACTTGAATGTTGAGGCAGCAGTAGCCAATTTGCTTCTTTGATCATTTCTTTCTTGTATGTGGTATTTTTCATAATTCATACAAATGAATCATATTATTTCATACAAATAGTGGTTGGGAAGATGCCAAAAGGATGCATCCTTTATTTCTATTAATTTCTCTGCAGTGACCCTTTTTTTTTTCCATTTTGAACAGATCAGGGGTGAAGCTAATATATCATATATATGTTCACGTGTCTATCGGGCACCGGAACTTATCTTTGGTGCAACTGAATATACAACTTCAATAGATATTTGGTCAGCTGGTTGTGTCCTCGCAGAGCTTCTTCTGGGCCAGGTATGCATTCATATTACAGATCTCACACTCTTAAAATTCTTTGTTCGATTTTTATATAAGATGCCTTTGTTTGATCCCGTCTATCTACTATTTTGTTAGCCTTTGTTCCCCGGAGAAAATGCTGTGGGCCAGCTTGTAGAGATTATCAAGGTACTATTTGTCTTATCATTTCTCAATAATCTTTACAGTACTATATTTGTTTTCAACTTCTTACTCCTTTGACCTATAGGTTCTCGGTACTCCAACTCGTGAAGAAATTCGTTGTATGAATCCTAGTTACACAAACTTCAGGTTCCCACAGATAAAAGCACACCCTTGGCACAAGGTTTGTGATTTCTTTCCTTTTGATTTCTGTAAACTATTTCCTTTTAAGTTAATCTAGAGTCACATCTTCCATGGAGATGAGCTTTTTCTACTACATCTTTCTCCCCCAAAAGAAAAAAGTCAGGTTCATCATCTGCATGTGGACACTTGCAAAACTGAGACTTCTTGGGGCAGAATATTTGGTTGCATATATTATATTTGTTGCACTCTTTTAAGTGGATTCTGATAGGTTTGAGGTCTTGGTTTAAGGTTTTCCACAAACGAATGCCTCCGGAGGCAATTGATCTGGCTTCGCGATTGCTTCAGTACTCACCAAATCTTCGCTGCACTGCTGTGAGTTTCATTTTTCTCTATCTTCATAATATATAGCGTAAAAGATTCTTTCTAGTTTTCCTCCTCACAAATTGAGGAGTTGGTATTTTTTAATATTTACCAACTTATTTTAATTACAAAATTTTTTGGTCTCGAGGCTCTCTTCCCTGCTACCACTGATTCAATTTTGCGTATTGTTGATTTACAGTTAAAATACCGATTGTAATGATTTTCTAATATGTATTAGTTTGCTGGTCGCTCACATGTGAATGGGTATTTCTCTTATTTAATAAGGTATTTATTGATCTTCTTTCTAAATGCTGTCTATTTTCTTGATCACAGCTGGAAGCTTGTGCACATCCTTTCTTTGATGAACTCCGTGAAACAGGTGCTCGCTTACCAAATGGTCGGCCGCTGCCACCTCTCTTCAATTTTAAACAAGAAGTATGTTCGTTGCCTTTTAATTTCTCCATGAACTTCAGTTATTTGGCTGCCTCACATCATATCCATAGTTTTTTGGTACCTCAAATCAAACCACCTAAGTGTTCTTTAGAAAAATTTCTTTACCTTGGCATCTATGGTGAAAATCCTTTTTTTTTTTCTTTTGGGAAATGTTCTTGACTATCTGTTGGTACCGTTTGGGTCAATATTATATGTCATTGCAAGAACAAAGTTTTCTAAATGATGTTTGTTCTTGCAGTTATCTGGGGCTTCGGTGGAGCTTATCAACAAATTGATACCTGACCATGTGAAACGACAAACGGGCCTCAATGTCATGCATCCAGCCGGAACATAAACTGGACATGTATTATACATACACTGGAAAGATTTTCTTACTCACGTGTGACTCAAAGGGTGCCGTCTTCTTCTTCTTCTTCAACTTTTGGCAGCTATAAAGGTCCAACCAGAATCGACTAGGCATCGAGTCACAAACGCAAAGAAAAAAACCCCTTCCTTCCCACTTGCAATTCTTCCTCTATTTTCTCTCCCTTTTCTCTCTCAAAATGGCTTATGTATTTTGTATATTTGATGGTAAGTAAGAAAGATAGCTTTTAGTTAGCCAGAGTTACGCTTCATCGAGAGGAGAAAGAAAGGGGTACCTTGCTTGCATCCCTATCTAGAAGATGGGTCCCAAATCGAATGGCTGGACAGAATGGTAAAAACGCCTCATTCTGTATTTGTATTTTACTTTATTTTTCACTTTTTTCTTGTATTTTGCACTTCACTCGAGTTTCTGAGATGATGATGTTGTGGTAGTGGTGGGCATGAAACTGCACTAGGACGGACGTTTATGTTATATTGAAGGAAAATCTCTATTTCTTTCTTTACTAATGGTCTACGTATACAGATTTCCATGTTATTTTGTTCTAGAGAAGTAGTGAATATAGTTAGTACATAAAATCACTTAAAAGTACGAAATTTGAAGAATTGTGATCTATCCTCATTCAAGGATTGGTAAAGATTCCAAGACTTACAATTAGGGATAAGCAAAAATTTCGCCGTTTGGGTGCTATTGGTCCTGACTTTAATGTTTCTGTCATATATTAAAATTTCATTACAATCTTATTAAATTTTATTGTATAGTGTATATACTGTGATGCTGATGGAATTTGATGAGTCATATGTATAATGGGCGTATTAGAATTTTCCCTTAGTATATGGACTAACGCCGGTTACTGGCGCTTAGAGTCCCGGTTTTATTTGTCCTATGGGTAAAAAAGATACGCCTTTTTTACATTATTCTTTTTTTAAAAATATCTAGAAAAAAAATGTGGGCTTATAATTTAAAGTTATCCGACCTAATGACTAAAATACATTTCTTTCAAAACTCTATATATATTATAATGAATTCTAAAATATTTTGTAAGTATAACGAAAATAAAAAAAATTAAGGGTTATTATATTTTTTGATCTCCGTGTAGTTTTATTTTTATAAATTTGTCCTTTGCATAGTTTTTGATTAATTTTTTTAGTTATTATATGTTTTAATTTAATTTTTTTATCCCTAACCGGAGTTCAACTATTGGTGTTGATATGGTGTCGTCGTTAAAAAAATTATTATTTTTATTTATTTATATTTTTCTCTTTTATTAATTTATTATTTTCTCTTATAATCCGATTTTTTAAAATAAAAATTTGGGGGTGAGAAATAAAACCCAGTGTGATTTCTCAAAAATAAACGAATCTAAATAATTTAGTGTTTTTATGAGAAAAATCGATCGAAACAATTCAATTTTTTCATGAAATATCCAAAAGGAATTGAGTCTTTGTGAGAAACCTTATTGGATTGATTTCATTTTTTGTGGAATTGGAGCGAACTGGATCCCATCAAATCAAAATCTTCAGGAAAAAGAATTCGGGTACCTCATGTGAAAAACTGGAACGAACTGAGATCTGAGTTCGTGTTCTTCACACGAAGAATTGGAATGAACTGAATTCTAGGTTCGTGTTTTTCTTCGCAAAGAACATGGGAACTTAAATATGGGTTCGAATCTTTGGGTTCCCTTCTTCTTTGCAAAGAACAAGGGGAATCCAGATATGGGTTCCCTTTTTCTTCATAAAGAACACGAATTCACAATTATTTTATAGAAAAGCACAGTAAATTACAAGTTTAAGATAAAAGAGATATTTTAAATTGATGAGCAAATCACTAAAAATCCACTTGCAAGTAGAATTGAAGAGATGGTAAAAGACGTCCATGTATTCGTCCTCTAACCGTAATTCACACGATTCATTTGTTCGGTTAATTTTCTACCTTAGGATTCAATATGAATATCAACGATGAATCTACATAAACTATTTTTATCCCATACTATTTTGTAAAGATTTCTTTTTCAATAAAATATATAATTCATAGGATCTATTTCTAAATACATAAATGATGGATTCCTTTTGATCACTTACAACATTCAGGTACAACATTTCATACCGAACAGTCATCTTGTGTTTGCCCTCAGCTAAGACTAATTAGAATGATGTTAAAGTATGAAACTCGGGACATAAAATACCATGACGATCTTAGATTTAAGAACCACATATAATATAATCACTAGATAATTTTTATTAACAGTTAGTATTAATTATTATTAAAAATTATCTAAGTATTACATTCAGTATCCTTAGTTCTACTAAACACCCACATAATCATCATGATATTCCATTAATATCAATGATCATGAGATCGGCCACCCTAAATACTTTAGACGATGAACTATGTGATTGTCTGTCCGAATTATCAATGTCCATTTTTGATATCTTATGCAATGAATAATTTGTATATTAAGTTTTAAGCAACTTAAATCTTAATTAGCATGATTTCTATCATAGTCTCCAAAATACATAACTTAAAATGCTAGACTTTATTATGATATATAATTTATAGAACATAATATATTCATTTTAATAAAATTAATAAACATAATAAATAATAATAAATTTTCATAAATGCTATCAAATAACAATATTTATTATCTTGTTTTATTTACAAAAAATAATATCACATAAAATTATTTATCTCATCAAATCAAAACATGATTAACTTCACAGGCATTAACTTCAGTTTTTCCCCCTCTTTGAGCTCAAATAACTTTATCCTCAACCCTGCACAAGCTTATAAGCGTATTGAGAATAACACTAACGGATTCACCATAAAAATAGTAGTGAATAAAGGGGAGATTCCGCCAACCAGTTTCATCATTGTCATTACCATGCACCTTTAATCCATTTGTCATTACCATGAGTGACCTCCCATCGAAGATCTTTAGCAAGAAGTTTAGCAACCATGAGCGACCTCCCATCGAAGATCTTTAGCAAGAAGACTCCTACCCTCCAAAATGCTTTGCCAAGTCAAAAAGGCCTTATTTCCCTTCTAGCTTTTTTTTTTAATGGGTAAAGTTTTTTTTTTTTTTTGAATTATTATTATTATTGTCTTTTTAAATCAATATGTGGCTCGGTTTGACAGGTGGACAAAAACCTAATCTGCCATGTCATTTTAAACTAATATGTGCTCGGTTTTGGAGCGGGTAGAGGTTTCATTATCGGATCCATTTACACAGCCCTACCCACATAGGTCCTAGAGCTACACATTCTTAAGAATAGCATGGTATTGTATGCTTCTTCCCAATTTGCTAACATGAAGAGAATAATACTATATTTAAAAATTTGGATAATAGCCGTATTGTTGTGTGTTTATAAAAAACACATACATATATGGGTCGTATTTATAGACCCAGGTAGAGGATGATGAATCCAGTTATATGTCACTATGACAAAATACATGTAATCATAGATTATTAATGGACTAGGAAACTACGTCTAATGAAAAATAAAATAAAGTACCCGTAACATATATATATAATAATATAAATCCCTCTCAAATACACTTATCTAAAATAAAATGTATTCGAAAATTGGATCGAAATCATTAATGAACATTATGATTTAAGTTTGTTGTTTAAGAGCAAGACCCGGGGTCCGGGGTCCGGGGTCCGGGGGGACAATCTCTGCCCCTTTCCAAATCTCGAGCTGTCTCCTCTGTTTTTTTCTATTACCTCATCTTCTAGTTTATGATCCAACCATTGCAAAATGATATATTATAATAGTTTATACGTAGCGTTTGTTTAATCAATCCGGGACTCTATTTAGGTTTAAAGTTCAGGTTCTATTTAGTAAAACTGATGTTTGAAATAATGTTAACTAAATTTTCTCACTACAAATTTGTATAAGTTCAAATCTCAATTGGAGCAAAATGCAAAGATTTTAGATTATTGGGTTCTCTTCTGTAATTTCTTTGGAGAATAGAATAGTTATCATGTCGCAACGTAGCTTAACTACTCGTGATTAGTTATCATGTCGCAAGGTAAAAAATCATCGAATGCGCAAAACATACATGACGTCTCAATCTGTAAAAAAGTTTAGGGGAGCTAAGTGTGAATTTTGATAGTTGGGGGCCTAAGAACCTGTATCTATTGGAAAGTCCTTACTCCTATAAATTTCTTCTTTTAATATTAGTTCAATTTTCTAGGCAAGAGGAAACAAGAGAGACCCAACCCATTACAAACTAGTACTAGCTATCATGTCAGGTTCTTCCATTTCAAGAAAATCTTCCCCAAATTGCCATATGACTTTCACCCTCAAACTAACTCTCCTCCATTTTCCACTGCTATAAAATTACACTTCATAAGTTTTCACAACTTCTTCTACTCCCTTAATTTCTACATAAATGGAGCAAAATGTAAAGATTTTATATTGTTGGGTTTTCTTCTGTAATTTCTTTGGGATGATGGATTTTCTGGGTGCTTCTGATAGTCTTCTATCTCCAAAGGGTGTTAACTATGAAGGTTTGGACTTTTCAGAATCTTTTTTTTTTCTTTTTTCTTTTGCTTCTTCTTGCAATTTATTTACTGGGTTTTTCTTTTTAGTGGCTGCATTAATGTCTGTGAAGAGTAAGATGAGGGATGAGTTGCATGTAATGGACGGTTGGGATATAAACTCGGTTGATCCTTGCACTTGGAACATGGTTGCTTGCTCTTCTGAGGGATTTGTTGTTTCTCTGTATGTTTTCTCATTACTTTTTTTTTTGGTTCTATTCTCTGTTTGGTTTCATAGAAAAAGAAAAAAAAAAAAATTGATCCAATGGAGAATGTAAAGTGAATTAACAAAAAGATGTAACCTTTTTAAACACTAAAAAACTTGCATTTGAGATAGAGTTCCAGACTACAGTCTTGAAATAAAAGGTTTGACAAACTGCATTTTGGATGAAAAGAGTTTGAGACAAACTGCAGTCTTGGAAACAGGGCTTGAAAGAAACGATATCTATCTCCCTATGCAAGGTTACATTTTTCAAATTATTGATATGGCACAGAGAATCTTTTGCTAAAAAAGACAAATCCGAAATTGGGTTTGTAATAGTACCCCTTGTTCCTTGTTGTTTGCTAGTGAAATGGCTAGTACAGGCTTATCGGGTATTATTTCTCCAAGCATAGGGAATCTCAGTCACCTTAGAACAATGTGAGTTTCTTCTGTCTTTTGCCTCTTTGCATATTCTAGACGTCATTGCTTCAATCAAGAAACCATATGTACAAGTTCCTCGTTCTTTTTTCCAGGTTATTACAAAACAATCAGTTATTCGGTTCTATCCCAGACGAGATAGGAAAGATTTTGGATCTTCAAACTGTGGACCTCTCTGGAAACCAGTTAGAGGGGCCAGTTCCAACTTCATTGGGGTTTCTAAATCATCTAAATTACCTGTGAGTATTGCTTTGTATAGAAGAAAAAAAACATAATCTCTTGTTTTCTTACATGGTCTAATTTGTATAACATTTTTGCCATTACAAGTTTTTCAGGCGGCTTAGTAGAAACAAGTTAAGTGGTCAGATTCCCAAAGCTGTTGCAAATCTTACAGGTCTTTCGTTCTTGTACGAGCTCTGTTCTGTGTTTGTTCCAGTTTTTATTTTATTTTATTATATATATATTTTATTAAACTTGTGTTACAACGTGTTACATTAGCTTACCAAACTAAGAACATGCAGGGATTTATCATATAATAATCTCAGTGGTCCGATTCCAACAATACTAGCAAAAGGCTACAGGTGAGTTTTTCTTTCCCCCCCCCCCCCGGAAAAAGGGTTTACTAAAAAAATCCTCTAGTTTCTATAATTTGACAGTGTATGTATTTTCATTAATAGTATTACTGGGAACAGCTTTCTTTGTGTCTATTCATCGGACCAAGTTTGCCTTCCCATTTCAAAACCCATAAATGGTAAGATACAAATAAATTGTATTTTTTTCTTTCTTTATGTTGGACTGAAAACTTTGGTAAATGGTAAAATACTAATCTAAGATGGGTTTCATTGTAGAAACAAGTCCTTCTCGGAAAGTTATGGCTCACAATCATCATAGGGTGCTTTCTGTTGCTATAGTTATCAGTTGCACGTTTGTGGTTTCCATTGTGTTGCTTGTTTGTTCAGTGCATTGGTACCGATCCCGACTACTCTTTGCATCTTATGGTACTTTCTTTCTACGCACTACCTATTCCATATTTTTCTTCTTCAGCTTTAGTAAATCTAAACTAGAGTTGATAATTATGGAAATAAGTGCACTTTTGTTAACAAGGAAAAAAGAAAAAAAAAAAGAAAAAAGAACATCGTTACAATGTAATGACTAATATTCTTAAACAGATGATCAAACTGTAATTTTACCAATTTTCTTAATTAATTAATTAATTAATTTTTTATTCTGTTGTAAACCTATAATGATAAAGGCAACTTTTTTCAGTGCAGCAAGACTATGAATTTGATATGGGTCATTTAAAGAGGTTCTCCTTTCGAGAATTGCAAAGTGCCACTTGCAATTTTAGTCCGAAAAACATCCTAGGACAAGGTGGTTTTGGGGTTGTTTACAAAGGGTATCTTCCTAATAGGACGATAGTGGCAGTTAAGAGACTCAAGGATCCAAATTGCACTGGTGAAGTTCAGTTTCAAACTGAAGTTGAGATGATCGGCTTGGCATTGCACCGTAATCTCTTGCGTTTATACGGATTCTGTATGACCCCGAATGAGAGATTGCTCGTTTATCCTTATATGCCTAATGGAAGCGTTGCTGATCGCTTAAGAGGTTTGTTGATTCCATCACATATCTCTTAAACTCATGTTGCTTTCTTAAAAGTTCCTGATGTTAAAATTTGAGTTCCTAGTTTAGTAGAAATAAAAGCATGATGTCTTCGGATAAAGCCTGGGCCCAGTTTCATTAGAAACAGACAAATGAGCAAAACTCATCACTTTGCCATGCGCACCACCCTATTTTGGCTAAATGGGTTTTTTACCCCCTTAATTTTTGGAATTTTTGTCTTCTGATTTTTCTTATTATTCCGTTTTATTGTGTCCTTGAGTTTACAGAATGTTAAGAGTCTCGTAATCTCAATTAATTGAACAGAAAGCAAAGAGAAAAAAAATGTAATTTTCAGTCTAATTATGTATTGAAATCTAACACTTGACCATTTTCATAACTTTTAAATGATGCAAATCAGAAATTGCTTTTTATAAATGTTTCAAAAAGAATAACACCAGATATGTTGTGGTTCCTGTTTTCCCAACATTCTTATCATATTAAGATTTCTTTCATCAGATATTGGCCGAGAAAAGCCGTCCTTAGATTGGAACATGCGGCTATGCATAGCCCTAGGTGCTGCTCGTGGGCTTGTATACTTACACGAGCAGTGCAACCCGAGAATAATTCACAGGGATGTAAAGGCTGCTAATATTTTACTTGATGAACGCTTTGAAGCCATAGTAGGGGATTTCGGCCTTGCTAAGCTGTTGGATCGGAGGGACTCCCATGTAACTACTGCCGTTCGAGGTACTGTGGGACATATTGCACCGGAATATCTCTCAACCGGACAGTCTTCTGAAAAGACCGATGTTTTTGGTTTCGGTACATTGCTTTTGGAGCTTATAACGGGCCAAAAGGCATTAGATGCTGGAAATGGTCAGGTCCAGAAAGGAATGATCCTCGATTGGGTATGTTTCTTCCACTATAAGTATTGGCCTTTTCATTTCAATGGATACAGTAGATTGTTCGTACTCCATGCTCCATAGTGTCTTTGATCAAATGAATAAATATTGAATACTTTAGGATTAATTCCTCATAGCCTCTTAAATTGTAGAAGACTGTAAGTCTTCCCATGACTAAGACAATCTCAAAAAAGATATTGAATTTAGGTACTTCACCCTGAATTTCCGGTTTTTGTTAGATATGTAGGTTGAAAAATCATGCAATTATTCAGTTGTTTCTTGTTTTACTTTGGATTAGACTATACTTTACATATTTAAACATTCAAATAACTAGATTTAAACCCCTCATGTTTCAAAAACTAAACATCCACCCTTAAACTATAAAAAAAGTAGACATAACCTCCGTGATATAATTTTCTCATTATTTTAATTTTTTATTTTATCACTGTTTAGCCTTTTATTTTACTTTTCATTTCAAATTGTTATTGAAAAATGTTGATTAGTAATAGTGTTTTATGTACTATTATATTGACGTGGCATGTCTATTGAACATGCCAAGTCAGCGCTTGTAATAGAGGATTATGAATAACATTTGCTATCAACCCTTTTTCGAAGAAGATTTATACTTGACCTTTTTCTCATGAAAGAGGAAATGTTTTCCAATGATACAAAGGGGTCTAAAATTCTAAATGATGGTCTCAATGCAGGTTAGAACATTACATGAAGGGAAGAGGTTGGAAGTGCTAGTGGATAGGGATCTAAGAGGATGTTTCGATCCGGCCGAGCTGGAAATGGCTGTAGAGTTGGCTCTTCAATGCACTCAGTCAAATCCAAATCTCCGACCAAAGATGTCAGAAGTCTTGAAGGTTCTGGAAGGTCTTGTCGGACCATCTGGAGACGTGGACGAATCACAAGGCGGTGGAGCCCACCTTTATGATGATGAAAGGGCGTGCAGTTTCCCCCAGGATTATCATGGCATTCACGACGGATCCTCGTTCATCATCGAAGCAATGGAACTTTCTGGACCTCGATGACAAATTAGCTTCCTTTTGACCCTTCCGAAAATTCTAACTGTACATCAGTTTTGCATTTTCACGAGGTGCCAGTTTATATAGAGTTACAAATTAATCTATTTGCTTCAATATTTGAAACTGGAGTTTGTATAAAATGGTTTTTAGTTAGTGACGAGCAGAAGGCTGTGGATCCAAACTGGAGTTTCAAACTCCGAACTAAACTGGACCCTGGCCACTTGGTCTCTATCATTAGATGGGAGGTTCCTTGCTATTTAGTATCTTAGATATTAATCTCTCTTTCACTTTAGGGTAGTAAAAAGGTCAGTATGACAGTATGGAATGACTAAGAGTTCTCTTTAGAGAAAGTCTTGAAGCGAAAAGACATCCCCTGATTTGTCTTGGCTCCCATTTTGGACGAGTTCACTTCAATAGTGAAATACACAAGAAAATTTCATTAAGAGAAAAGAAAAAGGAAAAGAAGAAGTGGGCAGCAAACCCTTAATCGTATTATTAGTACACCTCAAATTCTAAGCGTTTATATCAAACTACTAACAGCTAAAGATATGGAGTTCTTAGATTTTCTTATTATCTCATAAATTTATTTATAATTCGGGAGAAATACAGTTTATTACCAAAATATAAATGAAAATATTAATTTATAAGTACAAATTTTGAAAGTGAGTTTATAATAAATAAAAAAATTTCAGAAGTATAAGTTGCAATCAATTTTAATCATTTACTTTAAAATTTGACCCCAAATTTAATTTAATTTTTTTTCAATTTTTAACTCAAATTTTATTTTTTACATTTTTTTAACCAATTTTATTATTTTAAATCAACTTTTTTTTTTCTCTATATTATTTTATTACCACCTCTACCAATCCCTTCGCCGCCGCCTGTCATCGGTAACCACTGCTGCAAGAAATAATCTAAAATTTTAAATTTAATCAACTAAAAATTTAATATTTATTTTTAAGTTATAAACTTGTTATTTATTTATTTCTCCACCACAATACAATCTCCTTCACCTTTCATCGCCGGTGGAGAGGGTGGCGGTGGTGAAGGATGGGAAAATGAAAATTTCTATTCTATTGGTAAAGAGTGCTGATAATAGTAGCGGAAGGTGGAGGATGTTCTGTTGGATGTAAATTCTACTTTCAAAAATTTCTTAGTATAAGTTTTACTATTATTTTTGTTTTGGCCTTGTATTTCGCCCTTATACTTTTGAGAGGGTGTGATGGTTTGTAGTTTTGTTTATATAAGAGATAATTATATAGATGGTGAATTATCCCATAGAAGAGTCATGGATGTAGGATGTAGGATGTAGGATGTAGGATGTAGGATGTAGGATGTAGGATGTAGGCTGTAGGCATGAGCAACTCGGACCGCTCCAATCAGCCGGTCGAATCTTGGTTGGACCTCCAAGGTGGGAATACCTCTTCTATTAGATTGTTTTAGTCTAACATGGATTCAGTCGGACTTTGGATCCGACTGAATTTAACTCTTTTGTATTTTATTTTATTTTGAAATTTGAATAGAATTTTTTTTACTGAATAATTTTTTTTCCTTTTAAATGTATATATTTTAAAGGAATTTTTATTTATTTATTTTCTTAAATTAATAATCCATTAATTCTTCCTTACATATAATTATTAAAAAAAAAAAATTTCCATTAATTTCATCAATTACGTTTATTACTTCCAACATTTATTACTACTTACTAAAATTCAAATTTATTAAAGAAAAAATAAACATTAAATTTTCTTCCTAAAAAAATAAAACAACAAGAAGAGCAATATTTTCCGATCTCGATCAGATTAGTCATTGAACGAGTCAGTCCGGCCCAACGGCTGTTGAAGAACAATCTAGCTGAAACCCGAACGGATTGGTTGGGTCAGGCCATTTGACCAACCCTAGATCAAACTATCTAAATATAATCTAAATATAGAGTGTTGATTTTTTATTTGGCTGAAATTTAATTTGATTCATTTATGTTTTCTTCCACTATATTAGTTCCGAATTAATCGTAGTTTTAAACCTAGCACAAAGATGAAACTACTATAAAATGAAATAAATAATTTAAAAAAATTATATTTTAACTAACATTAAATATAGTTTATTCTCAATTAGCTTAAGAGGGCCGGATAAGATATTTTATCGGTCATTTTCTTAATATTTTTTTTATACATAATTCTTAATTACATCACCAAAACAGTAATAATGACAACTAATTTCCTCACTTATGTTGGCCACAATCTAAAGAAATGTTCCATTTCTTACTTATGTTGGCCACAACCTAAAGAAATGCTCCATTTGTCCTTGCCAATTACATTCCTTGACACACTAGATACTTTGTCCTTCTATGTAACTTGCTTTGATTGCATCATATCTCCCATCAAAATAATTGCATTCTAAAACGTAAAAACCACCTCAAGATGCTTTGTACTTCTATCCCGGACTTAAGATACACCAATACCATTATTTATTGGGTAAATATTAGGGTAGAAACAAGAAAATGGAATAGAAAATAGTTGACCCCACCTTTTATTTATTCATGGGGTTGACTATTTATATGGTATAGTTATTCTGTCTACTTTTCATATCATTTCATGGGGTATAAATTAAAAAGATAACATATGAATCGATAAAGTTACATTATTATTATTATATATTGATTTGAAATTTTGTTCTATTGCTTAAATCTGCATATGTTGTCGGTATTCATATCCGGTTCTTTATAAAATTCATTAAATTTAGTTTAATATTAGTTAATAACTTTTCAAATCTTAACTAATAATGTTCGATAATTTTATATCTAATTCTTTATTTTATTTTTTAATTAATAATATTTAGCTTATTACGTTGATTTTAAATTTTTTTTTTTTTAAAAATATTATCACGATTTGTTTATGAATAAATTGAGATATTAAATTAACTAATTTGTTGGTTTTTATAGTGATGAATTGTCAATGCAATTAACAATAAAACAGCCTTGCAAGTACTTGTTTAATCCGATTATGAATGGATGATTAAGCAATAATTAAGGGTTATTTACTTGGAAGCTTTTCATTTGTTCGTTTGTCGTTCAGCTTAGAAGACTATTAAGCCATTTGGGTGCCTCTGTCGGCAAGATTACTTGCCTGACATATATATATATATATATAATAAACATGACATTCTCATAGTTTTTGTCAAAATGTATTTGCCTAAAAGATCGAACATTAAACGTTAGAGTTTGGACTTTTTGCCAAAAGAGAGAAAAAGGGTTAGAAAGGTTGACAAAGTAGTAGTAGTCTATCCTTGGGACAATTTTTGAAAAACTTAAAAAAAGGAGTAAATATTTTGTGTAATTTATTTATTTTATTTATTATTTATTTATACTTCTTTTAAATTTAAAAATTGTATAATTGTATAAATAAAATAATTAAAATAAAAGAGTAAATTATTATCATGTTTAGTAAAATTATACCAAGTAATTAATGAGAATGTAAACGGCGGAAGAAACCCCATTACCTCCACCTCCACGGCTCCCCCTGCTTTACTTCTCTCAGCCATCAAAAACAGAGACGCCCATTTTAACCCCATTTCATACGTCACTCCATAAATATTCATTTTTCCACCCCAAAAAAAAAAAAAGTCTCATTTTGAGTTTGTCTCCAGCACTGACATGACTTCTTATACAATCAAAATTCAAACGTCTTTTACTTCTTCTTCACTCACTTCCCATTTAAAATGATTTTTTCAATTATAAAAATAGCTTTTTTTTTTTCTTTTTTTTTTCCACTCGAACAGTTCTTCTTACTATTTGCTTCTCCCTTTCTTGACCCAATCACTCAGTCTTTCTTCTTGTAAGTTGTCTCCTCGCCTGCATTACTTCTATTTGGAGAAGACCTCAGATTCTTTAAATTCTCACTTATTTATCATTTATGCAAGAAGTAAACGCTTCTCTGGGTCAGCTGGATTGATTTTCTACAAGTACTAAACGTATGGGTGTAGTTTCGAATTTCATTGCTTCCTCCTATTGAATTGGGTTGTTCTTGATTGTCCTTGATTGAGAAAAAAGTAGTAATAATAATAGTGATTGGGTGATGGGTAATGAGCAAAAGGTGGGTGAAAGTTCAAGCAATCCAGAAAGAACAGAAACAGAAAGTATTGAATTGGATTCAAACAAGCAAGAAGCAGCGATTAGAGGGACAAGTGATAGAGAAGATACAAGTTTGGTAGGAACAAGTGAGAATTCGAAAAATCAGGTTGTGATTTGTGTTGATGAAGAAAACGAGGAATCAGAAGCGAAGAAATTGAGGAGAAAGATGTCTGAATTAGAGAACAGTTCGTGCTTGATTGACGTAAGTTACAAGAGCGGTAAAGGGTTTGGAGAAAATCGAGATGGTGAAAGGGAATACTGGATTTGCAGGATTTGTTTGTTGAGTTCTGATCAGTCAGAGGGAGTGATTATGAATGCAGAATTGATTGAGCTTGGTTGTGGGTGTAAAGATGAGCTTGGGATTGCTCATGTTCATTGTGCTGCGGCGTGGTTTAATATTAAAGGAAACAGGTTTCATTCTTTCATCCTTTTTATGATTATGCCTTTTTTTTTTCTTTTTTTTTTTTCCCTAATTAGGGAAACAGGTGCTTTTATCATTTTATGTTCTTGATAAAATCATTCAATAAGATGTCATTTGTTGGGTTGAGTTGGGGAATTCAAGTTTACTCTTCTAGCAATAACATGAGAAGAACTTGTTCTTGTTCTTAGATTGTTGATTTTTGTGTCTTAGATTCCATGTATTTCCTTCTGTTGCCTGGATAACAATTAATTGGAGCATGTTTATGTCGGCAAGAATAAGTTGTTCTTCAATTTTTTTTTTTTTTTTTTTTTGGTTTTTTGGGGGGGTGGGTGAGTGGGGATTGCAACTTGGCAAACAACTCATCGTTGAGATTTGAGAGTGATATAATTTTATATTTTTAATTATGATTCTTATAGGCATGTTAATTGTAGAGTTGGTGTCCTAACACATCATTAGGAGGCTTAAAATTCGTAATGGGATAAAAAATCTTCTGTATTTTAAAATAATTAAGATGTCTCCTTAATATTTCACTTTTGATTTTAGTAATTTCTTTTATCTCTAAGAGATTTCAGGTTTCCGAAGATAAAAAATAAAATTGCATCTAGTTTTTTTTTTTTTTTGGGTCCCAAATTTTTCTAAGAAAATCAGGGGTATAAAAGGAAAAAAATAATAGATAGAGAAGAAAAAATAAAAGAAAAAGAAAAAGAAAAAGAAAAAGAAAAAGAAGGTGATATATAAATAAATAAATAACTTAAAATTTATATATATATATTTTTTTGTTTTAAAATAAGACATGACATGACAACGATCTATTTGTAGAAAATAATGGATGTGTTTGACACGTTTAGAAAAATAAGAGGAATTTTGGCCCTCTAAACAAAAACACAAGGAATCTTTTTAAATATTTCAAAATGCTTAGATTTTTAATTTTTAATCCTTATTATTTTTATTAAAATTTTTCATCGCAAATGTTTGCTTACACAAATCATATCTCTTATGATTTTTCATATCTCAAAATAGATATTTATGATAGAAGAAAAAATCATATGAAATAGATATATTAATGTAATATAATAAATTATTAATATATTTAGATGGAGAGCTCTTCGTGATGACGAGGATTTCCGTCTGTTATGAAGGACTTCTCTATCTACAATATATATATATATATATTAGTTTCTTTTTTTAAAATTCATAATGGCTTTTAATTTTGATTCCAAAATTGATATAGGTTATGTGAAATATGTGGAGAGATAGCAAAAAATGTAACCCGGGCGGGGAATAATAGATTTATGGAGCAATGGAATGAGGGAAGATCGGACATAAATGGTATAAGCTCATCAGATGCTAATGGTAACGTCGGAGGATGTTGGCGGGGGCAACCATTTTGTAACTTCTTACTGGCTTGTTTGGTTGTAGCCTTTGTACTCCCATGGTTCTTTCGTATAAACATGTTCTAATTTAAAAGCTTGTGAACACTTCATAAATGAAAAGATTTACCATTGTTGCTGGGTTTTTTTTTTTTTTTTCCTTGAAATATTGTTTGATCTTTGGACCCTTGAAAAAGGGTGTCTTCGACCACAAATTTAAATTATTAATGGTGATTTTGGTGAGCCATATCAATGAGGGTCTTGTACATATTTAGAAGTGGGTAAAATTTCCGTCAGGATCAGTATAAAATGGTATTGATCTCGATCTCGACTTTTTCGATATCAATATCGAAATTAATAGTATCAACTTGATATCGATAGCGAGAACTTAATTTCCTTTTACTTATTTTTAATTTTTAATTTTAATTTTTATAAATAACAGAAAAAAAGAATTGAAGAAAAATGAAAAGTTGAAATAAGATGTGGAAGAAGAAAAATTTACTTTTCATTATGACAGAATAAAATGTTTTTTCGTTCAATTCCTAAGGCGGGAATGAAATCAAACATATATATCTTTTTAATATTGACCGGGACAAGATACGTGACTCACGTTTTTTTTATTTATTATTATGTATCTTAGTTTTAGGGTATAATGATAGTGTTCGTGAAGAGAATTTTTGCTGTGGTGGTTTAGGGTTTTAGGGAGATATATTTAGAATGTCTTAGCGTTTAGAAGTCGGTGTTTTATAATGTAAAAATATTAGGATAGTACTGTAATATTGTTAGGCTTTAGTTAGGATTCGAAGTCCAGATTGGACCTTCGAAATACAATTTTGTCCCAAATAAATATTTATATCTAGAAGGATACAAAAAGTATTTAATGTTAAATTATCACCTTTGTTGCAACATCCATTGTAGTCTAGTTGGTCAGGATACTCGGCTCTCACCCGAGAGACCCGGGTTCAAGTCCCGGCAACGGAATAAGTTTTCTTTTCATCCTTTTTTGAACATTACTTTCAGGGCTTATCTCGTCATTTGGGTCTGACAACCTCCTATTCTCGATTCTAGCCTTGAATCAAAATAATAACTATATATTTATTTCATTTATTATTTTGTTTTTAAAAAATATATATTTATATATATAATTTTATTTGAAAAATGTCATTCAAATCTCTCTGTTAAAATAAAAACCAAAACCAACTAATAAGTCATCAAAACCACTTGTTTTGGATCGATTTGGGTGTGACGGGTCACGTGAATCTCGGCTGACCATGAATAGCCCTAGTAGCAACTGGTGGTGGTGTTGAAAAAAACAAGAAAGAAACCAAAAATCAAAAGCCAAAAATCCAAACAACCCAAACGACCTAGATAGCTCAAACCATAGAACTCTTTATTATTACTAAAATTTAACTCTTTCCACCTTAAATGAGTGATTAGAAATTATATACATGCTAAGCCTATCAATATTGCATATATTGTATGTTGTGTGCATTATATTGTATGATATAAGCCACATAAAAAAAAAAACCTAAAATAATTGTTCCTCCAGTATTTCTATTTACGGTGGCATATCAATATGTTATGTCACATTATTAAAAAAAAATTACTTTTAAATAATTTATTATTTCACCTTTGTTTAAATTATTTTATTTCAACATCGCATTTGGGATTGAAACCTAATTGCAAATCACATTCATTCATACAAATGTAGTGGTCGGTTCATTTAATAAGATACCTAACACAATATTAATATTTAGTCTCTAAACAGAAATATTAACTTATAAGATATCAACATTGATGTTAATAATAAATCTGATCAAACAACAACTTTCCTTTGGGTCGATATTTGGTTCACATGAAAACTTTATAATCATCTCATATTTATTTTCGTATGTATATTTACTATTTGGCCAATCAATAACTTTCATTTGAGATGATCATTGATCTCATAAACAATAAGTACACACATCTATCTTACTATCTCAAAATAAATAAACATATGCAAAAAGGTGCCAATTAATCTAATATAAACATCTTACACACATCTTCCTTTTATAACATTTTGTTTCAATTAATTTATTTTAAGATAAAAAATATAAATATAATAAAATTTTAAATTTTAAAACTATAAAATTCCAAATTTATTTTACTGTACTGTGGTACCAATGAATTACCCAGATTTATTCCTTATATAAAAAATCTCAAAAGGAAACTTGAAATTAAGATTTTTTATTTTTCTTAACTCAAATCAAATATAATCAAAATTAAATATAATATATATTTACTTATATATATAAACAAAAATAATCTGAATGATCCTTATATCATAATCAAATATAAACATCAATATATCATTATTATTAACAAATATATTAATAGATATATATCATCGTAATCATTAACAAATATATATACCTAATCATTGATAAATATATATCATAACTTAATCATTAACAATATAATATATATATATATATATATATAAACAAGAAACAATTTGTATCTAAAGATTAATATATTCCGTTACTTATAGATTTATGAATTAAATTCATTTTCAAAATAAAAAATTCAACCAATCACGTGATCGAAGGAAGCGAGTCCTCACAACAACAACTTACTTTTTTTTTTTTGTGATTTTCTTAACGTGATGCGGATGTTATAAGATTACAATATTGTGTATAATCAAAATGAGTTGCAAGCTAAATTGGTAAATCTTATTTTGTTTCTTCTTTATTTGATGTATTCCATCATTATTGACCACAACAAGTATACTTTGACATATGCGATGTGATTACAAGAATTTTCTTCTAGATGCATATTCTGAAGAATATATAATGTCAATTTTTTTTTTCTGATCTTATGATTGTTATTATATATATATAATTTAATCAAATATTTCTATATATCATTGTAAATTTGTATCAATTGCGTTGAAAGTATTAATAACCATTACACTACAAGTTTGTTGCTTTGCCATTATTTCACTGCAATTTCCAACTCTAAAGAGTTGAATTTATGTAGAAGGAGACCATACGCCAAATTTATTACCGATTCAAGTTGTTGCTTTGCGTTCTTTGGCTCTTTTTGCTGTCCTTATTTCTTTAAATTGTGTCTACTTAGAAAATGATTCACATATAGATATCAATAAAAGAAGCTTGAGTTAGAAGAGTCGACCTTGTATTTTCATAATATTATTTGAGACCTGAATTAAAATTGATATCGGTCCCGACATCGGTTTTCAATACTAGGACCGATATCTTATCTGTTACCAAAATTAGTACCGGCACCTAGAAATTTGCCCACCTGTTTTGTTTTGTAAGTTTAATTGGTTGGGTGTTATCGTGTTTCCGACCCAGTCCAACCTGATCCAAACAATTAAGTCAGTAAAGAATAATAATAAATTAAAGTTAAAATCCTTGATCAAAATTTAATTTACTTTTGGGCTGTAATTCAAAGTCACAAGGAAGTGTGCCCTCTCTTGATTTAGATGAGAATCTGAGTTTGTTCAATGCAACTATACACATCGGAAATGGGTTGTCAGGTCATGTTTGTTAAGTTCTGTTGCTTTGTTTCCTTTCAGTTTGAGTTGTTGGTAAGTTTAGTCCAAATTGGTCTATTGGCGGCAACAAACAATCTAGTATTACGCTTGGAGCTAAATTAGCATTAGTACAAATAGGATATCTAGTATATAAATTCACGCACCTCGAACCACATCTCCAACAATCCCAATTACTCATACTAGCAAAAAGAAAGGGGGGAAAAATGCTCATAAACAAAGCATTGATTGCTTTTCTCATTATTTTACTGGTATCTTCCTTTTTCACTGAGATAAATGGTAGCAATGTAGACCGTTTGAGAACTAGCCCAAGTAAAGGCGAAGGGCGTCGAGCCAAAAATGGAGGTACGGTGGGAGGAGAAGAAACCAGTGCTCCAGTCATCGATTATGGATCCCTGACCCCTGACAAGCCATATTGTGGGAAAGGGTGTAAGTCACCTCCATACAGTCCTTACGTTAGAACTTGTGAAAAGGAGACAAGATGCCGTGGTGATAAATAGGGTTTTCATGGGTTGGGTCTGTTATAATAATCTAAGAATAGAATGCTCAAGTTTTCTATTCTTCATCAGGTTGTATCTACATCCTTCTAAGTGCATAAATACTCATATATTACAGTATTCAAATATATAAGTAAAAATATAATCGTCTATTTTCTCTCATCCTCTTTCATTTCATAAATAGCCATACCACTCTCCCCTGTGCGTGGCCACCACCATCATCCATCATCGGCAGCTGTCCCTTCTTCTCTTTGCATGGTCTCTATCTGTCTCCTTTTCCGACATTTTGCTTATCTTCTCATTACACCTCCGCCGCCAAAAGCTTCTCACGGTTTTTTGACGTTAGAATCTTATAGACACGTGGCAGAAAGTGATTGAATAAAAATTTAAAAAGAATCAAAATCGGCTTACGAGATGAATGAATATATTAGTCGGCCAATTTCGGTTCAATAATGCATTTGACCTTAAAGAATTCGGCTAAACGTGGATTTTCACTTTAATGAGTGTGAGAGTTCACATGTATTGATGAGATAGTAAAGAATTAGCCATAGATTGCTTATAGAAGAATTAATCAAAGTTATATCTCAACCGTCCGAAAGAAAAACAAATCAAAATCTCATTTGATAAGAGATTTGATTTCATGCCCTAGTATATGAAGTTCGGCCGAAATGACCAAAAAAAAAAATTTGGGCAAAAAAAAGTGAAAATCGAACCAACACATAAAAAGTTTGAAGCCGGTCCCACTTTTTTCCAAAAAGTGTACCAAAGAAACTTTTTCGACCAAAAAAAGGGATTGGCCGAAAATAGAGGGAAAAGTACAGCCAACATATGAACTATATACTGCCGATTTTGTAACGGTTGAAGATCATATTTCTCTCCAAAAAATGAGGAATGTAGCTCATTTTTAGGTTGACCATTTTTTAGCACGGGAATCAAGAAATTGCCGAAATTTGAAGACTATTTTTTCTTTCTAATTTTCTATAAATAGAAGGCTTGGGTTAAGCAAAAATCATTAATCAACAAAAAATCAAACCCACAAATCATCTTGGCCCATCCAACACTTATCTTTTATTTTTGTCACCTCCAAGAATAATGTTTTTCTTTTTTCCTTATATCAATTCTTAGGAGTAATATTAGTCCATTGGGTTCTCACCTAACTAAAAGTATTAATTTGTCGTTCATGGATAAGATGTTATTTTCTTTCTTTTTAATTTTTAAAGTCATTTAATTTATTCTTATCATAGAAGTATAGCTAGTTTAAATTTAATTTGATGCCTTAAATTAGAACTTGTTATTTCAATTCATTCACTTTAACTAGTGTTCTTCATTCGTTTATTTGTCAAACTCATAATTATGTATTCAGTTATTTCATTAGTTTAGCATAATAATTAGTTAAATTCTTTCATTATTTTATACGTTGAAAAAAATAAAACCTAAAAAAAATTTTTTTTTACTATATTTTTATAGAATTTAGATTAATTTTTTTAATAATTCGACAATACATTTATTTCCTTAATAATTAGGTAATATATTTATTTTCTTATTGTTATCTTATAGTATACCTTAATTTTTTATACGCCCGCATATTTCATTAACTTAGGGAGTTGGCTAATGACAGTTTGTTCTTCCTCTTGCTTGACATAGGAAAAGTTAAATTTTTTGGCCCCGATTTTCTTTAATTATTGGTTTTTTTAAATAAAATAAATATTTAGTTATTTACGAGAATAAGTATTAAAATAAGAATTAAATAGTCTAGATGCAATTAATATGATTTATGTTTTCTAAGGACAAGTTAGGCCTCCACAAATTTTAGAAAATATATACTTTTATTGTTATAAAATTTAAATTTTATATAACTTTACTCCCTAAATCATTATAAATATATAATTTAAAATTGATGTTTTTTGAATTATTTTTACTTATAAATTGTATTTATTTAGTTAAAGTTTTTCAAAGTAGCATTTTTTATATTAAGGAATGTGATATAATCTGAAATATATAAAATATCAACAAATTTATATGATATATAATTTTATCATTATATATTTTTTATAACCAAACACATAATTAAATATTTTGATAAGACATTTATTTGTTTATTACGAAATATTTTGATAATCGATATTTACCAGGACGAAGCCTCCACTAGGGTGAGCAAAAAAAAAAAAAAAAAACAAATCCTCACCGAGCAAAATAGATATTTTTTAGTCGGTTTCAATCGATTTTTTGTGCCAAAAATATAGTTTCGATCGGTTTACCGGCTGAAAACTATTATTTATTTATTTTATAACTTTTAGAACAAAAATCCTAAATTTCTAGGTCCTAACACCGATATTGTAATATCTCATTTAACTATTTTGTATTGGTAGATATAGTTTGTAGCCTAATTATTATAAAGCAAAAATTCCTTATGGCTAGTACAATTTTGAGAAGGATTGTGAAAAGGATTGAAACAAAATCCTAAGAAATTAGTTTTTAAACTTTTAGACTAATAATAATTATAATATAATTATATAATTATATTATAATAGTAAAGGAAAAAAAAAGAGGTGGTGAGCTTTACCAGCTCACCCTTCTCTCTCTCATATTATGAGATAAGCATGAAGAGATATTTATTGGTTAGCAATAGAAACCATATACATATCATCAAGTCTTAACTACGAAGATAACATCTCTAGTTGCAACTTCATATAATACATACGATCTCATTAGCTTCGTTGGTCAGAAAATTTCTCACCGCTCCCTAGCCCATGCGAAATTTCAAGAAGAACTCGAGGATTTCCTTCCTTCCCATATCATCTGGAATAATTAGAAGTGAAAGTAAGGATTCTCACATAGGGGAAATACAGCTTGAAGCTCACAGGCCACGATTCTTATCTCTTCAGTTGAAAGTAAATTATACCAGTTACTTATGGTAAGAATTGTCACTTCTCTTGTACTTGAGATCTTCAGTTCGTTTATAATAGAATGAGAGTAGAATTATAAAGTATAAGAGATCAATATGAGATCAAAGTTTATATATCTTAATTAGTTAGTAAGGTTTAGAATGTGTCAAAGTTTAATTGCAGACTCGACGTACTCGATGGGTCGACAGCTTGACAGGTCGATGCTTTCAATATGCAAAGTACTCGATAGGTCGATGGGGTCGAGGGGTCGACAGAGCCGATAAGGTTGACAGGGTCGACGCCTGCTGTAATAGCAACAAAGTTTTTTGACATCTTAAGTTAAATTATGTGTTTTGAGTAGAATTGAGAATCAAGTTCGTACTAAGATAAACACATATTCAAATAGGTTAGGAGGTGGCCTGAACCTACAGGATTTGCAGTAAGGTCTTACCAATATAAGACATACGACAGATAAGTAAAGTCTCACCTATAACACAAATATTTTCACTGTTTGTTTAGCTTGAGATTTATGATATTGATATGAATGCAACATAACATGTTGAACATTAAGTTGATTGCATGGTGCTGTGTTTTTATAAAGGATGTTGAAATTGAGTTCATATTATTTGAATTTATATATACCTTTTCTAAAAAGTATTGAATGCACTATAAGTTTTTATGCAAAAACAATAAAGAGAAATGTTATGCTTTTAAATTGATTAGTGTGATGCTTGACATGACATAAGAATAACATTATAGTGAGGTGCTGCTTAGTCAGGGCGGACTGAGCGAAGTCGCTGACATAAGAGATTTTATTAGATCAAATTTGATTGAGATAGGTCACTGATCTAAGATATGATCTGATTAGGGTGTGATGATTGGGAGAATGGTAGATGACACTATTACTTAGATGGGTATACGTCTTGTCGGTTGTGTTACCATTAACCATGCATCATCAAATGATGTAGGCCTTGATTACTTGAAAGAAGCATATTTTGACTATGCATTTATTACTTGATGAGGATTTCATGCAACATGTATTCAATAATTAATCATTTTTATTTAGATTTTTTATATTTATTTAACCTCATTATTTAATGTCTTTTTATGGTTTAATAATAGGTGTACTTGTCAAATCATGAATCTCATCATGAAGAAAGGTTTGTCACCGGTGACCGAGTCAATTGAAAAGATTCAAAGTTGTGGCGTATCTATCACCAGCACGAGTGAAAACTTTCATAATAGGTTGTGAAAAGGAACATCTTACTTATGACATGAAGTTGTGGATAGATACGCCTACTCATTGGAATGGTACATACCTAATGCTTCACAAGGCTTATTCGTTCAGAAGGCTATTGCAATGTACTTTTATTCCTATTTATAATATTATTTAACTCTTAAATATTCTTATACATTTATTTAATATGAAGAACTAAAGATTAAATCTTTTTAAATTAATGCAGAATGCATAGAGAGGATACAAACTTCCTGAGGATTCCTACGGATGTAGATTAGGAAGTGGCAGAGGGGCATGTATCATTTTTTAAACCCTTTTTAGTAGGAATAGGGAAGTTATCTGATACTTCGTATCCTACTATCCACCTCTATTGCAAACACATATTCCATATCACGAAGTTGGTAAAAAATGCGACATGTAGTGAACAACCTCATTTGGTTCGAGCGTAAAGGCTAATGCTAACTAAGATTAGAAAGTATTGGAAAAAGTCAGAGATTACGAATTTACTAACTTGTGTGGCAATGGTATTGGATCCTTAAAGCAAGACGATGGGAACTGCCTCTGTCATCGAAATTATTTATGAGGATAGCCAGTCGGAGGGAGAAGCCGAAACGATGATAAGAGAGACGCGATGGTTGTTAGAGCGTTTATATGATGTATATTCAACTCCGTCTCATGCACAGTCACAATCATAGTCTATATCGACACAATAACAAATATAGTCTTCTAACCAGCCGATGTAGCCATCTTCTTTGTGGGATTTTATTGATGTAGGGGACCCGGAGGTGGATTTCTTTGAGGGTTTTTCCCGATCCATTGATGACATTCGACAGGCTATAGAGGTGAAGCAATACTTGGATAAGAATAGTCGTATTTCAAATTTTTCAGGATTCGATATCTTGGGGTGGTGGAAGTTGAATGGGTATAAGTATCCGACATGTGCACTAATTGCTCAAGATATTCTCACCATTCCCGTATCTATAGTTGTTTCAGAATCCACATTTAGTATAAGTGGTCATACATTCAGTGACTTCCGAAGCAGGCTTAAGCTGGAGATGATTGAGAGGCTTGTGTGTGTGTGCAAAATTGGATTACATGTTTACAGTTCTCTTTAGTTCGTGCAGTGGATACTCTAGAAGACTTAAAGGAAGAGGATGATACATTCTTTTTTTATCTTTATTATTTAATTCTTTTATTTTGTCATATATTCTTTTCATTCATATTTATTTGATCATATAATTGAAATTTTGCATATCCATTAGCAATCATTGGGTGCAAAGAGGTCCATCGTCTAAATGTAGAAATGTTGTGTTATTCGATTTAAAACATTGTGTTGTTGGAAATTTGGAATTTATAAAGTGTAGACTTGTACTGTTGGTGTAACTTGTGTTGTTGGATATCTCATTTAGATGATATTGAGTTAATGCCTTGATGGATTATGAATTTATATGATATTAAGGTAAAATGATATTTTTTAATTATTATAATATCAAATTTTCATCAAATATGATATTAATTAAAAATAATTCCAAAATAAATATTTAAATAATATGTATCCTCATCAATTACATACATCATGATACAATATTACAATTAAATAGAATTATAGAAAAGAAAAGAAAATGACAAAAAAAATAGAAAAATAAAACCGGTTTCGATCAAAACCGACTATCTAATACCGGTTCAATTACGGTCGATTTTTTCAATCAAATGGATGAAAAACCGGTTCGATTGCATTTTCAGTTTTGGTCTGTTTCAATTCGATTTTATCGAAAACTGATAATTTTGTCATCCTTAAGCACATTTATTGGCTTAGTAGTTGAACTGAGTATGACATATCCGGCCGAATGATTGTTCGAGGCCTAACAATATCACTAATCTGAATAAATTAAAACCCATTGCTGATTTGTCCAATTTTTAGTTGGGTTCGTAGATAAATGAGTTTCCTGATCTTCCCTAATCAATATCTACTTTGGTTAACTTTTATATATACTAAAGCCTTTTTTTTTTTCCAAAATATAAAATTAAGCTTTTATTATTCAATATTTACAGTCAGTTTAGTTTCTCCGATGCATATTTTTGAAACTGTGATCCCAACCGTATCAGATTTGTTAAAAATCTAAAGTACATAATCAATAAATAAGTCATCAAATCAGCTTGTTTTGGATCGGTTTGGGTTCGAAAAGTCGGGTGGACCACGTCTCGGCATACCATGAACAGCCCTACCAACATCCGTAAATTTCAAATGGGAAGGTTAAGTAGTGAAAGCAGATGTGCCTAAATTCCAAATGGGATGGTTCATCACTTCATAACTCATGTTCAGTAGTACTCTTTTGTTACTGCAATAAATTTCCAATGTCGGACAATGTAGAATATCACGACACGAGACATTTACAAGTTATTACAACTACAAAGAAGAAAACGTTACTAACGATGTCTGATCAGGGGAAAAAAAAAGAAGGGAAACAGCATTCAAAATCCTTAAATAGAAAACATTATATATGGAGTCATTTAGCAGTGGAAGCAACAGTATGAGCCCACCATTTAAGACTATTCTTCATGTCAATTTCATTACTCAACGAAGGAAACCTCCAATCCACCATCATCAATGGCTTTTCTCTCTCCAAACCCTCCCATTTTTCAGAAAGATACGGCCTTGAAATTACCATTTTACCCTCACGATCATCCTCCACTTCTCTTTTCCCCAATCTATTTATCCCTGGAATGATTGAAGCCAAGGTTGAATCTTTATCTTCTTCTGAGAAAACAAAACCCAGATCCATAAACCCTTTTAGCTCTTTAAATTCAAGGTCTGATAGACTCTTAGTCTCAAGCCTCGACTTCTTCCTCTTCTTCTTCTTCAAAATGTATTTTTTCTTACAATTTGATGCTTCAAATTGTTGTTCCACTTTTAAATCCTCTTGCTCTGTGATTTCTTTGCCTGAGAGAATTGTGTGGAGTTTCGGGGCGGGAAGAACATAATTTGGAGAGGGAGAATCACAGAAACTGCTTGAGATTAAGCTTAGAGCTTCTGCGCTCCTGGATCTTGTATGAAGGATTACTGGTCTTGATGATGATTTAACTTCTTTTTCACGATCTGGGGTTTTTTCAGAATTTGATGAATTTGATAAAATTTGGTTGTTCTTTAAGATTTCTAGCTCGAACCAGGATGAATCAATGAGCTTCATAACTTCATCTGGATCCATCTATGGCGGCTAGTGTTTATGTCTTGACGAAAGCTTACGCCGATGCAATTGGACGGGTGATTGATATTATAAATATATGACTAAATTAATCTTCTAAGGTTTTGACCATGTGTTACGTGAGGAAAAATTAATTAATTGATTTAAGAACACGTTTAATATTTGGGTCTTTGATCGAATGATTTACTGTGCTCATTACTTTTGTCGTTTAATTTCCGAGTTGGCATTGCCCTTTTTCCAGCGACAGTGAAATGATAGGAAATTAGAAATCAGATATATTTTAACATGGGTTATATATCCGATTGTGTTCATATTTGATTTCATATTTATTTAATATTTATTTGCTTATGAAATAATAATAATAAATATAATAATTTACTATACTTTAGTTTATTTTAGTAATTTTTTTGAGAAAACTAAAATAATTATATATAATACTTAATATTTATAATATTTTAAAGAATTTTTGATATGTGATATATTATGATATATAATTATACCAAAATTTTTAATATACTCTGAAAACATATATACTCTCAATGATTTTGATTGAATCATATCATCACAAATAATAATATAACTTTCATCTAAATTATTGAAAGTATCTATTCTTAAAATATATTAGGTGTAATATAATAATTTATATTCATATAATCTCCAATAATACATATAATATTTTTATTAGATTTTAAATGTATTCAATAATTATATATTTATTATATTTAAAGCTTAAAAATAAAAATAAAACTAAAAATAATATTAAATTTAAAAACTATAGATTTTTCCGTACTGTATCATAAATTTTTAAAATTTATCGTATCGCCATATCTAATATTTATATCCATATTCGTGCTTTGTAGATTAGAAACTAATGTGGGAGAGAGAGATAGGTGGTTTTTTGAGAATTAGTGAAGTCAAAGCTATGGAGTCTTAATTCGTGTGTGTGATCGAGCGGTGGAATGCCAGATGAGATTTTATTAATGACGATGATAATAAATAAAGAAAAATAAATCATATAATCTATGTTTTAAAATATATTTCATTATAGTTAAAAGAGAATTACTTGTAAATTGTTTGTCTAATACTCAAAGTGTAAGCTAATATTTTAGATTAGATATTTTAAGTTAGACATTCATAAAAATTATTTTTTGATTTAAGTCATCATTCAACTTTAAAAGAGTTAAAAGTTAAATATCTAAGTAGATTGAGAGTTCGTCGAAAATTAGTTAGAAATGATAGAAAAAAAAAGTGTAAGAAGAACTTGGATAGGTGTACAAGTGCTTGATGTTTTCTCTAGATTAATGTCTACACAAATAATTCATAATTTCAAATCAAATCAGACTATATAAAGGATATTATGGCATTTTTGTCTACTCATTGGGGTATAATATTCCGAGTTCAAATTAAGTAACATTATTACTTTTTTTAACTAAATACTTATGTGCTTGATCACAGTTGTCTACAATACATACTAAAATTTCTCATATAAAGAGTATTATGATAATAATTATGAGATTTATGTAGAATGTACATTATTTCATAACTTCTATATAGAAATTGAATGATAATAATCAGACAATCGTAAATGAAAATATATAGAAATTATTAGTTATGTGTGAAACTGTAGATAAAGTCTGTCGAAGAATTAGAAAATTAATTGTGTGAAATTTTCTATTTAAATTTTTGAGGGAAAAATATAATTTATATTAATTAAAAAAAAAAATAAATAAATAACATTTGAAATCAAAATTTCTAATTAATTATTTTAAGAATTGATTGTAAATTAAATATTTTTATTTTTCTATTTTCAATATTAAAATTTTAATTTTATATTTTAATTTTATTTTATTATTTTAAATCATTTTTTTTTTCTCTATAACCATCTATCACTACTCCACAAACCATTCCACTTTCGTGATCGACCACCGTCGTCAACCTTAACATGCAATATGAATTTCTATAAATTTGAACTGGGTTTTGAAATCCATGCTGATTGTATCTGGGTCTCAATATCCGAGATCGCATCTGGATTTTGATACCTTGTGATCGATATAGGGTGAGTAAGAGAGAGGGAGGATGATTTGGGATGGCAGCCTGAAGGCAACGACATAGCCAGGGGGAGGGACGAATGAAGGAAGAAGAGAGAGGGGGGTAACAGAATTCAAGGGACCTTTTCCAAACCTTTTAAGATGTTATCATTATTTGACCCACCGAGACTTATGTAGGACTTTTAACAAAATTAAGTGACAAATTTTAATCAATAAAAAATATGAGGATGAAAATAAGAAAATGGTGAAAATATAGGGATGACAAAAATTATCACATATAACAAGTTACCTAACCAATTAGGGTAATCCTCTTTCCATTTGTATTCTGTTTTTTTCAATTTTCATCCCCATATTTCTCTTGATGATAATTTCCATCCGCATTTCGTTTAACATTCAAACGAGAGAAAGATAGAGTATGGTACGTACAAATGCATCGGTGCAGCCATGCCTCGGATGATTGTTGCATAGACCATGTATTGCCGGGCAAATCTCCTTTGGCAGTAGTCATATTGTGAAGCTAGCCAGCTAGCCAGCTTCATGCATGCGTATACTGCCAAAGGAGTAATTACCCAGTAATGCACCTACGCATACTATTTTTGTTAACACTCATTATGCCTTGATCGTACTGCTGATGATCGTGGCTAGCCATCTCATATCTTTATATATACGTGAGAAAGAGGGAGGGGCGAAGAGAAATTAAACTAGCAAGCTTCAGTACATGGTCATCTAGAAGGCATATTCCATAGCACATCCTTGTTCATTTGCAAGTAGCTAGCTAGCAAGACAATAAAGAGTTGCAGGCAAGTAATTATGTGGTCCTGCATGCACGTCCCTCATGGTCTTATTCTTTGGAAGTCTCTGTACTTTCGAGGTTGGTATTCATGGTGAATATAGCTCCATGCGCGCATGAATCCCATCATATAATAGAATTTTGTTTATGCCTGGTCTGAATTAGGGCAGAGCGAGAAAATTATCTTAGGCCGGACAAAAAATTGAAGACAACATAGATAGTTAAAAAAAAAAAAAAAATTTAACGAAGTTAAACAAGATAGATATTAAGCAAATTTTATTCGATTCTTAGGAAAACGTCAAATAGACCAAATTAACTATATAAGTGATGAAAATAATAGCGGATTGAAATATATAATTAACAAAAGTTGTAGGTATATTTTAGATAAACTATAATAAAAAGGATAAATTTAAAATATTTAGTGAGAGAAAGATATGAGATACCCTTTTATCTACTCATAATTTAGATATATTTTATAAATATTAAAATTAGAGTGGGCAAATACTTATAATAAATAAATCAAACTATAACTTTTATATTCATTTATTTAGTTGTGACCCGTTTTTAATTGTACAAAAGAAAAATATTATAAGTAAACCGCGATAGTATAGGGGCAAATATCGAAATGACTTTGTATTCATAATAAGGTAAGGAAACGACATAATTTCATTGTAATTATTGAATTATTACGAAAATTTTAGTGAATAATATCAAAACGTTCATACTAGACAGTACCCCACTTAATAATGTACAAACAAAGGACATAGGCATAGACATAAGTTGCCGCTTCGTTAGGCTTGACTACCTAGCTTGCCAAATGACATGACACTGTTGAATTTGCAAATCCTAGAGTCTAGAATCGCCACATCATTTTCCACGTGTCAAGCAGCTCACAGTTTTTATAATATCAGGATTTCCATGAAATGTCTGACGTCATGCACCACATATGAGAAAACATATAGAATACCATACAAGCACAAATCAATTCCTTGAATCCCAGTCCTGTTCCACGAGGTTCTCTTGCAAATTATTCACCTCTGATCTCTTTTGATCATCCGTTATATGGTGCTGGCTTATGAGGCAATCTATGATCTAATGAAAGGTTCTGCTATGGATGTTCAACGACATAGGACTGGATCGTGAAACATGTTTCAAGTTTGATGACATATGATAAAACCCTAATTTGCGAAAGTGATGAAGATAGACTTGTTAACGCACACGTATATATCATGTATAGTATATCAATTCACACACCTTAAGGCTTATACCACATCTATTTCAACGAACCGATTACTACTACTTCAAAAAAGAAATGATTAATTCATTTTTTAGTTATTATTTAGTTCAATTTTTACAAATTCATTTCTATTTAATCTCCAACTTAGTTTTTAGTCATTTTGTAATATGAATCAGAATTTTGTCTCTTCAATCATTTTTCTAATAACGATGCTAACGTGAAAAGTTTTTAGTACATTAGCATCAATCACATTAAGATATATATAAATTTGGATTTTATAAAATTATAATTTTTTTCCTCTAATTCTCTATGGCTGTGAAGCTAAAACTCCATATCCATGAAGCTTTGCTCGACTTCTATAGAGCTCACTCAAACCATGAAGGGTTGGGGTATAAAGAAAAAGAAAACGAAAATTAGGGGAAAAATTATTATTTTATAAACTTATGAGATGAGATTATAAAGATGATATTAATATGATCTAATTTATAATTTTAATTTTATTCTTGACGGCAGTATTACAATTATGAATTTACACATGTCCTAATTTGATACGTGCGGTCGTGTTAAAATATTGTCACGTCAATTTTGGTGACCTAAGAAACTATTAGATGGACTAAAAGGTTTGATTTAGACTACACATGATCAAAAGTTATACAAAAACTACACATGGATGAATCTATAAAAATCGAACTACATAGGGAGTAAACAGTAAATTAATCACACACAAAACAAAATAAAAAACAAAAACGAAAACAACAAAAGACAAACAATTTTTAAAATTCTTTAACACAAAAGGGAGAAAACATGGCCATAAACAAAGTATTATTAGTTGTTTTTACCATTATTGTAATTGTATCTCTCCTTTTAATTGAGATCACAGGTAAAAAAGAAGTGAATTGGTAAAAAAGTTATGTTGTGATTGCTATTAGTGTTCCCCTCTCGGTTGATAGAAACATGAGGCTTTGAAATTATTGGGATTATGCTCGTGGTTATGTTGAAGTTGATGACGAGTAAGAAATTATCCAAGATTTTGACCTCATCAATCGACATGGTCGTCTGGTTATTATAAAGATGGACTATAAATGGAAACCATCCGCTTGCAAGAACCGTAAATTTTCTTGTCACATGGCGCTTCGAAGTGCCTAAGAAGTATGAATCCAATCCTCCCACTTCTAATGGTTCGAATGCTTCGAATAGAGCCAATACTGATTGGTGTTAAGTAAACCATAAAGGTAAGATAAACATTCCCATTCTTCAACCTTGGTTGTTGATGAAGTTTTTGCTCACACTCATTTAAAGAGTTAAAATCATATTGATGATGATCCATTTCCTATAAAGAATTTAAGAGTAAATGATTAATCATAAAAAATATAAATAAATAAAATTTTAAGTAAAAAAATAATAACATTAAGTATAATAATAATTAATAAACACTAACTTTAGATTACCTTAGACTTTGGTTTAATTCATGGAAAATAGAGGATTAGGGATTGTGATTAAGGAATAAGGATAAGAGATTAAGATTAATGATAATAAAATTATGGATTATGAAAGAATAAAGATTAATTATAATTTTGAGTATTAAAAATTAGAAGATTAGATAAGAAACTGAGAGAGAGTGTGTATGTGTGAGAAAAAATTAGAGTGAAAGATGGATATTAATAAAGAAAATTTAGGTGGGGGTGAATTTAAAAATTATTATATTGGGAGAGTAAAATAAAAGAAAAAAAGTGAAGGATAAAAAAGAAAAAATTGAATTTCCACTCAAAAAATTTGAAAGGATTTAAGAGGGAGCCCTCTCAAATCCTTGCATCAGGATTTAAAATAGTGCATGTGTGGCAGGCTAAAAGATTGCCGCGTATGCACCTACACCTAGCTTATGGTGTAGGCGATGGGCTAGGCTGAGCCAAGCCAGGCTAGACCTAGATGGGCTCAGCTGGATCTAGGTGTCAGGCCAAGCTGGGCTAAGACGGTGAGCTTAAAAATGTACTCGTCCGACCTTAATCTTAGTTAGACTTAGTACTATTTTTTATTTGGAGGCCAAAAAGCTCAGCCCATTTTGACATCTTTATGTGCTCCACATGCAACTACTGTCATTGGTCATATAATTAACTAATATTTCAAGCGAAATCATTCTAAAATATATTAGCAAAAAATAATCTATCCAAAAGCTAATCAACCAAGAGGTAACCAATTCAAATCTCAACCTCATTGCATCTTCCGCTATTGAGGATGTCATTCCGGGCTCTCACACACTCTCTCTCCGTGAAATACCTTTACAGGTCGGGTGGACCAGGTCTCGGCTCACCCAATATTACGAGAAAGTTACAAGTTATGGAAACTACCGAGAAGAAAACTAATATGAAACAAATTAACAACCGCGAGTGCAACATCCACAGTCGCATATATCTATTGTTATACAATGACACTCCATTAATACTACATGTCTTACTCCTTTGAGGATATCGTATACTCGCTTCTCTCATTTGACGGGGAACTTATTGAACTTATCTTGCTCATATATGGATACAACAATATATATATATATATATATATATATATATATATATATATATATATTATCTAGTCAACTAATTTTCAAATCATATATAGCTAGTTACATTGTTATATGATAAAGATAATATTTTAGATAGATTCTGTGGTAGAACAATCCATCTCAACTGTATATATAAATGATATAATTAATAATATAATAGTGTGGAATTAATATATATATTGTGTTTAATCAGTCCACCTAAATTTCTCTATGATAAATCCCTAATTTGCGAAAGTGATAACGATAGAATTGTTAACGTGGAAGTCCTTGTTAAATAAAGGGTGAAAGTTTAATTTTAATTAGGTCAAAAGATAAAGGACGTATGTCTCATGTATAGATATTGAAGAAATTGGGACCATAAAATCAAGAATGAAGAAAAAGAATATCTTCTAGGAATTGCTAAATGGCATAACTTACCAGCATATCCAAGTTAGGGTGCGAATCAAGAGCAAACCTATAAGAACTTTTTTACTTTAGATGCGGCGACTCATGCGTGGTTGCTTTGTTTTGGAATATGACAACGCAATTCTCTGATGGAAATATGATTTGACACTGTTTTGGATCATTTTATGTATATAAGTGATATTGGTTTTGAGTTTATTAGAACCCTAATGTCTATCTATACCTTCTAAAATTAACATATATAAGCACGTGTTTTAGCCAATGACTCTAAGTTTTCTTGTTTGAGTTTGACAATTAACGTATCTAAGCTGTATTTTAGTTTCATTGTAAGGAAAGCTAGATTTCACGTTCACTTTAAAACCAAATAATCCCAATTAATTAATGGACTTTTGGAATGGTGAAATAGAAAGAACCTAATACCATGTTCGATAGCACGTACGATTATAGTGTGAAAGAGAAGGCCCCACTCAAAAAAGGTTACTTAGCCCTAGGGGACCATGAAGGCAACAACAAAAGTACTCGAAGAAGAGAATTAGACATGAGAGAGGGATGATTCTGCGGCATATACTTTATTGATCATTTCCGTGGCATATTCAGAGGTAATGTGCGGATCACACGGATATAAAAGGATGAAGAAATTTCTCGGCAAAGCACGAGCTTGCACGAAGAACATCAACGATATCAACAATGACGAGAGTACGTAGAGAAGAATAACAGTGCGATTCTCCTTTGGCAGAAGTTAATCTATTATCTGTTGCTTATTGGCAAACACCAATATTAATACTAGATTTTCAGCCAAAGGAGACTTGCCCTGCTATTCAGTTAATCTACGATAATCATTCCATATAAATAGTTTTTGATATAGATATGAAAGAGAAATTTTAATTTTGCAAGGGTTTTGGAGGGTGGAGAAGAATAACGGTGCAATTCTCCCTTGGCAGAAATGTCACGCATCGATCTTCAAGATAAGTATATATGAT
The DNA here is from genome assembly GCA_027186245.1 of Coriaria nepalensis. NCBI lineage: Eukaryota > Viridiplantae > Streptophyta > Magnoliopsida > Cucurbitales > Coriariaceae > Coriaria > Coriaria nepalensis. The sequence goes on from CP114481.1 coordinate 1,344,130, forward strand.
ATAGAGAGGTGTTAGATGCTTTTGTGCCAAAGGAGACTTGCCCTGCTATTCAACTAAACTACCGTACGCGATACTCATTTTAAGGAATCGGAGAAGAGGAGGATCTGAAACCGTAAGCTATTATCTTTAACAGTTCAACGACTATCTACCATTTCATTTACATGTAAGAACTCACTGAGTTTTGTAACAATGGGTGAATTATGTTTCAATTTCTAACATTTGTATTGTCGATTTAAAAAAATCTTTCCCTATAGCCTAGCACCATCTCGTGTACTTTAAAAGTAGGGAAGAAGATTAATCGAGCATGGAAATAAAGTCAAAGGTGTCGGAGATCATTCAATTCTATGATTTGGAGGTCTCAATTATAGAAAGAAGGCACACCTTGTGCTGGCAACAAACCCTTTATGTTGAGTTGAAGGTTTTTATGAAGCTGGCTACGGTGAAGTCATGGAGGTAGCCCTAGCTGGCTAGTTATATATAACATTCTCTCATATAGTTACGTGAAATCGATGTTTTGGAACGCAATCTTGTGTTTGATCGATCCGAGTTTCAGGTAATTTCATGCAGGAGGCTTATATGGCAAATATAGATTAAACCTAGTGTAGATCAGGAGTCGTGCTCCTCTCAATTAATTTGTATACAAATTAGGAGGAGTATAACTTCATTTATATGGTAATATTAGTGATAAATCATGGGTCATTAATTGTATTAAATATATAAAATTTAAATTTTATCACCCTAATTGATCATACCCAGTTAATTTTATTCCATTAGTCAACTCGTACTTCTTCCGGTTTATATACAATTTGAGAGGAGCTCCATCCGTAAATCAGGTGGCTGATCAGACGAAGTTAAAGACCAAAAAAAAAAAAAAAAAAAATCAAAAAATTAAAAAAATATATATATACCCCCGATCAGATCGTATACAATATTGTAGGTGTGTGTATGTGTAGAAAGTTGAAAGGACGTAACGGTAAAGTGTTTCTGTTAACTTCGCAGTTTGTAGCAATATACATATAAAAGGACTAAAACATGAATATACATACATATGTGAGACTTAAGCTAGGACATACGCTGATTTATAATAATTATTAGAAATAAAATTATGGGCTAAATACTATGATAAATTATTTGTTGTACTGACTACATGCTAAATACAGCCTCTTATTTATTTCTTGTTACGGTAATAACAGTTTTTTTATGAAGGTTTCTCGATAAACAGAGTGCTCCAAAATCAGTAATGCATGCACACCAAGAAACAAGGAGTGGCCGAGGTGATAGTCGATGAATCCCCTCCTACGATCTAGTCAATAAGAAATACTTAGGGAAATATTGTAAGAAAAGTTGTAGTGTGGAAATTGGATTACCTTTCTACCATATAAAGTCTGGTTTTATGCCTCTAATGTGGATGTCGAACCCTAGTTACCTTTATATGTGTCAATCCTTCGGTGGATAGTACACTGATTGTCCTCTAGATAAAGATTTTCTCCCTTTATGACGTCAGAGTACGATTTCCTTTTTGTCCGCTTATCCGTTAGGCACATCTTCAACTCTGGCGCCTTGGTTCTGTCTACCAAGATTCAACCTCGGTAAAGACTTTTTTACCATATGATTTGTCTTTTATGAGGATGACTACTGAGGTTGTGGGTTGCAAAGGAAATCTGAGCTGAGACAGAGCTTGTTCTTTCTTTGATGGTTATATTCGACAGAGCCAGTTAATCAAATTGACACAACTAATTCTAGGTTAAGCAGAAGAGCTAAAGGATCGGGCTGGCCTCAATCTTCAGAGCATTACAAGGAGGTGATTTCAAGATTTTATGAGGACGATCACTTCACCGTATTAACACAATATGACGCTCCTCAAGTCATAAACCTTAGAGTCCCTGATGCATGGGAAAGGACTCCCTGAATAAGAGTTGAAGACTAGTCTGAGACCGTTGTATACATGGAGATGTTTACTAGCGGCTTTAGAGCTCCTATGCACCCTCTACACCACTTCTTGTTATTTGTCTAGAGGCTTTTCCCAAGACAATTAGTACCCAACACTTGGAGAACCATCGTAGGGTCATTTCTCCTTTATAGGGAAGAGGCTAAACAAGAGCATTCAACTTCATTTTTTATCTCACCAATAAGACTTCATTATAGTGCCTATGGCTAGTACTACGTGTCAATAGATAGAGGCAACCCCATAACCAGACTTTCTAAGCCAACAAACACTGGAAGGAAAAATGGTTTATGCCGACGAGGAGTTGGCAATATCCTTTACATATTTAGTATGTATGCACATAATACCAACAAAAATGCACTTCTAAGGTTGACGTTCAACTGTTTAAGGAAGACGAAGCCATATGTGAGGCGATAATGAATAAGCCTGAAAAGGACATACATTACAAGTTTGTCCTGACAACTGAACTTCGACCTAGTGTTTGTACGATATAAATTTTAATTAGATTTGATTACTACGAACCTGCGGCTCCATGTCATAATGGAAGATTTGTGTTATGAGATATTTGTCAAGTGCTTTGTTCACCCATAAATTAGCTCTAATTAGCCTTTAAGACTAAAGCATATTGGAAATTAGTTTGTTTAAACTGGTGTGACTGTGATGTCCTTACGTTCCCAGTGAGCTGATTGTGGATTTAAGAACAGAACTTTGATTCGTTAATCTCTCACTACGTTTTCCTTTTCTAATTGGTCGTTGACTCTTTGGTGGTAGACTATTCCACCTCCTTTTAACCCTTTATTTTTCATTTTTGCCTGTAACTTTATGTCTTGTAATATCAATGAGAAAAATTTGGCATCATTGGGCTTAGTTCAATAGCCAACCCAAAAATCCATAAACAACTTCATTTAATAAAAAAAGAAAAGCCTATTTCCAATTAATATTTACGGTGTATATATTTGTTAGACTTTACATTTGTCTTATATCGGAAATTGGTTGGGATGTTCGTGTATATATATGGTTTTGGACAAGGCCGGAAAGAGGGGATACGCTTGAAGTTCAAAATAGAGAACGTGAAGAGACTTAATCTACTACCACCCTGTTAGACTATGTGCTAATCATATGGCAAGAGACTAACTATTGGGACAGTTATTTAGATGTCTAGTCTGACAAACCAAATCAAACCTGTAGGAATTATGAAATTTCGCAAGGAAGGAAGTAGTTATGTCGGGCTGAACAGGGCCCAATAGCCTTTCGTTCAATATACACGAAGACGGCACAACCCGTTTATCAAGTAATGGTAGGGAACAACTCTCTTGCATTAAAAGGAAGTCGCGGGTTGGACGTTGGGTTTGACCCATGCGCAATGAGAAAGAAATCTGACAAAAGGAGATACAAGGTAGTGAGGACCATATCTTCTGACAAATACAATACAAGGACAATAACCTAGTAGTGGCCTAGCGCTCCACTGTGTAAACATTCATTTAATGAGAAGACGCTAGCCGGAAAGTAAAATAGATCCTTGCCCTATGGCATGGCAGTATAAGAGCAAAACCTTGGAGTAATATTAGGGTTACACGCTTTTTTACTACTCTCTACTCTTTGTTTTGAATATTATTGTTTCATTTTCGAGCGATAAGTTCATTCCTACCTCCCCCTTCCATCTTCTCCGACTAATTTGACCGTTGGAAAGGGGTTGGCCACATACCCCAGCACCCGTCTCTGTTTCATGTGAGTAGATCAATCTTTATTAAACAGACATACTATTGCTAATTTAGTATGAACATACTAAACAAATCCAACATCAACAATACTGACAAAGTAAAATAACTTAACCGATATCATTAAAAAAAATCCTAAGAAAAAACAAACACGAAGTGATAAGATATGTCACGGAATTTTCAACTTTTAAGGTGGCTGTTAGGTCATGTGATTTTGGATTCCATGGATGGGTACTAACGCAAAGATGAAGCAGCTTTATAACAAGCATCCAACCCACTTCATTGTAAGTTGAACCTCTACTTATTTACTTTAGAGAGAACAGAAAATCTAGGGATAAAAAGATTATATGTCAAGCAACAAGATGACAAAGAGGAACAATATGATTCCTTATAGTTCATAAAACGACACTTAAGCAAACTAAAAAATTTGGTAACTTGTTAATATTTTCTAATCGTCTCTGGATTTCGAACTGTGTGAAGAGAAATTTTAGACAGTACATAGAGGATGATACCATAAAGTTGTAGAAAACTATCAGTAAATACAAGTAAGCGAATCTGAATAATCTTGCCTTATTTATATCTCTATTGTGTTAGTTTTCAATCTAAGGAGAAAAATTTGTACGATTCTAGATTAAGTTTAATTTATTAATAAATATTTTTTACATCATTTAAAATAAATGAGTGAAATAAATTATCATATTTTCATTAGTGAACTAAACTTCATTAAGACCACCTAAATCTTTACGAAATATGTTAGAGATTTGAACTCGGTCTCAAACTTGGCTTAATCTACATTACAGTTACCTCAAAAAATCAATATGAGTCGGATAAGTTCTTAGTTTTCACGCATCTTACAATAAATGCATACAAACAAACTTTAAAGTAATTTCGCAATAGCTTTTTTTGAAGAAAAGAGAGAGAGAGAGAGACAACATCACACAGATTATATTATGACCTTGTGGTTTGTAGCTTGGCTCATTGCCAAAAAAAAAAAAAAAAAGGTAATAGAAACCGAAAGCGTAGCGATGCTGAAGAGAAATGACCTTATTGATTGTATAGAATCATAATAATACAATCAGAAAGAATAAGAAAGAAAGTGACAAAATGAATTAAGTAGCTAGCTATCTTAGGTAGCAGCTGCAGTAGTGCTAGCTAGAGACTAGAGGGCATCACAACAGTCGACATAAATTCAGTAGGATTTTGTTTCAGAGCAAAATTAAAGAAGCTTAGAATTGGAAACGAAACCACATACTATAAAATGTCAGAAACATGTGACCTATATGACCCACTAGCAATGTTGCAAATTACGGGCAGACAAATTGAAAGCAAACGAGATGCCCGTGAAACCCAACTGGAAACATGCACGCATGTTCTCATGATCATATCTTCGTATATATATATATATACATATATAATATGCCAGTATGCTATTATCGTTGCTAAATTCCACTGCTAGACTGTTTGCCCTTTACGGACTTATATACAGTCAATGAGTCAACTATTAGTTCGATCTGATATGTATATATATATATATGTAAAAGAGTTAAGACCAAATTAAAACAAAACAAAATATCTTCAATCAGCCACTAGCTAGACATTCTAACTCATGTAAATCATTAACCAAAATCTTTTATTAGTATTCATTGAAAATTTAAGATGTCATGTAAAACTTTCAAGCGGTAATTATCCATTTAATTCCAATTCATAAAATGGTAGCTATCTAGATGCTGCATATTATTGAAAGAAAAACGAATTACATTCATAAATGAGAAAGTTCCTCACGATCTTCACGAAGACTACGTCTAACAAGAGAAGAGGGCATAAATGAGAAAGTTCCTCACGATCTTCACGAAGACTACGTCTAACAAGAGAAGAGGGCGAGCTCTTATAAGAATAAAAAGACTCAGTACAAGAATAATTAATATATAATTGATGAAAATTACATGAGTAATATCAGCTTATCAATACTATATATTTAATATAGTATATACTTTTTTTGCATATATTGTATCCTCTTAATTCACGAAATACTAAAGGGGAATGAAATATGAGCTAAGGTATTAGCAGCTTTGTTGAAATATGATAATAACCCTTCAAGTTCACATAAAGACAAAATGAAAATTAAGTAGCCAATGCAAACTGATACATTCATCACTCAGCATATATATATATATATATATAGATACACACACCTTCCCCATACAATTATAAAAGCCAGACACCACTTCCAAAGAGAAAGCTGAGAGGTAGAGAGAGAGAGAGAGATGGGTTCGAGGATGCATAAAAGAAAAGCATTACGTAGAAGAACGCAAGTTCGACGACTTCTTTCAAGCCCTAAATCTGTATGTAATATGTTTTTCTATTTTACTTTTATCACTTAATTCTAGTTAGATACATATATAAATATGATAGTAATTTCTTTTTTCTTAACTTGTTATTTTTCTTGGAAGCTGGCTGAAAAGAATTCTATCTTCAATATGATGGATACGTTTCATAGCATTTACAAACATACACTAAAGTTGGAAGCCATTAAAAGAGAATACTCAAACCTAATTGCCATCAAAATCACAGTATCTAGACCTAATCAATCACCTACATGTTCCTATGGTTTGTTCTCCTTTAATTACCTTGTTAATACATTTGGATGAGTAATTTTAACTAGAGTTTGAAATCCTGTTTGTATGGATGCAATGATAAGCAGGAAGTGAAGGTAGAGAAATTTGGGAAAGCGTTTGTAGTGAAAGTGAGATGCGAAAAGGGTGAAAGTAGGCTGGTTTCAATTTTGGAGGCCTTTGAAGAAATGGTTCTTAATGTAATGCATGCTAGAGTTCATTCAACGAATGACATTTTCTCCATGGAAGCTATTGTTGTTGCTCAAGATCATCTAGGACTTGTTGTGAACGATGTAACTCAAGCTGTCAGTTTGGCCATTGAAAGAAAGTAATTGAATTCAGAACTTGTATAGCTAATGATTCACTCGTCAGTTTAAAGGATGTAGCTTCATTTTATTAATAAACTAAACTTATTTTAAGATTACTAGTAATGCCCACCGGCTAAGCCCAAGCGACTAGCCCGGGCTTCAAATTGTTTGTATCTTATATATAAAGTAGAGGTGAAGTCACATTTTTCTCACTAAAATCCGTTAAGCCTAGTGGTTTGGAATATGCATTTAAGTTGGGGTGAATCCACATTGCTGTCACTTTTTTTTTTTCCACTAATAAATCATTTAATTAATTATTATTTTATTTTTAAATTTCTTATTCATATTTTCTTCACTTAAAAATAATTGAAATCCCAATAATATCCTATAATAAATTATCTAATTTTCTCTCTATCTCATCCTCATATTCTTAATTTTTTAATTTCTTTTTTTTTTCTTGTCCAAAAAATTATTTTATTTTTAAATTTCTTATCCATATTTTCCTCACTTCAAATAAAAAATTTCACAATATTCATAATAAGTTCCCTCTTTCTCTTTCTTTCTTCTTTTTTTTTTTTTTTTTTTTTTTTCAATAAATCATTATTAATTAATTTATTATCCATAACTTCAAATAATAAAAAATCTCAATATCTCATACTAAGATTTATACTTTCCACCATATTCTCATTTCCTCTAACTAAACGACAACAATCTCAACGATAGTTATATTATTTATTTACGTGTTTGTAGTACAATTTTTATCATTTTTTGAAGTTCTATCAATCAAAATTTAATTTATAATATAATTTTCCTCTATTTAACAAGATGATTTATAATTATTATATGTCAAAATTCATATGGGCTCATTTGCTTTCTTAATTCGGCCGGTGAAGATCACCCAAGTGTCTCTCATGTATGAGTGTCCGAAAAAAGATTTCGACGCCAAAAGAATTGATCCAAATGAATCCTTAATCTTTTCATCTCTTTTCAATCTTTCTATCTCTATTTGAGATTCGTTTTCTTTCTTTAAATTTTTTTTTTTTTGTGTTTCTGCTTAGTTCTTAAGTTTTTATTAATGGCTTTTTTCTTTTTATTTTTTATTTTTTATACAAGTTGTTCAATCCTTTAAAGATACTCTAATCTCAATGCCTTGGCCATGCCAGTGGTGCGCTCCAAAAAACTATGCAGAAGATAGAGAACTGAACACTTATGGTATTTTTGATAAAAATTTTCTTTGGGTTTTCTTTGTTTGGATATTTGTACTAGATTTTTTAAGTTTATTTTTAAGGAATTGGTATGTGGAATATGTAATATTTTTTGGATTTATTCCTTAAGTTAAAAGCATTTGATGTTATTTTTTTTAATATATCTCAAGATTTAAGAAATGTAATCCTAACAAGTAGGTGTTTTCACTTCTCATTGTTTTTTTTTTATTTATTTAAATAATATTGAATTGTAATTTTTAACCTACCTATATATTTTATCTCATATGAATGAAATATATATTCTTTTGAAAAAAACAGAAAATAAAAAAGCATCCTTAATCATTAAGGGGCCGATGGCTCAACCCAACTATTTTCCTGATCATCGTATTCTATGTTGTGGCTTGATCAAGTTTCATGGATAAAAAGATTTAAATGATCCATGTCAATCAAATCGGATTAAAAAAAGAAATGAGGGGAAACAAATTATATAAATAACTAAAGTTTTAAAAATAGCTGTAGTATCAGAGCCAGCAATGGTTATAGTTGTATCTAGTTGATAGGAAATGCAACGGTCCTAGAAGAAGAGAGAAGAGCTCCTCTCATAATGTCTTCCCATATCATACCTGCTTCCAATTACGTTCGCCCCACTACTTCCTCTCCCAACCAACTATCCTCTTTTGTTTCTCTACCTCTTCATGTAAAAAGGATAAACTCATCTAAGATAAATAACTTAGTTGAGTATACTTATATTCTAGAAGATGCCAAGATCTCGGAAACCTCTTGCCTTTGATCAGTCCGTATAACGTCTTCAAATGCCATAGCACCTTTAAAAGAACCATTAGACATGTCATCAGTACTCCTAGGCCTCCAGTCAAAAAGTATGTCCAATCTACTACTCTTGATAATTACCTCATCACCTCCTCCTTGATTGAACAATATGTCGACCTTACCCTAGATCCACAGATGATTGCACAACGGATTTCTGAAGGGTACTCTCATCTATACCTTAGAGTTGTTCATGTAGTCCTCTCCCTCCATGGGGAAAAGGCCTAGTGATTACTGTTAGATTGGCGTTATTAAACTATATCTTTACTAAGTATGACTAAGCCGTGATAGGCACCTCCTTGACAACTCTTAATGCAGGAAGTGTTTGCCTAACTTTTTACCCTAACTTCAAAATCCTCTTGGTCGACCCGAACATCACCAGGTTCCTCAAGGTTCAAATCCAAGTTGCTAGAATATCAATGGTCGCTAACTCTTATATGACCACCCTCCATCACCAGATAGCTTATAGATTGCATTATCACGTTATTGATCTTCTCCTTTCGGGAACATTCACTGATACCCTGTTTATTACCGCTGAAAGACAGGATGATGTCCCCATGATAATTCAGCTACCTAGGCAAATCACTAGGAAACAATTGGTAAGGCTAATGCCACTTGAATGGGTCACTAACTATGAAAAGCTCTTCCAGGATTCCTCGCATGTTCAGGTTCAAGAGCTTGAATTCTGAAAACTTTAGGATGGCACCATCTCACATGGACTACGCATACGTCGTGCTACCTCTCTCGATGTCACAACATACTCTGATACTAACTGGATCGGGAATCCTAATGATTTCACTTCCACCTCAGCTTTTATTGTCTCTCTTGGTCCAAATCCAATTGCTTAGAGCACGAGAAAATAGTTAGTTGTCGCCCGTTCCTCCACTAAGGCTGAATATCGGGCTCTTGCCTATGCCACAGCTGAGCTCCAACGGATCTGGAATCTTCTCACCGAACTCCACATTCCGGTTTGCAAACCTCCATCACTGCTTTGCGACAATATCAGTGCTACATAACCCTCCCTCAGTCTCATCATGCACTGTCACATGAAACACATTGCTATTGATATACACTTTGTTTAGGATCTTGTTGCAAAAGGATCAATACACATCAGCACACTTGATTAACTCACTAATCTCCTCACTAAGCTGCTTTACCGTTCTCTGTTTCAACTTCTTCGTAGCAAACTTGTTGTCGCCGATGGGTAGTCCATTTTGAGGGGCGTATAACAAAACCCTGATCTTTCTCCCTCACATGATTCTCCCATATCTTAATAGTCCTTTTGTCATCTATTTTGAGTTACTATTAATATATTCTTGTATAGCTATATAGCGAAACTCTCTGTAAATCAATAACCTCGAGCATTCAAATTCTTTACATACGCATTAAATATCTAAGTATGATATGTATGAAACTCGTGTACATAGCACAAAATAGAATTGTGCATACATGTCATGCATTTCAAGTTATATAAATATTTTCGAGTGTCTAATAATACATTTCGAAATAAATTGAACAAATTCTATTTTGCATTAATTAAAACATGAGTTTCTTTTGTACAATTTTGATATATATAAAACTTATTGTCAACCTCTTTATATCGTGTTAATAAACTTTGGTGCACATGTATTTAGGTCAATCTTAAAATCAAGTCTCATGAGTGATTTTAAGTCTCTAATGCATTTTCAAGTAAACTTAACGAATTCTATTTCGCTGTAAAAAATCAATTTTTGTTCATATCATGCTAAATATGTTTGGTGTACATGTGCACATAGTTAACATTAAAGTCAACATGTTGCATGTCCAGTCCCAGTTTCATCCGGTTGGTATTATGATTCCTTCTATTATATGCTGGGAAGTGTCGCTTTCCAGGAATAGGACTGTCCACGACGGTATCAACATGTGCAATGATTGAGTTGTGTTTAATACTCAAGGTTGGATCAATAACCTTGACAAGCAACAGAACTTTGAACTTCCCTGTCTGTTCTTGGTTAAAACTCGCTGCAATTGCTAGGTTGTCCAATAAGGCAGATTGTTCGTAGTAGACTGATTATGTGTAAGATGTCTCTTCCTCTATTAGGGTACTACAAACTTAACGTGGACGGGGCTCTGAAGAGGCTGCATAGTCGTGCTAGCTGTGGTGGCCTTGTCTGAAATCATCATGATCAAGTTTGTTTTGTTTTTCATGTCAGCTCTTCACTTCAACTCGAGCTTTCTTGAAGAGTTCTATGGTATATATTCTTGGGTGTTCAAAAGGCCCTTCTTCATGGGTGCATGTCGTTACTTGTTGAGTGTGATTCCCTTGCTTCGGTCCTCTCTACTAAGAACCCTTATCCGGATTAGATTATTTTCTCAAATGGTAGAATACTCTACATTTATAGCTTTTATCTTTCGATATTAAGATCTCATACGCTTATAGAAAATATAATTTTGTAACGATGCTCTTACAAATATTATTAATTCTCATATTTTAAATTTTATTGAGAATTCTCCTACTCGAATGAAAAAATCTTATCAAAAGATAGAAGGAGTTTATCTTACTCAATACTCTAAATTTATAGCTTTTGTCTTTTGATATTAAGATCTCATACGCTTATAGAAAATCTAATTTTATAGCCGATGCTCTTACAGATATTCTTAATTCTCATGTTTTAGATTTTACTGAGAATTCTCCTCCTCTAATGAGAAAATCTTATTAAAAAATAGAAGGAGATAACCTTATTTAATGATGTAATTCTTCACTTGCTCAATAATGTCTCTTTTTTTTTTTACTAAAAAAAATCAATTCTTATAAGTAATTTCAAGTTTCTACGGTATTTCCTAATAAATTGAATGAAATATATTTTGCACTAAAAAACGAGTTTTATATGTAACTTACTAAAAATCTTTGATGCGCATGCTCATAGTTTATTTTTATTTTTATTTTTATTTTTATTTTTATTTGTTTACATAATAAAAAAGGTTGAGGAGTTAACGGCATGAAAGCTAAATAATATTTAAAGTTATTATAATATTTTCTAAATTCATAATAAATAATAGAGATAATAAATATTAAATAATTTAACTTTATTTTTTTAAATATTGAAAAAGTATATCATTCATGTCGTGTTCAACAAGTTTGTGCCATAACTTACGGGGCAGTTCTAAGACCACATAAATAATTATGTCAATTCCAAGGAAATCACGAGGAACTTTCTTTCTCTTGAAAATTGTAATTCTATATTCCATGAGAAAGGAATGTAATGAGAAGATAATGAAAGAGGGTGTGCCAATTGAGTCCTAAACTAAACTTACAAAATTGTTAAAAATATAATTTTAGCGAGGATATTTTAGGTGTTTGTATAACATTTAAATCATAGCACATATGGTTAAACTACACGTTTAAATAAGGTGGGAATTCGAATCTACACGCAATATTTTAATATAAATTATCAAATATCTTGAAGACTTATCTTATAAATTAATTGTGTTGTGCGTATTCTAAACTAAGTTAACTCTACGTACATCAAAAAGAAAAAAGAAAAAATATGTCATATCTATTGAAATGAATTGATGTTCATTTATCAATTTTAAATAATTTGACATATTTTATTATAGGACTAGAATTTTACTACAATTCAATAAATTTTTATTATAATAGATTTACAACATCATAACATAAAATATGAAAGATGAAAAGAATTTGCTTACGTAGTAATCATCCTGAAGCAATGGAACTTTAGATTAGTGATCATATGAATACTGGAGGCTAGAACTTCCTCTTTATCCTAACAAAAACTTTAGACGGCTTTTAATATGATAAGTCGTTAGGGTTTCCAGTAGAGAGGGGATCAATCCAATATATATGTGTCAAGTGCGTCATCTTATTATAAGTCACCACTTTACTTGAGCTTATACTGCCGTTCAATCACATCTAATAAAATATGAGATGCGTTAAAACTCAATAATCAAATATAATCACATAATTGTATTAGGCTCTCACACATATCTTTGAATCTAACCATACTACACATCTCATTTTTATAACACCCAAAATACTAAATTAATGTTAAGTCTAATAATTAAAAAAATTCTAACATTCGTCCACTTGGGCAAACATTAATTTAATTACTTTATAAAACAAGTTACTTTAAAAACAACTCTTGAACTTAACTATTTATAAATTTTATGTGACCACAATTTTTCAAAAAAATATAATCATGCAAATACACCTCTAAACAATTTGATCCAATAAAGCAATAAATATCGGATCAAAGAGGTAGTTACATCATTCAGCAACATAGTACATCTATGGTTAGAAATGTTAACTAACTTTATTGATATGGATTACAACATGAAATTGTGGCAAGAAAAATAGCATCTATAATGTAATCTTAAGTATATTATTTTCTTATTAATCATCCTTATGATTTCTCTAATACCATATGCTTCAACAAAAACTATCTAGAAAAATCAATTACTTTTTCTCCGGATGTCTAAACATTAGCCGTTGGAAAAAAAATCTAGGGTTTTAATAAAAATCATATATGTCTCACGTTATAGTCTCGCAACTTTTCCATAAGGTACCATTCATGAGACATATGCAGTTGACAAAATTATCATACTTAAAATTGACACCAAATAATAAGATTTGTCAGTAAAATGACATGTCATAACAAGATATATCCATACATATCACAACATCAATTCACATATGATAATCACTAATAAATTCATCTATTTTATACAACACATGTAATGGATATAACTCCCACAAACCAAACAAATTAAGAGACCTTGAAATGCTCATGCAATCGACATGTTACTTAATGACTATATGTCTCTTTACATTATGAACTCATAGTATCCAAACTCAAATAATTAAGCAAACAAAAAATACAAGTTTATCTTTAATGCTTAATTATAACATCTCAAGTTTGAATGCACATTAATATTATCAAATATCAATAATTATCATGACAAATCAATCATAAGAATGTAATAAATTCACCACATAAGAAATTAACCAAGAATAAATCTTTAACTTAATTGTGTTTTAGCTTTTATAAGAATTTAGTGCATCATTACATACTCCCCGTTAAAAATGTGTATAAATATGAAAAATTAAGAAAAATTACCAATTATTTAACATGAACAATCAAAATATTTTAATATAAGAATGTCATTTTTGGACATCTTTAGGGTTTTTTTTTCTTCTTAAATTTGAGCTCAGAAAAGATTTTATGGAGTTTGAACTCCTAACATCATTTTTATAAGTAATATCAAGGGATTAGTTGAATTATGACTACCAATTTACGGTACTTAATGATGTCTTAATAGATGTAGTTAACTACATATCTTCACCTTATTAGTATTGAGATCGATAATTGATTTTATAGTAATTATCAGGCTACACATTAATAAAGCTTCTGAGAATATCCTTTTTCAATGCATACATTATGAAGAAAAACATTGGTGGATAATGAAGGAACTAAGAGACAAAATTTGATGAGATCATCCACCTTGTTTATAGGCGTATGATAACGAACTGTTCGTAAATTAATAAGATTGATGATGTACATATTTTATTATTATTATTATGTTTTATTATATACTTTCATACAATAACGATTTAAATTTAAAGGCATTATATATATATATATATATATATATATATAAATTATATTTGGAGGTATTTAAGTTAGTTTAGAATATTTTTATTATTAATATGTAATTAGTTTTTTTTTTTATCTAATTTATAGATTATGCAAGAATATAAATTAATAATCACTTTTTTTTTAAAAAAATTGATTGATAACTAACTTAAAAAATAAATTTTATAGATTTTTAATGCAAAATTAAAGCTCTCCTAAGAAAATCATATATATACTCAAATCGGACCAGATTCATTCAAGTACATCAAGTACATGTTATAAGTACTAACATTGTATGTGTCAATTACTTTAACCGAATAGTTTTGTCCGAGTTCAACAAGATCTCTTTCACTTCTAATTACACAATTAATAATTAATTAATAACTTATTGAATTTCTAACTGTCCAAACTATCTACAGTGTCTTATAAATAATTACGCGTAAATTTAAAAATTTATACGAAAGAGAATACGCATAAACATCATTTCATACGTAAGTGTTTAGTCTGAAAATTATATATATATATATATATATATAGATCGAAATGAATATTTTTACTTATTTTCGGATAAGAGAATATCGTAGCACATAAAGAACATCTAGCCTAAAACCAAAATTCTCTTTACAAGTTTGAGAATAATTCAAATAAATAATAAATAATAAATAATGAGAGAGAGAGAGGATATGAGATATTTGCTTGCACGTCCGCTTAATAATTTGAGAAATTAAATAAAGACCCTAATTGTCAACATTACGTCCTATTATCCTAATTTAAAAAAGGACCACCCCATTTTCACGACCTTAATTCATTCATTCACTCCCTCTCTCCTCTTTCTCTCTCTCTCTCTCTCACTAAACAGATACATTTTCTGGCAGCCACCTTGTATACAACATCATCATTATCTTCTGATCAACATCGAGTTATATATCAAGCCATAATCCAATTAGGCTTTAAGAGATCAGGCAAAGTAGCTAGACATGGATTCTAGCTTCAATTACAATCACCACAGCCTGTTCTTCATGAATGATCTTGATCCTCAACAACAAGAAGAAAAAAGTAGCTCTGAATCTCCTCCTTCCATGGCTAACTTAAACAATCATCACTACACCTCCAAGCTCATTCCCTCCTCCTCCCCCTCCAAAAAGTCCAGGTTCTCTACTTTATTTTATAATTTAATCAATTTTTTTTATTTATTTGATGTTTGTTGCATCTAATTCATCATGTTTAGATCTTCTAGCCATGGATGCTAGGTCCATTTGCATGAATGATACACTTTCTTACGCTTCACTCCTGTCATGGTTATAAACAGTATATATTATCATGATGAGAGTAGACTTAATTTAAACTCGAATTAAGATTGTGTCATTTTATGGTAAAACTGTTGAGAAATTTAAAAAAAGGGGATCTTTAATAAGTGCTTATTTAATTAAATATGATCTAATTAAATTACAACTGTTTTATAGAGTATGCTAGAATTTCTCGTTCGTGATGAAAACAGTACTTATTTACGATTTTTTTATTTTAAAAAAAAAAAAAAAAGCATAAGGGAGATCTCCATAGTATTCTTTCGTTATCTTGCATTGAATTGGGGATTGGTTTGTATTAGGAGAGGGATACATAAAAGAGTGGTGACAGTGCCAATGAAGGAGGTAGAAGGATCAAGGCTTAAGGGTGAAATAAGCAACAATAGTCCTCCTTCTGATTCTTGGGCGTGGAGAAAGTACGGTCAAAAACCCATCAAAGGCTCCCCTTATCCCAGGTATATATCCCATTCATATCTACAAATTCAATTCATCTATAACCAAAAGAAAAATAGCATTTTGGAGGTTAGTCGTACTAATCAAGCGGCGGTATCAAATTCATTTACAAACCTACAAATTCATGTAATGAAAAGATGTCACGTAAATTGATTAAAGGGAGTAAAATAACATTACTTTTGAACATCATCTAATGTTTCTTCATCCGTCTGAAACTCGTACTCTTATTAGTTCATGCCACGAATAATTTTGATTTTGATTTTTCTTACAAATTTGTAATTTTCCATGCAGAGGTTATTACAGATGTAGTAGCTCAAAGGGCTGCCCAGCAAGGAAACAAGTCGAAAGGAGCCAAGTGGACCCCACTCTTTTACTCATCACTTACTCGGCCGAACACAACCATCTTGGTCCCACTTCTAGAAACAGCAACACCCACCACTCCTCCTCCGCAGTGTCCGCCGTCACCGCCGCCGCCAGCAGACCTACTTGCAAGCCAGAAATTGTTAACAACAACGGAGTACCCGACCCGGAACTGCAGCACGAGGAGAAGTTCGCGGATCTAGGCGACGAGTCGCTGATCTTCACGTGCGATGAGTTCAGCTGGTTTAGAGACATGGAAACGACGTCGTCTACGATACTGGAGTGTCCCATTTTCGCGGAGGAGAGAAACGCGTTTTTCCCGATGAGGGAAGAGGACGAGTCGCTCTTCGCCGATCTGGGCGAGTTGCCAGAGTGCTCAATCGTGTTGCGAAGCTGTGGGCCCACAGATACAGATGTGGACCCGCGACCCCATTATGTGGTACCACGAGCTGAGATCCTCGGACACGTGTCCATCTGATATAGTCGGAAGCTAGCTGATGATGCATTTGTTCGATTGTGTGTTTTGGGATCTAAAAAATCTCTAAACGTGGATTTAAAAAAAAATTAATTTAACAGTTAATATTTAAAAAAAATTGGATCTCTAAATTTTTTACATATCAGCCCCAAATCTATTAAAATTTACATTTTTCTTGTACTCGTTGACTACCTCTTTCACTCTTGATTAATTTGACCAGGGGAAATAGAAGTAAAAAAATAAAGTAAAACGAAATATCTTCTTAGGGTTTATGAATTTCTTATATTTCAAGCTAGTTTAGGATCTTGCTCGAGTTCTTAAATGAATTAATAATTTAATTTACATGGAATTATTTTAGATGTCTCTTTCTCTATGGTACTTGTACTTCTAGAAACCTAGAACGAGTATTTCTTCAAAATCGTACGTGGATTGAAAAAAATTGAGATTTGATGTGATTGAACCATTAAATGCTATTATATTGATGTATACAGCCTTGAATCGATTATGATTGAATAGAAAATTAGTAAAAAAATTTGACTAGAACAGATTAACGTATTGGAAACGTTTAGCTAGACAAACCTACAAAGTCAAACGAGCCAAAATAGCTTAGATTTTTAAGTAAAGTGGTCTGAATAAAATAATGTCATAAATTTATTGAAATAATAATATTATTTATATATATATTATTTAAATAAATAAGATGTGATATATATTATATATGTCATATACATACAAAGAATTTTTTATTTTTTTATTTTTATTTTATATATGTATGTAAACATGTTGGTCATAATTTGGATATCATAATAAGATAAGGGGTTGATGAAGGTGTTTCATTTATGTAATCAAGTGGATAATGTAGTTTTAGATCTCTTTAATCAATTATATATTAATAATTATCCTCGTAATCATGTTAATTATTTTATTGGGAGCATATAAGCACATTGAAATGCATAAATTAAGGTTAAAATGAAAGCTTACCCACAAGCTGGTTTAGCAATTAAAAATAAACTCTTAGAACTCTGATTCTCTATTGATAACGTGGTTTCTTCATTAATAATCTTCTGTTTATATCATATATCGAAATAATTATATTCATTACCCGTTAATCGCGCTTGATTAAGAACATATTATTTTAAAAAAATTCATTTTAAATTTTACTTATCTTTGACTTAGATTCTGTATCATGTTAATAGAAAAAGTAAACTAAGCTGCAATTGATTATATGAACTTACTGCTTCACATGTTTATTTTCTGGATAAATTATAGATGAATCTCATAATTTAACTGTTAACCTTTTTATTTTGCACTGGGTCCGTGGGCAAAATGGCTTTAAAGCATGAATATGAATACTTTTAATGAGAAAGCTTAAATTTGAAAATTTAATTAAAAAAAAAAAAAAAAGACAAAAAAAAACTTGTCAGAATTGCCTTCTTTTCTATTTGGCAGCAGAATAAAAATTGTAAAATTACTAATTTAATCTCATCCTTACCGTAAATGATCCATCATCTTCTCCTTCATTATCGAAAGCTCTGCGTCGAAGCTTTTTCATCTACTTTCTAAATTTTTCTCTATTTTATTTACTCCTGCTTCTTTCTTTCTTTTTCTTCATTTTTTAGATCTCAAAATTTATAGATTTGATTTGAAATATTTTTGGGATATTTTCTAGCTTTTAAGCTCTTGGGTCTACAATTTGATATCCAAATTTCTTTATGTTTGTATTTTTCTTTTTTGTTTTGCTCATGATCCAAAAAAGGGCGATAAATAGTAAATAAGAAAAAAAAATCGCAAAACGATCGAGTACCATATCAATCTTTTACCATAATTACACGATTAACTACTATATCGATCTCTTACCATTTTGATCAATTACCAGATCAATCTTATACCATCCTGATCGACTACCCTATTAATTTGTATTTGTCTACTGAGTTTTAAGGATGTAGCCTATTTCTCAGTAGCCATCTTTTTGTCGAACAGAAGATGGGAGTCTTAAGTTCAAGAAATCACAAGACAATCGAGTAATTAAGACTATCAGGTCGATCCATACAGTAGTCGATTATGGTAGCCATATTTACAAGATCGACTTCCATGTAAATCTTATACCATTATAATCAACTATCATGTTGATTTGTATTTTTTGAGTGAGTTCTAAGCCGTATGTTAAACTAAGAGAAGAGCTTGAATGAAAGAAAGTAAAATTCGATAATTCATCATAATCATAGTTACAGGCTTATATACAAGTAGTTAACTTCAGTTAAACTTAGTAAGAGCTAGGTAACCTGAAGTAATAGTTAAACTAACTTCGACTGACTAATCTGTTTGTCTAACTAACTACCCAACATAATAGACATTTACGTTATATGTAACATCCCCTTTGATGCTTATGTTTTATAGATATCTAAAATATTAAGGTTGGATACTAAATGATTGTGCTACTTGCTTCTTGAATTTTGTCTCGGATAAGGTGTCAATCTAACTCTATATATTTAGTTCTCTCATGGAATATTAGATTGGTTGAAATGTGGATGGCAGTTTTATTATCACAATGGAGTGAAATTGGTGTACGAATATCAACTCCCAAGTCATTGAATAAACTGAAAAGCTAGATGATCTCACATGTTGTGCTTGTCATTGCTCTGAACTCTAATTATGTTGAAGACCTAGAGATTATATATTGCTTCTTGAATCTCCAAGCATTATACATTACCTGGTATGAAATGTTTTGGTCATAGTACATGCAATCCAATTAGAATATGTTTAGGCCTTAATATTCAAGTCCCCGTTTGCAGCATTAAATTTCCTAATCCTTGAGCTATTTTCAGATATCACAACTCCATGAGCAACTTCTAGATGATAATGCTTAAGATTATGCATATGTGGACTCATAGATTGACAGTATACGTAATATATAGCCTTGTTACCGTGAGGTAGATTAATCTACATATGAGTCGGTAAAAAATGTTGGGATCTGAGAGTGGTGTATCATCTTCATTCTTACCAATGTGCTCATTATAAGCTAAGGAGGTCAATTTGATATTCAGCTCTAAGGGCGTTCAAGCAGGTTTACTTGCACTTAAGCCAATGTTTGTCAATAGATAAATGACATATTTCCTTTGGCTTTAGGCAAATCCCATGTTTCGATCTAGTTACTTCAATTATAAGGAAATATTTGAGATGGCCTAGATCTTTGATGTGAAATATTGTATTCAGTAAGGATTTAACCTCATTAATTTTGGCTTAGCTGTTTCCTATGATGACAATGTCATCTACATATACTAGTAAAATTATAGAATCAACATTAATGTGCTAAGTAAACAGTGAATAATCAAACTTTGATTGTACAAAGATTCTATTTCTGACTACATTGGTGAAATTTTTCATTCCATTATCTTGACGTCTATTTCATGTCGTAAAGAGATCTTTCAAGCTTGCAAACTTGGTTCTTGCACATAAAGATCTTGAGTGAGCTTCATGTAGACTTTTTCATTTAGATCTTTTTGTAGGAAGGCATTGTACACGTCCATCTGGAAAATGGGTCATTGATTTCGTGTTGTAAGTATGAAAAATGATTTCATTATCACCATCCTTGTAACTAGTGACAATGTTTCATTGTAGTCTATCCCTTCCTTTTATGTGTAGCCCTTTGCAATAAGCCCTGCTTTATATTTTTCTATAGAACCATATGCTTTAAGCTTCACCTTGTACACTCATTTGCATCATGTAGCTATCATTATAGGTGGTATAAGTCAACAATATCTCATGTTATGCATATGTCAAATGCTAACAAGTTTAAATTCATAGCTTCTCTTCAATTATCATCTATACAAGCTTCATTATAAGAATTATGTTCTTTATGTGATGATATATTGACTAAAAAAGAATGATGGCCAGAAGATATATTTTAGTAGGTTATGAAATCAGAAGTAGGATACCTTGTTGCGCTTGAACTGTTTAAGCTATAAAGAGGCAACGAGATGTTAGTTGAACACCAATAATCATCCCTCCATGATGGAGGTCTTATTTATATACCTGATCTTGTGATTATAGCAGACTCATTTACAGTTTCCAAAATAGGTATAACATCAGGTTGTACATAATCATGCACTATTCCAATGTTTTATGTTTGAATAGGATTAGTATATTCTGTGATAATGTGATTTTGTGCATTAGTAAATATCATGAGAAGAAGAATCAATTAATGTGATATTTGTTAAAGGAAATACAGAGTGTTGAAAGATTTCTATAGAAAGAGAACTGATAATGGAAAAAAGGAATTGATCTTCTAAGAGAGAAACGTCTCTACTTACAAAAAAAAATGATTGGTTGTGAGGTTAAATAATCTATATCCTTTTTTAGTTTGCGAGTATCCAAGTAGTTTACTAAGATGAGCCATGTGACTAAAGTTTTCATTGTGAATCAAGTGTGTTGCAAAACATAGACAACCAAAGACTCTTAGGTAGTTTAGTACATGGACTTTACTAAATAGCATTTTAAAAGGAGTCTCGTTCTCCAAAGTTTTTATAGGTATTCTATTAATTAGATATGTAGAATTACGTATACAGTCACCCCAGAAGATATTTAGTAAATGTGATTGGATCTTAAGTGCTCCAGAAACATTAAGTAGGTGCCTATGTTCTCTT
Source organism: Coriaria nepalensis (assembly GCA_027186245.1). Lineage (NCBI taxonomy): Eukaryota > Viridiplantae > Streptophyta > Magnoliopsida > Cucurbitales > Coriariaceae > Coriaria > Coriaria nepalensis. The sequence goes on from CP114481.1 coordinate 1,365,611, forward strand.
TCAATAATTTCATTTTGTTGGGGTGTATAAGAACAGGAGGATTCATGTATAATTCTAAGTGAAGACAAAAGCCTTTCGAAATTAAAGCTAAGAAATTCTAATGCATTATATGATTTAATGGTTTTGATTGATGCATTAAATTGATTGAGTTTCATTTTGATATAATCTGTTACAATATTGAAAGTGCAACTCTTTTGTTACATTAAGATGGTCCAAGTTCCTCTTGTGTAGTCATCTATTATAGTAAGGAAATATTTGGAGTCATTATGTGTTGGAGTCTTAAATGGACCCCAAATATCCAAATGCAATAGTTTAAAAGGATTAGTAATCCCATAGGTACTAATAGGAACTTGTCTGTTTAGCTAATGGACGAACTATACAATCTGGATGATTTGGTGAATATGAAACATTTGGAACATTTGTTATATTAGAATATGCAATACGTCCTAATATTTTATGTCAAAGTCGACAGTATGATTGAAGACAAATGAGCAGTTTTATAATGTTAATAGTTGCATTACATGTTTGAGCATTACTAAGATCAATACAATTTTCTCCTTGAAAAGTAGAACAGACAGAATTAGAGCAAACATAATTCAAAATAGTAGATAGTAATGAACCTTTGTTATCTATATGAGCATTTGTAAATGAGTGTGAAGGGTCACTAGAAACTACATAGCTGATATTTACATTATCTTTAACAACGTAGCCGATTTCTTAGAAGCCATCTTCTTACCGGACATAAGTAGGAGAGTTTTGGAATTCAAGATTTTGAAAAAGTTCTGAGAGTTGTAGTTGATTTCTCATAAGCCATCTTCTTGTCGATTGGTAGTAGGGGGAGTTTGGAGTTCGAGATTTCAAGAGGGTTCTCAAATTTTTGAGCCGTTCGAATTAGGAAGATGAGTAATTCATATTTTGAGAAGAGTTCGAATAAACATGGATCGACTCAAGTTGATTTTTTGATGTTGTTTTGTACAGTGATGGGTGTCCGTATAAAGGAGAGGATATTTAGTGATATGGGTACCTACTTTGTTTAAATTATGTCCAAATTTGATCTCTACCACGTTACCATTACTAATCTATCAAAGTCATTTTCATACAAACTTGAAATATCTAATAAGAACATATCTCTTAAATCCTTTGCAACTAAGGGACATGAGTTTTACTTTCTTTTCTGTTTTTCTTTTATCCCCTTCTTTTAATTTTTTTTTTCTTTAATATTGAGCCGATCAATTCAACATGACCGAGCTCAAGCCAAGCTTTGACAAGATGAGCTCGAGTTCAAGCGGGTACAATCCTACCATCAATCAACATTGTATAGCAAATCCATGCATCGGCGCAAATTTGAATTTTATAGAACAAACCCAAAGAAAGCAATAAGATGTAAAATAACTACATCCTTTTAACTACCTACAAAACCAGTCTTTTTCACAGTTCTAAAATAAAAAATCGAAACCATTAAAAAACACTCCTTTCCGAATCATCTAACCATAAAAATGCATCCCTGAAAAATTTTACAACCATGGTGTACCCAAGAAAGTAAGAATAAGAAAAGAAATAAATAAAAAGCTGATGCAGCAATATAAATCAGCCACATCAAAAGGCAAAAGCAGAATATAAAAAATCTAGCCCGAACAACACCCGCCTTTCTTAACAGCAGAAACATCCGTTCCGAGGTCGATTTTCTCTCCCTTGGACGGAACAGCAGAAGCGGCGGCATCTTCACTAGCCTCCATGGCCTTCTTGCTCACAATGTGGTAAATCTCAGTAAGCACCTCAGAAAATGCGTTGTTAACATTAGTAGACTCTAGGGCGGAAGTTTCCATGAAGTAGAGAGATTCTCTCTCAGCAAAGGATTTCCCATCCTCAGTTGTAACCGCAACGAGGTGGCGGAGATCTGATTTGTTGCCCACAAGCATGACTACGATGTTGGGATCCGTGTGGTCCCTCAACTCCCTTAACCACCTCTCCACGTTTTCGAAGGTGGAGTGTCGAGTCACGTCGTAGACGAGGAGTGCACCCACAGCCCCACGGTAGTAAGCACTTGTTATGGCCCGATACCTATTAAAAACAAGAAATGTGGACATTAGTAAAAAGGGGTAGAGAGGAAAGGGGAATGAACGTGATGTATAAATAGGCCTTCTAGATTTGATAAATTCATTTTAATCATGTCAAAAAATGTGACCCCAAAAATAGAGATACAATGCAAGAATATCTTCTAGCGTGAAAAGCTATGATCAATAATAAGGGTTGCAACTTCCACTTTATGCCCAAAGTTTAGTCTGAAACCAAAATATAGAATATATATGCCCACAAAATAATGAAATATAACTAATATATTATATTAAATGTCATTCTCTACTAAACACCAGTTTAATAAGTCGACTTAAAAGAAACCTTAAATATCATCGGCTAACATGTATCCTGGTAATAAAAGCTAGCCAAGATTTTAAGGTCATCACCCCAGAATGCTAAAACAAATAATTATATTTCTTATACTTACTCTTCTCCAACCAGGTCTGGATGGAAGCCTCACATACAGGACTGCATTTTGGGAAGTGACAATAAATCCCTTTATATGGTTCCTTGTTCCACAAATTTAGGGCACATTTGGTTCCATTCCCTTAGTGGAATTGGAATGAGAAAAAGAATGGGAACAAATATTTGGTTAACATAAACAGAGGCCACACTTTCTCAATCACGGGAGGACTTTGCTAATGCCATTAAACATCCTCAACTTAGATATTTTGAATGTCGAGTTTGTTTAATGTTTGAGAGAAACTTGATAAGGGTAGTTTTTGCTAACATCAAAAGCTATTTTGCAAGGAGTATATAGGTCTCCCATGAGGTCATGGCTTAACGATCCTAATTAAGACATATAATACTGTATTGAAATAATGATATTCTTCAAGATGAATTATTTTCTGATGAAGGAAAAAATGAGACATAAGACCTAACCCACCAAAAAAGTCAAAAAAAGATGTGGCCCACTTTCACTCCCACGAAAAAAAATCAAAGGTTTCCAGTTCACATTTCTGCCAATATTTGCACCTTCTATGAGATTTGGGAGCACAATTCTATAACTAAAAAAAGATCTATTTTTAGTAGACTTCTTTACTAGATGAGATAGAGATCTCTTCAAATTTCAGTTCCCAATCGAAATAGCCTCCCATTGGCTTTCTACGCCATATTGTACAAGCGACGCTGTATAATTCATTACATATAATCCTTTCTCAACCCATTGATATTTACTTGAACTCAAATTTAATTTTATGTGGCATCTTGTCATTGCCACATAGAATGTGAATGAAACAGAAAGAAAAAAGAAAAAAAGAGAGGAAGTTTTTTTGGATTGATGTAAATTAAGTAACCAACTGGTGGAAAAATGATATATCAATTATCACATTAGAAACCGAAAAATACTTAATTTGTCCTAAAGCACATATTCTGAGCCTATGAGGCCTTTAAACATTAAAAAAAATACAAAAAAAAAGTTTGTTCCTGTGTTGACCTAAAACCAACTCGGGCAATGCTAGGGAAAGCAACAAACTTATACATGAATCCATCCTAGAAAATATCACATTGACCAACATAATCACTTCATTTACAGGTATTCTAATCCATACGAGAAGCAAAACATCAAGATATATTAGTGCACAGAAAAATTCTTGAGTTTGACTTTGATCTGCTAACCAGAAAAACCTGTAAGATGATAAAATGCTAAACCCACTTGAAAATCTCTCAAACTATACCTACCCAGAAAACTAGAAAACAATAGGAAATACAAATGAAACCTCAACAGATCTACCAAATTTCCAAGCTAATCCCAATAAAGAAAGATCCTCTGCACTAAACAAACGATAAAGAACACATCGGATCTCAAAATTAAGCCCATGCAGTTACCCTTGTACTTGCAATCACACTTAAACATCAGTTTTCTCAGCAACCAAACAGCTAATAGCACAAATTTAATAACATAAATTTCGGAAACTAATCATACCCTAGATCACATAGAAATTTAAAAAGGCGGAGGGGGGAGGAGCTCACCTTTCTTGCCCAGCTGTGTCCCAAATCTGAGCCTTGATGACCTTGGCATCGACATTCAAGCTCCGAGTCGCGAACTCAACTCCGATTGTAGATTTCGACTCGAGGCTGAACTCGTTCCTTGTGAATCGGGAAAGCAAGTTGGATTTCCCGACACCCGAATCTCCGATCAGAACAACCTTAAACAGGTAGTCATAGTCATCTTCAGTTCTGTACCCAGCCATAGCTGCTGCTTTCGGTTGCTTTCAGCTCCTTCACAGCAATGAGAGATTCTCGTGCGCTTTTTTTTCTCCTCAGATCTCCACAGAAACTCGTTTTCTCTCTCTACTTTCTCTTTCTAAAACTTCTCTTCTTCTTCCTCTTCGCCTTCTTTACCTTTTTTTCCTCTTTTTTTTCTACCCTTATTTTTCACAGTGAAAATGCGTGAAGAGTGAGACTGCTGTCTGCTAAAAATGTTTGTCGAAACGACATAAATGTCCTGGTTATAAGAATAAAAACAGTACGGCTCCTAGATGGCAGGCAAGGATATTTATGACATTTCGGAAATATTTAATTTTCCTTTTAATTTTCTTCTTAACAGTTAAATATTTAATACTTTTTAATATTTATTAATATTCTATCGCATAATAGCTTAACTAAAGAAATTATATCATATTATCAAAAAATCGAATCAAATAGACGAGAAAAAAATTGTATCTTTTAGGAAGAATCAGGTCCGATTTAGTAAGTTTTGATATGAGATGGAGTTAGGCTGGTTCAATCTAAATGATACCAAATTCGATCTGGTTTAGTTTAGGTAAATGTCTTAGGAAGAACTCAATATAAATTTTCCAATTCTTCGACTCTTCACAATGGCCCATGAGAGAGAGAGATGGTCCTATAATTGAGCTCATATTTGAGGAGGAAATTGAGGGACAAACGTTTTGTGGAGATACTATGAGTGAATTGCGAGAAGTCGGAATCTTCAAACTAAGTAGTACATGATTATAAAAAAAAAAAATTTTCAAACTACGCATGCAAAATTTTAGGACTCAATTTTTATAAAAGGGTACTCTAAACAATTGAAAATTTTTAATTTAACAAGAAATTTTGTTAAAAAACAAAAAAAAAATACCCTAAAATATAAAATAAAAAAAAAAGTTCGTAAGACGAGAGCCCCACACGTGCCCACATAGATTCGTCTCTGCATACAGTGGTGGATGGCGGCGGTGAGGACGGTGGAATGACAATGTCAATAGTAGAGATCAGAGAGGAAATAATGAAAGGAATATTGATAAGTATATCAGTTGTTGGAACATTAGTGACCACGATAATGATAGAGTAATGAAGATTGACAGTAAAAGTAAGCTTATTGTCGAAACATTTGTGCCAACAACAGTAGAGGAAAATTAATGCCGATGGCGGCAAGGGGAGGCATTGTCGCTTCTTAATTCCCATTTCCTTCGTTTATTTTACTGATTTTCCTTTTTGCCTTCAAACTTTTTGGTCAGATCAAAATATTTTTTAAAACTTTGCCTTCAAACTTCTGGTTTGATTAGCACATTCCATAAACTCAAAATTTTTTGAGTCTAATATAAAAAAAATTATATTCAAAATTATTTTTGTTGAATTACTATTTATCTTAAAAATTTAAATTAATAATATATATTATATTTATGTAGGGTTAACATTTCTTCTTATATATAAAATTTTAATATATTAAGTGAAAATCAAATGTTTTGTATGTTAAATTAATAATTTAACAAACATAATAATTTGAATTTGAGACATCTGGTATCATATTAAATTATTATTTGTCATAAAAATCTAAGCTTATAAGATATGATATAATAATTCATATTATATTTATCAAATATTAATAAAAAAATTGAAATATAAGAAGAAATTAATAATTTATTAACCTAATAAATGAAAATCGTCCCCAAATCTCATTTAAAATAAATAAATATGGAATTTTCATTTCTATATATACTTTTTAATAGTAAAATTCCATGAATAGCAAGAAACTTAAAAATCATTTCTAAAAAATAAATAAATAAAGAGGTGACCATGACATGACATGACATTCACTGCAACAACAACAACAAAAAAATGAATCTCGTTGTCCAATTTTTATGGTGGCCATGACCACTCAATGATCACAAACAAGCCAATAATACGTCCATAATCCATATCATATCCAACCTTTTCTCATTAAAAAAAACAAAACAAAAAACAAAGACAAAAACAAAACAAAACATCTGCAAAGCTCTGTACTTCACTAGTTATATTATAAAATTAGAAAAATACCTGTAAATATCTTGTTCGTTCTTCTCTTTCTGTTCTTAATTTTTGTCTGAAAACAATCAGCTGTTTCCAAATTCACTAATGATATCAATCTCAGAAATCCCATGTTCACCTTCACCTTCAGATTCTTCTTCTTCATCTTCTCATTCACTGCCTGCAGAGAATTCCGGTGAGAATGTGAAGGTGGTCCAAATGGTTTCTAAATCCACGTCAGAAAGGCTGCTTGAGAAATTCTTTGACGTTTCAGATTTCGGGTTTGATTATGAGCAGAGTGGGCTGTGGTCTCCTCCTCTTAAACGCAGCGTTTTTTTGACTTCCTCTGGTAAAGTTTTCAACGAGATTGAAATGGATAAGAAGCTTCAAACTGCACTACATTCTCATCGTTCTTGTCCCCCTCGCCGTCGTACAAGACACAGGAACCTTTTCAGAGTAACTTTTCATCTTCTTTTATTTACTTATTTACTTTATATCATTTTTTTTAATGTATTTTTTTTTTCTTGGTTGGAGAACTGATCGACCCCAAAATATATGAGCTCAGATGATAATAATGATGAATATATTTTTTCTTGGTTGTAGGTGATTTGGTGCTTCTGAGAAGTGATACCAAGAAAATTTTTCTTAATTTGTAGCAAAAAAACGTAGGGAGAATGTATTTAATTTATAGGGGGGAAATCCCATGTGTAAATTCCATTTTTCTTTTCTTCTAATATTTTTTTTTTATTGAATTATGTTAAAAGATTTTTAATTAATTTCATATTTAAAAATTAAAAAATTAAAAATTAAAGGATGTGTTTTGATATCTATATCTCATATGGATTATTATATATGGATTTAGAAAATATTTGATTCATTAAACTCATAGGGATTTTTATGACGTGATTTAATTAAATTATCACATATTTAATGTATAAGTCACATTGAATTATATCATATATATTCTGATTTCTCCATACCAAAGTATCTTATGCTTATGATGTTCTGGAGAACTTCATTGAATAAGAATCACATTATTATTAAGGTTTGTATTAAGAAATTAATGACTTTGACATTTATCTTTATGATCTCATCTAATAACACTATTTTGATCTTATTCGTTTTCATCTCTTTTCATTCCTTATTCCTTTTTCTCATATGTTTGGAATTAATGAGAACTTGAAACCAAAATTTTAGAGAACTTGAATATGAAATTAATGAGAAAAAAAAAATTATCATTTAGCATTTGTTCTATCAGTCCTATACATCACTATGTATTAAATGATACAACATAATTAATTTCTCTTCTAAACAATTTAAAAGAGACTTAATCATTCCAAGTACATAAATTTTGCTTACTTCTTATTAGACGATCCACTGCTAATGATGCAACAACCATTTGCTTCATTTCCCACTCGTAGAACGATCGCTCCTTTCCCTTCTTCAATCTTTCTCTTCAGTTTTTAGGCTCTACATATTAATCAAAATATAAGTGCATTTCTAAATTGTATCATATACCTAAGTAAGAACTTAAGAGAATCATATAGTTTAGAACAAACCTGAAGACTCTTCTTACTTCTTCTTCGAAAGAGAAGCAATGTAGGTCTTGCAATTGTGCTTTTAATGGCAAGCTTCACCACAAGGAAAGCCTTTTCGATCCTTTCATTTGAAGTTTTTAACTTTGACCCTTTTTACTTTAGAAGACACACCGTTGTCCCATTTTCGCAAACTTGGCTTGATGACTTCTCATAGGCAATTTGGTCTTATCCTTAGATTATACGATCAAATTATTTGAAAGCTCATAGTTTCTCTATAAGTCCATTCATTCTAAAGACACATTCCTCAATGGGAGTTTCCTCGATCATATTTTTATGAAAGAACACCTTTGAGGTATCATATCTCTTGGTTCAACCATATTCTCCCTAAATCTTATCTATGTTGTCTATAATCTCCACATCGTGCATCTTTTCATATTACCTTTGAAGCACGTCTGACATAGACGTACGCATGATGCATTGCATCACGTCATATTGGACCAACCATTTGTCCCGAGCATTTTTTTTCTCGGCACTAGCTCCCTCTTTAGAAGAACCTTTGGATAAGAATTTCAAAAAGCTTTACATATTTGAGAACTATTCTCAATTGTCTAAGCCAATTTCTATGGTTAATCTCAACTAACATATTTTGTTTAAAGAATGAACACAATGAACTATTTATCATGTCTATTATTTTAAAATAATAAACAAAAATTATGCATAACTAATTCAGTAAAGTACATCAATAATCCAAAATCAAGTGACTATTTAATTTTAGTTATACTCCCACTATTTTATTACAATCTACTTTTACTCTTTTAAGTGAGCTGGGAAAAAATTCATTTTTCCTAGTGAGTTAAAGACTTCTATATCAAGTATTAAGATCTCACGTGTTAGTAGTCAACCCAATAAACATATAAGGTAACAAAACAACTTTCGTAATTAATCTCATACAACTCCTTTAACTGCCTCTAGTAGAACATGGTCTCATATGTTCGTAGCCAACCATTTCTTACTAGCTAAGCTTAACCAAAATCGTTTTTTGTGACATAACAATTACTTGAACCAATTCTCTATGTGGATACATAGCCAAACGGTTGGAATATTGCGATCACAAGCATCTTATGCTCTCATTGCATCTAATACAACATGTTAATTACATAACTCATATATTAATAAATCATTAACATATATATGTTCATAGCTGAATAAATTAAATATTAATATTGAATTAAGAGTAACATTTTGGAAGACATTATATAAGATTTTTTTATATGGTCTACAAGCTTAATATAATCATTGAATCTATGTATGTATGATTCTATTTCCTTTCAATGTAATGAGAAAATACATATGAAACATTCAAGCATACATCACCACAATCATACATGTTCACATTCAATAGTCCATTAAAAGCAATACTATGTTCATATGTAATTTTCCGCCTACATATTATAATTCAATTTCAAAATTGATTTGTATGATTAACTCTTAATCAATCAAATTCAAAATTAATTTAAATAATTAACCTTTTAATTAATCAAATCATATTTATGGATTATGTGTTTAAACTAGTGTAGCTATTTAATTAGATATTTCCTTAACACATATCTATATTAGTCACTAGCTTTTCTTAATATAGTGCAACTCTTAATTATAATGTTTTCTTAACACTTTAAGAATATTCTTAAAGTTGCAAGCTTTCCCAAGAATCAATAATTTTTTAATTGATATAACCTTAACACTTTAAGGATATCAATAAAATCATTAATTTCTCGAACCTCGAACACTTTCAAGATTTTAAGAAATAATATATGTCTTGTTGAAAAAATCTTATCTTAAATTAGAATTCTTTCTAATTCAAGAGAATTGAAATTTTGTAAGTGTTTATAATTTAAAGAACTCTTTCAACAAATTATAAATCCTTAAATGTATTAATTTTATAATCCAATCACAAAGCATTAAAATCATTTTTAATGTTCATAAAAATAAAAACATTACATCATAAATATCATATTCAATTTCTCAAATTAAAATACTTAAATGCTTATTAATTAGACCCAATGATCGATCGGCTTCAAATTTAATGTCTTACAACTTTTGTAACATATTAAACTTAAGCCAACCATCATTAATGCTTATAGCCCAAAACTTCAAATTCCAAACAATATTATGGATATTCTAGATTTTTCAAGAATTTAATGTTCCAATTATTTTCCAGACCTTTAAAACCCATTAAGGCCCATTTTACAAAATTGAATTTTTACCAATAAGCATTCGGGTGGTGGTAGTCTGAAAGTATCCTAATAGTTTCATTATGGTTCATTACGTTTCCGGGTTAAAAAAAATAAGAAAATTAAATAAAAAACACATTTTTAGGTCACTTTTCCAAAATTCTAGCAAACATGTATTTTACAAAAATCACATAAGGCAATACTCACAAATTTTAACATATAAGCATTTCATAGATTCTACCTAGAATTCTAGTATAAGAACCTAGGCTCTGATACCACTATAAGTCAATGAGTCATTCACATATCATAGGGCACAATCCATTTTTAAAAAATAGACCCATGACATTCGAATCAAAGACAGACTACCAAGAAATGAGATTTATGTAATTTGCACATTCAGAAACCTAAGCTATTTTAAAATTGCACAATCCAAAAATAAAAAGCAAGAGGAAAATGATCCTAGCCCACAACTACCTTTAAATTCCTAACGGAATTTCACCCCTTTTTCACCTTGACGCTGTGGCCAAAGCACACCACCGTTGCTTGTGTCAGATCCTCACCATCACCTGGTCACTGTCATTTATCCACACGATCGACAACTCGAGCGAGGAATTCAATATAAGTTGATTCTATGACTCTTGAATCAACAAACTTTGAGAATAAGAAATGGGAAGAAAAGATGTCACTTTCTCTCTCCTCTCTTTGATATAGGCGGCACTGGTAGGTTGATTAGAAATCTTAGGGTTTTGTGCCCTTTATATAAAGGACACATTCCTCTTGGCCCTAGCCCAATTAAGCTTTTAATGCCCGGTTAATATAATTATCCTTGTTTGGGTTTCTGGTATCTTATTTTAATTCTTGTTTCTGATTAATTAAAATAAATTTTAATTTTCAAGTTAATATTTAATTCTACCCTATAAAATATAAATTTTAATTTCGATCTTGCCTATGGATCCGTTTAGAACCATTAATACTTAAATAACGTAATAGACAATATTTTAACTTGAAAAATATTCTATGACTTATGGTAATCATTAAATTTTCATTTAATAATTATATTTGTCAAAATAATATTTTTATAATTGAATCTAATCACATTTTGATTGTGCTAGCAGTGTAGGTATGACTTAGGCTTAACAAATTAAATAAATTAATATTTTAACTCTTTAAATTAAGTTTACTATGAACACGTCAAAATTCTCCAATTTAAAATCCAATCTCTATCCAATAAACCTTAGTGTGGGTGACCGCATATGTTCTACATTCCTATGACAGATGGGCCCTATATTGACTTGTGAGTTTTATCCATTCTTTATTAATGTATCATTTGACTATGAAAACACTTTTCAAAATAAATAGTCAACATGATCATCTTCTATAATCAAATTGGTTTAAACCACCATACTTACATTGGCCTTAATAAGGCACATGTGGCACCCGTGTAATGAGAAATATGAGAAACATTCACAAAACCATGAATGACTATTACCGTACGAGATTGTCCTTCTATCTATCCATGTTTCCATAAAGTCTTAAGACATAGTTTAACTGTTAAATTATTTTAGATTTTTTTTATGAATGTCATAAACTCTAATGCAATTAGACAATAGATTTATAGAAAACTCTTTTTCAAATCATATTACTTTGCATAAATATTTTCTTTATACATAAGTTATATAACTCATAGAAACACATTATCTAATATAGAGGTAATATATCTCATCTTATCACCCTACAAACTACACATATTCGAACGCATGCTTAACAGTTCACCATTTTAGTGGCTTTTAGCAAATACTACGTGAAGTGATATCAAAGCATGATATTTTATATGTCAGTACTATGGTGATCTTAGATATGAGCATCACAAGTATAACAATCACCAACAAAAGTCATAATTAGTTAATATTATTATCATTCAGTTTTTGTCAAGTGATTTAGTGATTAACTATATACCAATCACCTACATGTCTATCCTAGTGTTCCCCAACACCGATGAATATGACATAATCACTTTTCACTTCGAAGAAGATAGTACATGTAATAATCTCTCTTGATTGTTATTATCCATATTATGACAGTCATATGACTATGAATATTTTTGGATTTCATCCTTCCATGATCTCTATCATGAATCAAGTGTATATTTGAGAACCAAGAATCTATCATATATGCAAGTAATTATATATTCAAACAATTTATTATTTTCAACTTAATAATAGTAGATTATATATATATGCTCTAACTGAATGTTATGCTATCAATCATGTTAACGATTTTATATATTTTAAAATTGATTCTCATAAATAAATGATCCGATCATATCATACCCAATTAAGTTGACGAGCATTATATTTTCATCATGGCCCATACTTCAATTCTTCAAAACCATGGGCCCGCAACATTTGCTATTGCGTTACCTTATCAAGAATCTTACCCTGGTGTTATCCTTGCATGTTTCCTTTACAGATTAGAAGATTCCAAGTTGCAGATAATGTTTTCTTAAACTGTAATACTGTCTCTTCTTACCTCAAATGTCTTGTCAACTACATATAGAATTTCTAAGGCTGCAGCACAAATTCATGCGATCTCTTCCCTTGATATCTTACCCTATACGATGAATATTTTACAGAACCAAAAGCACAATTAGATTTCATTAAGAATATTGCAACTAACAACCAAGTATTAGCAAAAATAACTACATCGGATTCTTATGGTTATAATTGATTCGTACCATTATATTGTCCCTTTGTTCAAAAATAAGATTTGCCCCGGCCGGTTCCTCCATTAACGCACATGGCCTTACAATCGCTAAGGAATTCCACTTTCCCGTATCAAGTGCTCTCCCTATAAGAAAAACGAATTTAGTACAAGGAATATCTTTTGTTATATATATGAGGTTTCATAAAGTATCTTTAACTTGAATGTATGAACATAACCCAATTTCTTGTTCAATCGCACGGCTGGAGGTTTTCTTTAAGTGTGGGTTTCTTATTATTATTTAAGGTATAGTAATTTTTCATTAAGTGTCCATTTTTACCACAATGATAGCACTTTCTAGATTCATTTGTTTCTTTCTTCTTCACAAGCTTATTTTTCTTAGTATTCTTATTTTTATTAAAAATTTATCTTTTAGTATAAACAAATTAATACTAGACCTCTTAATAGTACTTGTTTCTAACTCTCTAGTGTTTAACCTTGCTATAACAAAATTCAATTTTGGTATTTCACATGTGTACTTTAAAACATTTTTCACAATAGAATACACATCAAGCAGAGATTGTAACATAATAATTGTTTGGCTAGAATCATCTAAAATTTGGTCAATTCCTTTTAAAATTAAATTCATTTTTAGGAACTCATCTAGATTATTGCTAAGACTTTTTGATACATCCATTTCCAATTAAAGAGTTTTCCTTTAAAGTAGGCTAACTTAGAAGCATATAAAAATTCGAGTTTACCCCACATGGATGGAGGTGTCACTGAACCGTCAACTTTCTGAAGTACATTTTGTCTAAAGTTCAGTACCATGAGGTTGTATGCCTCTTCATCTATTTCAGCCTTTCTAGTTATTGAAGCTAATGTCCATTTTATGTCATCGCTTTCTAAAGCTATAGCCACTTTATTGTGTGAGAGTAATGCTTTCATCTTTTTCTTCCAAATGCCAAAATTTGATTTTCTATCAAAGATATCTCCATGTGAGTACTCATTGTTCTCATATTTTAAAACACAAAAGAAAAACTTACAATTTCAAGAAAAGATAATTTTCAGTATATTATCACAAATTGTTCTGAAATTCAGATTTAATAAATCTAGATGCAAGACTCTATACACACTAAAAGATCAAAGAATTTTAGCCTTAATCAATCCTATGAATCAACAATCACTTACAACCTATATACTTAATTTTCAAACTATAAAATATGCACTTTCAATAACAGTCAAGATTCTCAAGTGAACAATACCACAGATTATTCAATAAGGACATGCATATTCTTTGTACAGTTATCAACATATTCATAATTTCAGGATTCCAGATTCGACAAAACACACAAGAACACTTATAGGACACAAACTCTAATACCACTATTGTGAATATAGACTAATATTGCTTAGATTTATTACTCTCTTCTAACAAATTATTCAATTATTTTAATCTTCAAATTTAGGTCAAATCAGCATTCAAGATGAAAATCAACACAATAAAATATAATGATTCACCTATGCAAATCAAAATTATCAATCATAGGCTACATCCACTCCGAGTTCCGGAAAACTGAGCGGAACTCGTTTGCACGAGTGATGATATTATTTTATTACAAATCAACAATCTCAGTAACAAACCATATACTATTATACAAACTGAAATCAAACATAGATTAACCACAAAAATCACCAGAGGAGTCGGACTTAAGGATCAAGAACACTGGCCAAGCATAAACCTCAAATTCATATCAATAATTTCAAGAAATCAAAGGAGAAGATAATATCGTACAATAATCATGCAATATGTAAGATCAAGCATCAGAAATCAAACCAAGAAGCATGAGATCACATGGAGAAGAAGGACCCTAATCGAATCTCCTAAAGAAGAAGGTGCACAGATTTAGCTATGAAGACCAAGAATGCATCATGCTCTAAATGGATGGGTTTGGGTAACCGTTCCAAGACCCGGAAGATTAATAGGTTTCGGGCTTGAGACCTAAAATGACAATCCATAAGTAAAAGAATGAGCCAATGAGATTTTGGGCTCATCCCAAATCCAACTACAAAACCTTTTATGAAGAAGTGTACGTAGAAACTTGAAGTTCTATATATATAGCGTGTGCCTTTACCCGAACAATATTGTCTTATTACATCTAAAGTAATTTGCATCATCGCTGGTATCTTCCTACTATTTATACATAATTAATATAAATGATGAAGTAAACATCATTTGTTAATATATCATCCACTATTCGTATAGGAACAAAATATTTTATTAAATCCACAATAATTTTTTTTATTCCATTTGACATTATGATATTACAATTAATAATATTTTCAAATTTACTTACAACATTCTGATGGACAGCTCAAGTAATGAAGGTGAATTGTTATTTGATGATGAAGAGGAACTGCAACATTTGCTTATGCTCGAAGAAATGATGAGGCATTACAACGATCGGGTTTTAAAGATGCCGATGAGAATATCCCCCCTTATTGGTGCACAATATGTGGTAGAGCTCTATCGAGCCACCCGCGGGTCTGCTATGAGCTATTTCGAATAGATAAAGACACTTTCATAAGCCTGTGTACTAGGTAGAAGAGAAAAAAGTTCTTAAAAGATTTGCATTAGGTCTACTCAGAAGAAAAGTTTGCGATATTTTTGCCCATCATCACTCATAATGCGAAGCATCATTTGATTGTTGATATTTTCCAATACTCAACAAAGACAGTCTCTCACCACTTTAGAAATACAATGCACGATATTTTCAATTATGGTAGACATCTCATATGATGTGGTAAGCCAAATAGTCAACATGCACTCTAGTTGGCAAACGCAAAGTACTATCCATAGTTCAGGGTACATAATGTGTTACATACGAGTCTCATTTATTGAATATCTTGAAAGTAGAAATATGTATATAAGTCTAATAATTTTCGTCATTGTGGTAAATTTGTTTGCGGATACACAAAATTATATCAGTGCAATTGATGGTACCCACATAAGTGCAGCAAAAGTTCCTCCCGCACTACAAATAAAGTTAATAGGACGAAAATGGGTCATGTCATGGCGGCTTGTGCATTTGATATGATATTTACATATGTATACACCAGCTGGAAGGAAGCGAACGATTCTATAGTTTTCCACGATGCGATTGGGGGACTGAATAATAACTTCCCATTACCGATAAGGGGTGACTTTTGCACGTAATTATGTAAAAGTATTGCTTATATTTGCATGACTATCGATTATTTATAACCCATCCTCACGTTGCAAGGAAGTATTATCCGGTTAACTCATGTAAATATCCCATGACAATGGATTTCCTTACGTCGTACAGAAGAGAGCATTACCATTTGTTAGAATATCGTGGCCACAGTAGATGTCCACGTGGAAAGAAATACCTATTCAATTACCTACATTCATCATTAAGTGGATCATAGAGAGCCTTTAGTGTGCTTAAGCAACGGTATTCATGTTAAGTTAGTTCAACAAAAGATCTTTATGAGTTTCAAATGTAAGATCTTGAAGTGAATTTCACATATCACTTTGCATATTTTATAATTGGACGAACGCCTTGAAGTTTGATTTTGTTTAACCTAGATAATGTAATTTATGACTAGAAATCAAAGTACTCATTAAACACCTAGTTGAGAATTCTATCGAAAATGTGGGAATTAAGTTTTATTGCGTCGACATACGAAGCAATATTATCAAAAGTAAAAAGGTAAAAAAAAAAAAAAAAAACGATCAATTATAAGGTTGAAATTGTGGTAATAATCTTGTTTAAATTAATTGAAAGTATTAAGAAATAATTCTATCATGATGCCTATAATAAACAAGGAACTAATCTCCAATAGAAATTATGATATAATAGAAATTGACAATTGGTATAATTGTAATTAAAATTCACACCCACGATTACATAAATTTTAGAAAAATTCTCATGTGACTTTAGCATCTCATTATTACGACATGTCGAACTCGTATGACGAAATCAACTAGCTTACATAATAACAGGATTAACAGCTCACGGACTTCTTTTATCCACTCCCAAGAGGTCCAATGGGCCTTAAAGAAAATACAAGTCATGATTCATGACTTGGTTTCATCCTTGGTTTCATTATGTGTGTGGTTATTGCATGCATTGCAAAGGTTAAAAGCTTAAAATGAATCAACTTAATGGAAAGTGGTCCATGCAATTTTAGCATATATAAATATGGCAGTCGAATATGTTGTCCCGGGGATTCAAGTTTTTTTTATATCCTCAATAATCGGATATATATTAGTTTTTAAAAATTTTTGAAATATATTCTATTTTTTGTATAGTGATCGTCTCATTTTTAGTTTAATTACGTATTAAATATAACTATAATATTATATAAATATTTAAGATTTTATCTTAAAATTAATTAATAAAAAAAATATTTTATTTTTCTTATATATTCTTAACAAATAGTAACAGGGATCGACTATTTCCTTTCATCTCCTATTATTATTATTATTATAAAAATTTCAAAATAATTTTTTAATCAAACTTAAAATAACATACTAACATGACATCAAGCATTTAATATTCCCTAAAAATATCTCTTTCTTGGTCTAAATACTATTAAAAATGTAAATATTAATTTAGATTATAAGCTATATACATATGTATTATTTTATTATTATTAGTTCACATCTAATTATTATTTCAAAACTATATGATTGTAAATAATTTTATAAGATCCAACAAATACTTGGGAAAATCTAATTAACAATTTAATTGAATAAATGGTGTATTGTTTTATATATATTGTTTCATAATTCATTAAATAATATTTACTCGAACCGATTATTAAAAATTAATAATAATAAAATAAATAAAGTGACCAAGTGGATTGAGTTGACCTTCAATCTAGAATTTATTCAGAAGACACTATATGGGTTAAAAATAGCTAACCGAAAAACTCGCTTAGAAGTTTCAATTCATGCCGGTACAAATTCAGCTTGGACATGATATAGATTGTGTCGTGTCATATCTAGTATGGATTGTCTCGTGTCGTGCTTGTATCTGTATTTGTATCTGTCTGTACCTAAAAGTAAGGGTATGATATTATATAGATACAATAACGGACCATAAACGTGTCGTGCCGTGCCGGCCAGTGAGTCCATGTCATGCCCGCCCTGTGGGCCCATGTCGTGCTCGGCCTATGGGCCCATTTATCTAATAATCTCATTTCTTTGAATAAGATATTCAAAAATCAGACTCAATCATTACTCACTTCATAGCTACATAGATTAGCAGAGTAACAGTTATGATACTCGATAGGTCGAAATAAACTAGACATTATGATACTCGATAGGTCGATAGAGCTTTCGACCCATCGAGTAAATAAGAAGTTTTGAGTCGATAAAGCCTTCAACCCGTTGAGTATCATAACTGATAGTCTATAAAGTAAGTAATACTTGAGTCTGATCCAAAGAAATTGAATTATTAATGTATTAGAAATTGATACCATTAAAATAAATAAATTATTTTACTATATATTATAAAATAAATAAATAATCATTATTAATAATTATTATTTAGTAAATTAGAAATTAATATTATTAATAATTAAATTTATAAAAAAATTATTTGGCCAACTAAAATATTGCATTAATCGAAATATTTCAACATAAAAAATAATATTTTTTTTAAAAAAAACTCTTTAAACTAGAAGACATTTTTGGGTATGTACCAACCCACCCGCATGCTAGATAACTAGGCATGGCTCGACACCTAGTCACAATACGACTAACCTGTGTCGTGTCGTGCTTTTGTGGTGCTGTGTCATGCGTGCTCCTACCGATTCATTCGGCTCAACTTATTTTGCCACTTCTAACTCTGCCTTATGAAATTAGAAATATTACCCTTGAACTATTGATTATTTACGAAATGACCACACTTGACAAAAATTCAAAAGAACGAAAACGACAATTTCAGCTCTTCAAGAGGTCGCTTAACCCCAACCAAGAATATTATCAACACGCGCACCACCAACTCATCTTTAGTCACAAACCATACACTGCCCTTTTTTAATAAAATAAACAGGCCACGTATTTTTCTCGTATGACGTCATGTATGACATCACATTGGGATACTTTTCTTCTTCCTCGTGTTATTCTAACGATGTTTCCTACTTTTTTTTTAAATATGCCACGTGGTATTAATAAATTACAAATAAACGTGGATTTGTTATCGAGATCTAGGTGGACTCGCGGAGCAGCACGGACCATGGGGAACGGAAACGCAGTCAATTCATACCAAACTCGATTTTGATTTTTGATTTTTTTTTAATGTATTTAAAAAAATTAAAATAAAATAATTTTCATATATTAAATAAAATTATATTCAGATTTTAAGATTTTAAAAATGGTTTATATAATAAATCGGTAAAAATTCAGAAATTAACTTTCTAATTTAGAGATTAAATAAATAAAACAGTGCAGGAATTGAAGCATAAATATGATATCTAAGCTGATTATTGCTTAGAATTCCTTGTAATTAGTAATTAGTAATTAGTAATTAGTAATTAGTAATTAGTAATTACGTAAGAAATATGGACTGATCGGGGTAGCACTTGGATTATTCATTTTGAAAGTAGATTCAAATTATGGTCGACAGTGTGTCAACATCTTGACGAAAGTGAACCCAATGTTCGACCGGGCAAACGTTACACTGGTGCTCGATTCCAACAGGTCCCAGTACAACACGTGGCAGTCCGACACGTAGCAAGTGTCTACCAAAAGCAAGTACATGCGCGTGAGACTGAGAAACTTTTGTTCAATGCCAGCTGGCAATGACTGAGTTGTCCACTGGCCCCGATCTTATCCTCTTCTCTTTATTTTTTTTTATTTTTTTATTTTTTGTTTAATTTATTTAATAGAGAAAGCAAATTGAATGCGACTCACTGTGACTATTCGAGAAACAGAGAGAGAGAGAAAGAGGGGAGAGGGAGACACACACAGAAACCAAACCAAACCCTAGAGATTTCTTCTCGTTGTTGAAGGGGGGAAAAAAAAAGGAAAAAGGAAAGACGAAAAAATTAACAACAATATTTATTTTCTTTTTTTGGATGATTTTCAGATCCAATTAAACACTTGCCGTCAACGAAGATTCAATATTTCCGCCTTCAGAACTCGTAGGTCAGTATCGATTTTCCAAATTTCCCCAATTTTTTTTTTCTTTTTTTCAGTAATAAGTCTTTACTTTTCTGTATAGTCAGTTTTGAATGATAGTCTCAGTAGATATATTATTAGGGTTCCAAAAATATTATCAGATTGCATAAGAAGCATGTGATGTTTGATTCTCTAGTGATTATTGCTATTTCTGTTTTACCTGTTTGCAGATCCTGATTAATTGGATTGATTTAAGGAGAGGAGAGAAATCTTGTAAAGAAAGGTGATTAAAAATGATGTCCAGATCGTATACAAATCTCTTAGATCTAGCGTCCGGAAACTTTCCGGTAATGGGCCGGGAAAAGAAACGGCTGCCCCGAGTAATGACCGTTCCAGGTGTCATTTCCGAGCTAGATGATGATCAAGCCAATAGTGTAACTTCAGATGCACCATCTTCTGCCGTTCAAGACCGAATAATCATAGTATCAAATCAGTTACCAGTCAAAGCTAAACGTAGACCGGATAATAAAGGGTGGAGTTTCAGTTGGGACGAGGACTCCTTGTTATTACAGCTAAAAGACGGATTACCCGAGGATATGGAGGTTCTATATGTAGGCTCGTTAAGGGTCGATGTAGATTTTTCCGAGCAAGATGATGTCTCTCAGCTTTTATTGGACCGGTTTAAGTGTGTTCCTGCATTCTTACCGGCTGATATTTTGTCTAAATTCTATCATGGATTTTGTAAACAGAATTTATGGCCATTGTTTCATTACATGCTCCCTTTTTCGGCTAGTCATGGTGGAAGGTTTGACCGTTCATTATGGGAAGCTTATGTGGCGGCAAATAAGATCTTTTCACAGAGGGTGATTGAGGTGATAAATCCGGAAGATGATTATGTTTGGATCCATGATTACCATTTAATGGTTCTTCCTACTTTCTTAAGAAGAAGATTTAATAGATTGAGAATGGGGTTTTTTCTTCATAGCCCGTTTCCTTCTTCGGAAATATACAGGACTTTACCTGTAAGAGAAGAAATTCTAAAAGCCCTTTTAAATTCGGATCTCATTGGATTCCATACATTTGACTATGCCCGACATTTTCTCTCTTGTTGTAGTCGAATGTTGGGTTTAGAGTATCAATCCAAAAGGGGTTATATTGGGTTGGAATATTACGGAAGAACTGTTGGGATTAAGATCATGCCTGTTGGAATCCACATGGGTCAGATTGAGACAGTTTTAAGACAAGCCGATAAGGAGTGGAGAGTAGGGGAGCTTAAACAACAATTTGAAGGAAAAACTGTGTTGCTTGGAGTAGATGACATGGATATTTTTAAAGGTGTTAACCTAAAGATTTTGGCAATGGAGCAGTTATTAAAACAACACCCGAAATGGCAAGGAAGAGCTGTTTTGGTCCAAATTGCAAACCCAGCTCGAGGAAGTGGAAAGGATCTAGAGGAAATCCAGGAAGAAATCCGTGTAAGTTGTAAGAGAATCAATGATAGTTTTAGACGAACAAATTATGAACCCATTGTCTTCATTGATAAAACTGTTTCTTTAAGTGAAAGAGCTGCTTATTACACCATTGCAGAATGTGTTGTTGTAACAGCTGTAAGAGACGGAATGAATCTTACACCTTACGAGTATATAGTATGTAGGCAAGGAATCTCTGAAGCAGAATCTAGCCTGGAATCTAATGGTCCGAAAAAGAGCATGTTGGTAGTTTCAGAATTTATCGGATGTTCCCCCTCCTTAAGTGGGGCCATTAGGGTCAACCCATGGAACATAGAAGCAACGGCCGAGGCAATGAATGAGTCAATTTCAATGCCAGAGGGAGAGAAACAGTTAAGGCATGAGAAGCATTATAGATATGTTAGTACACATGATGTTGGGTATTGGTCTAAGAGCTTCTTCAATGACATGGAAAGGACATGTAAGGACCATTTTAGAAGAAGATGTTGGGGAATTGGGTTGAGCTTCGGGTTTCGTGTCGTGGCTTTGGACCCGAGTTTCCGGAAGCTGTCTATTGATGCCATTGTTTCGGCTTATTGTCGGTCGAAGAATCGGACTATACTTTTGGATTATGATGGGACCGTTATGCCCCAAACCTCGATTGATAAGAAACCTAGTTATGAGGTTATCTCGATCATTAATGAACTATGTAGCGATTTGAAAAATACCGTTTTTGTTGTTAGTGGAAGAGGAAGGGAGAGTTTAGGGCAGTGGTTTGCTCCATGCAAGAAACTTGGGATTGCAGCTGAACATGGGTATTTTATAAGGTATTTTATTTATTTATTATTTATTTTATTATTATTTATTTATTTTTCTTGTCTTGCACATAAGTTGGTTTGTTTTCAGGTGGTCGGCAAACGAGGAGTGGGAAAATTGTGGGCAGAGTGGGGATTTTGGATGGATAGAGATGGCTAAGCCGGTTATGAATCTATATACGGAGGCGACTGATGGGTCCTCCATTGAAACTAAGGAGAGTGCTTTGGTTTGGCACCATCATGATGCAGACCCAGGTTTTGCGTCGTGCCAGGCTAAGGAGTTGTTGGACCATCTAGAAAGTGTTCTAGCCAATGAACCTGTAGCTGTCAAAGCTGGTCAGTTTATTGTTGAAGTAAAGCCACAGGTTAGATACCTCATGCTCTCCCTTATTTTTCTGAAGAAATTCGCAAAATTGAATGACATTCCTTTTTTGGGTCCTTTTCCTCAATAGTTAATTGGTTGGGGGTGTGAAACAGGAAGCTCTTAGGATCCAAGTAGAAGCTAAGGGAAAAATATATCTGATCAGAGTAGTGGGCTTATCTATTCTTATACACTTTAGGTCATTATCTAGAGTACAAAAAAGATGATAAAAGGTTGGAAAGTGTTTAGAATTATGCCACTAGTTTATACCTTGATATATCCGTTAATCCTTGGACCATTAAGGACTACCCACTTAAAAAATGGCATCTTGACTGAAATGGGTTCGGCCCATTGGAACAACATCAAACCCAAACTGAAACTGGAGTTTAGTTAGTTAGATTCTGTGGGTCTAAATTGGAGTTTTGAGTACAAAATTTTTGTATGATTGTTTTGTTAGGGTGTGAGCAAAGGGTTAGTTGCTGAAAGGATATTCACTAAACTAGCCGAGAAAGGAAGGCAGGCCGATTTCGTCCTTTGTATAGGGGATGACCGATCGGATGAAGAAATGTTTGAGATCATAGACAGTGCAATGGCAAGTCAGACCCTATCTTCCAACACATCAGTTTTTGCCTGCACTGTCGGACAAAAACCAAGCAAGGCAAAATACTACTTGGACGATACAACAGAAGTCATTAACATGCTTGAGGCCCTAGCGGAAGCTTCCGATCCCTCTTCACCCCCTGAGTCACCTTGAGACCAACAATGAATAAAAGGAAAAAAAAATTGAATATTTTCCTTCCAGAAAAGAGAAATTCCTTTCTCCGGTTGTGAATTTATTTATTTTTCTTTCTTATCTCTTTCCGGAATAAAAAATGCTGGGAAATTTGTACACAAAAGCCGATGTTTGGCTCGATAAGAGGGGAAAATGTGCCGATAAAAGATGGTAGGTAAACGCAGTTTTAGTAGGGATAGTAAGTATATACTGGTTTCAGGTTTTTTTTTTTCTCTCTTTGAATCTTGCTGTCATCTTTCTGGGGTGTATCTTTTTATTTACTTTTAATTTAGTTATAAAAATTCTGTAAATTTACCTGTAGCCAGAAATTTGCTGTTCAAGTTTATAACATGTATGCATACTTTTTTCTCTTTACCTTCTTGATGTCATATAATTTTTTCTACCCAGTATTGAAATGTAGTTTGTACTTTGTAAGCCTAAATTTGCCGACAAAAACAACTTCCATCGAATTTCTTTTCAGATTAATTTACTTGTTTTTATTTGGATTTCTGTTTGGTTCGAGGGATTCTATTTTCCATCTAGAAAAGTGAGCCGCCTAAAGGAATCTAAATCGTTCATCAAAAGTTGTTTGGAACGTTCCAAGGACCCTATCAAACTTGACTTGGCGTATGGATGCATGCCTCGTTTCTTTCTTTCTTTCTTCATCTTTTTTCCATCCGAAAGTGACATCAAAATTTAAAGCGATGCATATTAGTTATTGTGATGGATTTTGCGAGTCTAAACTGTACAAGATGAAGTTTTCGACTATTTTCCGGGCCCACCTCACACAAACGTCCCTTGGAACTATAAAGGTAAGATTGTCCTTGGTCAGATTGGATCCCTGACTGCATCGGAAGCGATTTGATCTAGTTCTGAAGATCAAATTGCTTCCGATGCAATACCGATGTATCTTGTTCGGAAGCAATACCAAGCTCTTGGATCCGTATGGTTGACACGGTCCATGAAGATACCGAGGGTGTTGAGTCCCGGTAGTTTGCCTACATGATGTATCTTACGATGAGTAATTCCTACAAGTACATAGTATATACTATATACCTACGAAAGCCATAGTCAACTGCTAATTACATTCTCATTTTCTCGCAGCTTTCTTGTATTTGTGCATGGTCATTTCCTTTGTTTAGACGTAGTCTCTTGCCAAGTACTACGTAGTACTTGAATGTTATATAAGCTTTCGAACTACGTTGCTTAGAATTCAAAGAGTTTAACCTCGGATATTTCATACATTTTTCTTATTAGAAGTGTTACATCTCAATTTGTCATATTCAAAAAATCATGTGCATCGGAATTAAGGTCACAAACGATCGACAATTGAGATTTTCTACAAAGTCTCTACACGCTCTTCATCGTGATCGTAGTTAAGAATAAGCCGTCAGTATGGCATGCCTGATAGGATGCCAGCTGTCTGTGTGACATCCGACCGGTCCAGGAGTATCCAACATGAGACGGAGATCATTGAGGTGGAGTTCGGATTTGGTACCTACCACATTTGATGCCCGCCGTGCCTTCAAATGAGAAAAGGGATGCTTTGCCTACCAAGCTTCATGCCTTCTCTATTTATGGATCCATCATGACCAATCATTTTTCATCGAACGGTCAAGAACATGCCACCTCACTTGAGGCTAAAAATGAGCCGATGCCAACTCACATAAGGCTAAAAATGAGTCGACTATATGGAAAAATGCTCATTTTTAGCTGCAAGTGACGTGACATATTCTTGACTGTTCGATGGAAAATGAGTGGTTAGGATTGGTCCTTAGGCAGGAAAGGCATAGAGCTTGGTAGGCATGAAATCAATCATCTCTCTTCAAATGAATTCCATTTACTCATTTCCCATCCGATGACTAAGAGAGCGCTGCTCTTTTTGTTCAAATTCTACTAATATTCGAGAAATTAATTGATATATCGTTAAATATTATGTAGTATGTGGGTATACAGAAGTAAAAATATTTTAAAAGAATGATAATTTGAATAGTAAGAATATAAATTATGAGTGAATTAAAAATGATAAAATAAAGTGTATATATATTAAGGCAAGATAAATAGTAGGTGTATTAAATTGAAAGCAATATAAAGTAAATCGAAATATTCTATTAAAATAATGATATATACCGGAAATATATCTGACTTGATTATATAGCGAAAGAAGTAAGATATAATATTTAACGAGTTACACTAGTGTTTGGAATATAAATCTACTGAATGATGAATAAAAAAAAGATTGCTAAGCTATTTTTGGATGATTGAGGTTTTAGTATAAGGAATACTTGGTGTATCACACAAGTGGAGCAAAATAATTCATTAAAGGATTGTTTCAAGACTTTGGGCTAAGAGAGTAGTGTTGCACCTTTAGGGTGATTTTTGTGTTGTAATTTTGGCATAGAGTGACAAAGACGGCAAGCGACTCATATTTACTGGAAAAAGCTTCTCTATTTCAGATTTTACCATTTAGTCCTTTAAAAATTGCTTCTTTAGTGTTAGGTCCCTTGAATCAGCCAACCATAACTCTTTCTTTTGCAAACAAATCCTTGGATTTGCTTAAAAACCCTTTTCTATGTCAAAGATCTCTTCTCATTTGGGAGTCAATCCTTGACTATTGCTGAAAAGCCTCTGGGCTTCATAAAAGTTCCTTCTGAATTTTAAAAAATGCCATCAAAATCAGCAAATCAGCCACACAAACACATGGGTCGGTCGACCAGCATGATCCGTTGGTCACCAGTCTTGGCTGACCGGTCTTCTTAGTCGACTAGATCTTATTGGCCATCTGATCTTTTCAGTTAGTCGAATAGGATGACCAGTCAACCATTTGGCTGACTGATATGAGAATTGGCCAAAACTTGGCCAATTTCAGCCTATTTAGTCTTTTTCTCAGCTAATTGTTGTATTTTCTTTTATAACTTTTTTTACTTCATTCGATACTTGCCAAGATGATAATTTTGGCATCAATAGTCACATTATGATGACTAAAATTTAGTCGACCGCATGGAAAACTATTAATTTTTAGCTAATGTACTCTAAACCATCAATAAAAAATGAGCGGATATGCTTCATTTTAAAGTATGATAGACACTTAATGGCTCATTTGGTTTTGATTCTTGCGTAGAATGAGAATGGGTAAAATGATTAGAATGAGAACGAGAATGATGTATTCCAATGTGTATGTTTGGTTAACTGAAGAATCGACAAATTGATTCTTCAAAGAAGCCGATTCAACCGTTTGGTTAATTGCGGTAATCGCTTAATTATGCAACAATTCTAACAATTTTACCCCCAATTTACCCTTACACATAATCATTATAACTTTTACCATAATATAATCTAAGATATACAGATTGACATCTTACATATCGGCTTAAGACCACAGACTGATATGTAAGATGTCTGTCTAAGATGCAAGACCGACATCTCACATGTCAGACTGAGAGCAGAGGCTGATATGTGAGATATCGGTATGAGATACACAGACCAACATCTCACATGTCGGCCTGAGATCACATACCAATATGTGAGATGTACAGACATGTCGTGTAAACTAAAAATTATGATACTCAACGGGTTGAGGACTCCATCAACCCGTCGAGTATCATAACTTCTAGTTTACTCGACGGGTCGTGAGGCTTTCAACTCGTCGAGTATCATAACTTCTAATTTACTCAACGGGTCGATAGGGCTTTCGACCCATAGAGTAAACTATCATGTGATACTGATATTGATGATTTTTACGATTGAATATTGATATTAATTTTTGAAGTGGATGCTTTAGAAGACTTCAAGAAAGAAGATGATATATTTTTTTTATTCATATTTATTTGGTCAAATAATTGAAATTTTGCAAATTTATTGTCGAAACTGCATTGTGCACATAACTAATAAAAAGCACCAAATATTTTATTAGACCATTATAGTTTCCAACTAAAGTTAACAATTTTCAATTTGATGATTATAAGCAAATATTCACTATCTTTATCCTCTCAAAAACATCAAACTATTTACCATAAAAAACTCCTAAAAAGAAACCTAATTTTCATGTACATATGAATCCCAAAAACTGAAATTTGTTAACCATCCCAAAAATAGTGTCCATATTGACACATAATTAAAAATATTAACCAAACGACTTAGTTTCCACCTTCTACCACCAGATTCTACCTACGTTCACTGAGCTTCTCTCTTGTTAGAGACTACATACCTTCTTTGATTTCTATAGCTGTTAGATGCAGAAAATCCTTTATCTCTCTTACTACTGCAGTCATACTCTTAGCAATTAGCTTTTTCTCACCTAATTTCTACCTTTTATTATTTGATGAACTCTCTCAACTTTAGAATAAAATCTAGCAAATGAAGGTTAATGGTTGCAGAAACATTATAGAAAAAATGGTATTTTTGGGGATGATGAAGAACACATAATCGAGAATTCAGGATGATGAATAAAGTGAAGATTCATGAATTAGAAGCATTTTGGAAGTTGAGAAAGTGAGACATACCTGCTTCATTGGTCAATTTGAAGCTCTTCTGTAGTTCCTTTATCACAGAAATTGGAGCACGAAGGAGAGAGGCGGTAAGAACTAGAGCAAATGGAAAGTGAATGAAAAATACTCTAGAACGAAAGAACAACAATCATAATTTTTCTTTGTAATAATCTTCTTTTTTTTTTTTTTGCGTTAAGAAGAAATGAGAGATTTTGAATAATCAAATTTTCTCTTAAATCGATGAACACATAATCAAATGGGTAATCATTTTAAAGAAAAGGAATGTTTATTGAGCCGGTTGAAAAATCAAAATATAGGTCCTATTAACTCAACATAACATTTCAAAAGTAACCAAATAATATAAGGAAAATACATTCTATTCCCCATTTTAGAGAAGCCAAACCAAACAAGCCATTAAAAAAATAAACACCAAATCTTCACTTATCGAGATGGTCTCTGAGTTGGGCAGATATCCAACCGCCTCTGCCATTTTTGGTCTGATTTAGAGGTGTCAAAACGGGCCGCTCGGCCCGGCCCTTTCAGGCTTTTTCACTATTTAAGGTCGGGCCCGGCTCGACCCGAAAAAAAGATGGGTTGTGATGGGCTTGGCTCGCTTTGAAAATGTATATCCGTGCTTGGCCCAAAAAGGCCTTTGAGTTTATCCCAGTCTCATCCTGGCTTAAAATGGGCCGGGTTTGACCAGGCCTTACCGGGCCTAAAATTGGCTTAAATCGGAAAGCCTTTTAAGTTTATTCTGAGCCCATCTAGGTTTAAAATTGGTCAGGTTCGATCAGGCCTTATTGGAGAGATTATTTGAGATTAAAGAATAAGGATAAGAGATATAACAAAGAATAAAGATAAGAGATTGAGATTAATGATAAAAAAACTATGAATTATAGAAGAATGAAGATTAATTAAAAATTAGACTATTAGAAGATTATATAAGTGATTGCGAGAGAGTGTGTGTGTGAGGAAAAATTAGAATGACATAATGAATATTTATAAGAAAAATTCGGATTAAGGAAAAATTTAAAAATTATTTTTATGAGAAAGGTAAAATAAAAAAAAATTTAAAATTTTTTTTTTATTTCTTCGGAGAGGGCCTGCTGGGCAGGGCCCAGCCGGGCTTGTATGCCGGACTGGGCTAGACCGGCCCTCCGAGTTAGAAAATTTGTCCAAGCCCGGATCCATATTTGGGTCGGGCTTAGGGCCAGATTTTTCTTCCAAACTATGAACCGAACAAAAAAACCCAAACCCATTTTAATATGTCTAGTCTAATTGGTTGCGGAGTCGGATATGCCAGTATCCGTAGGATTTAGTGGATAAGAATCAAGAAAAACAAGAACTATACACTTTTTTTTCCCCCCTTAAATCTACGTATTCACGTGATTTTAGTACATTAAAATATTTTAATATAATAAAAAATAAAATAAAAAACAAAAACAAAAATTAGTAACTCGGCGAGAGCAAATAAACCCGGCTCTGAACAGTCGTCTCTCCAATCATGAACCCAGGAACGACTGTAAAACCCACTCGAACCTCAGTTCCGCCATCACCAATGGCGTCGTTAAAATCGTTCGAACAACAAAATCCCGTCTCTTGACTTGCAGATTCCATGTAAACCTCTGAGAATCTGCTGTTCCTCTTCACCTGGAAAATGCGAATATCTTCATTGATCGAAAAAGCCAAACAGTGAAGTAGCCAAATCCGCTTCGACATCTCAGCAAACGCGTAGAAGAAATCCGAATCCGGAACGCCTCCAGAATTCAAAATCTTTCTCTGATTTAGGTTACCGAATAGAGAGCACTCCATTTTCGCGTGGATGAGGTGGAGGTACTTAGATCGAGTAAATTTTGCGAAAGACGAGTTAGGGTTTTGCAAAAGGAAGTTTATAGGGCTTATGGATTTCAATTTCTGGAATTTGTTGAAGAAGAGAGAGGGAGAGTCGTTTTGGACGGTGAAATTTTGGTCAATGAAGCCATCAAACATGGATTTACAGACAAAAGATTCAAATGCCAAGATTTTATGAGTTGATTTTGACAAAAGACAGTCCGATTCTACGATGACCTCAACTGCAGATTCAAGGTCCCAACCTGCCGATTCCATTTCCCGCATCATCAATTTCGTAAAACTTCGAATTGATCTTAAAGTAAGGTTGAGAAATCGAACGAAATTGCTAGGATTCAGACTGTGAGGTTGAAGGTCATCGAAATTCGATAAAGATCCACTCGAATTTAGTATCTTCTTCTCTAGTTTCTTGTTAGATAAGATATATTCTTCTAGCTGCTTTTTGAGGTGAATAATTTCCAACTCCTTCTCGTCAAACTCCGTTTCCAGCTTCCTGATGGTGATTCCATACGTCTTCGTCAAGCTCTGCTGTTCTTGAATCTCAGAAAGCATGAGACTCACCTGAGGCGAAAAATCAAACTCCTTCTTCAGAAAACAGAGCTTAAGCTCAGAAATCGCTTGAAACTCATCCACAAGGGACTGATCAGCAGCTTGAATCGATTCATTGTTGTAAGGATTCATGGCCATTTGAAGCTCAAAGTAAGAGGCTTTGATTGAAGTAATCCCAGCAAAGAGCTTTGCAACCGTTGCTTCCATTACTGCTCTATTTCGAGCTTTTTCGCTTTCACTCTTATCGAATCGCAGAGATTGTTTCCCTTCCGTGAAGAAGGGGACATTGTTCGAGGTAAGCCTGGTTACATTTTTCCCGTTGATTAATTTCTGTAATGCTCTTGATAACTTGGAATTCTTTTTCTTCATGAATGATGATGATGATGATGATTTGGGTTTGTATGTATCCATAGGCAGATTAAAAGAGTAACAGGGTGAGGTTTTGTTTAGTCTATTAGGGAATGGAATTTGGAGTAAGTTGTGGAAGAAAACCGGGGAAAGAGAGAGAGAAGTGTTCAGATCTTTTTTAGTTTTCAGTGGAACACAGGGAGCACACTTTGACTAGTTGACGCCGAAGATCTAGGTAGTGGAAGGAAAAGAGAAAGTAGAGATTTTTAAAGCGCGGGAAAAAATAAAATAAAGATTTAACACGAATTAATTATAAATATGCCTATTGATGCTACCTTATCAAAGGCCCCACCCTAAATTACTTATGCTAATAATAATAACGTTGTTTGAATCACATGATGAGTACTATTATGTGATTTATAATCCCTGTTTGGTTCAATTCTCTCACGTAGAGAAGCGTTTAGGTTCCGAGGAGGCCCAAATCAAGAATGAAGTATCTGAAGGGTTCTAACCCGACCCTCCTTAAAGGCTTACTCGGGTTCTAACCCGACTCTTCTTAGGGCTTACTCAGAGAGTAGTAGATTATTTGAGTAACAAGATGAGTGGTGTTTGAAATTAAGAGGCTAAGAGCCACATTATATGAACAGGAATCTCATGTACAACGTTGGAGGCCAACTCATACTTGTTCTAATAATGGAGAAAAAGAAATTCTGCAATCTGCAGCAAAGTGGCAGACCCCTAAACTCTGATTTATGTGGGACAACTTTTACACGAAATTTTTTTCCCCTTTCTTTTTCAGGAATAATTAACTTAAATTAACTAGTAAATGATCTCAACCGGCCGATTAATATTACTCCAAAAGAGTAGAGGTTTGAATCATAAAATTTTTATCTTGCTAGTTCAAATTTTCAGAACTTGAAATTCGAGAACAGAGAATAACGCTATTTTGGTTTGAAACACTGTAATATTGACTGTAGTTTGTGGCTTGTGCAGTTACATTCTAGTTTTTTCACTGTTTGGAAGACAAGGTAAAAGATAGAAGAAGAAGATTGTCTGTTTTGTTCTCGCTATTTTTTTTTTTTTTTTCTCTTTTTAGTTAGTGGGTAAATAAATTATACTATAACTAATATTCTCATTAGAGTTAAAGACATGATAGTGATGTTGTGGATATATAGAAAGAAAAACTAGTTAAACTTTTGTTAGAAATAATTGTTAGGCATACCTATGATCTATAATCTATCTTTAAAGATGGCACTGACAGACATTTTTGTTAGAAATAATTGTTAGGCTATATAGTCCTTACACATTTCACTACTTTAGACAAGACAATATAAAAGAAAAGTCCCTATGCATTTGCCCTTTTGTCCCTCATGTCATGGTCTAACTAGTCTACTAGCTGACAAGCATCTTTATTTTAGGAAAAGTGGAAAAACAAAATGTAGTTGAGGGAGGATAAGTTTGATGACACTACTCTTTACTCTAAGCTAACAATCTCTCTCTCTCTCTCTCTCTCTCTCTCTCTCTTTACTTTTTGATATGTGCTTACAACATGTCAACATGCATTATCATGTATCATACTATAGAGACGAGAGCTAAAAATGAAAATAGAAACAAAAGAGAGAAAGAAACATTGATTCTTGGAGGGTAGTTGTCCTGGTAGCATGTTTGTTTAGGAGGCAATTCACGGGGCCAAAGTTGTCTCAAGTTGCAATAAATTTCCACGCATCTCATAAATTTCATGCCATGTTTTTTTTTTTTTTTTTAATATCATCATGTATAGAGCGGTACAAATTTAAAAAGGATATCAAATCCTATTTGCAATAAGGATTCATGCATTCATAAAATTCAAATTGTGCATGATTGGTAGATAATAGTTGTATGCACGATATGAATGCTATGCAGCTTTTTTTTTTTTTCTTCCAGCTAAGAACTTGGAAAGATGAAAGGTCTAATCTATGAGATATGGGTATCCATACGGGCTATAAATATGATGGGAGTTTGATATGTATATATATATATATATATGCTAATTAATACAAGAAATTCTTATATGAGCTCTATTCTTGCACCATTTTCATGATTTATCAAATGTAATTGTGTCATTTAACATTTTTCCTGCTGCTGCTGAATACCTGAAAAAAATTAATATTAAAGACATTCAAATGCTATAAAATAATGTTGTTGCCATGATGAGACTATTTATTTCACGACATCAACGGTAGTAGTTGGTCCATCGTTGTTACAGAAACGTAGAAGCAGCGGTCCGTGCTGGCATAAAACGCGTATTCTATATCATGTTTCTATAGACTTGGTTTTTTTTTTTTTTTTTTTTAATTTAATTTTAAGTGAGTAGAATTTTAAAGTAATTAATAAAATATTAATATTATAATATATAATTAATTAAAAATAATATATTAATAATACATAAATGACGTAGCTAAATAAATGATAGTAAATAGAAAACAATTTAATATCATATAAGTGTCCAAGAATCGTTTCTTGGAAACTCTCATCATCTTATGGAAACTCTGTTGACCGAAATGAAATTTCAGCTCTTGAGAGTGTTTAAGGGAAAGAGAAATTATCATCTAAACCCACGTCACTTAAACCAAAATGTTCTCTCCAACTGATTTGTGTTTCTCATTTTATGTTATTTAGATTGCTCTATATCTTATCTTATGTACGAGTGATATTAACGGCACGGATCACCTTTAAGTATACTTACAATCCAAGTAATTTGAGAGGGGTTGCAAAGTACTTATTGTATGACAAATTTCATAATAGAGCTACTATTGTATGATCTGGGACTGGGACTGGGACGTTTCATCATTAGAGCTCAAACTTTTCAGCTACTGGAATATCGAGCCGAAAGCTGTAGAATTTGAAACACAATCAGATCTTCTTTTCTTTTTTTTTTTCCCTCTTTGCGGTGGGGTATGACCTGCTTTTATGAAGCACAAGTGTGCAACATTGAATTAAGAATTGCTTTGTATACGAAAACTTGTTCATAGTTTGAAATCTCTTTTTCATTAGATCTTGAAGAAACGGATCAATTTGCATTCTCTTTTTCGAAGTTAAAGTCTACCTTACCTAAAATTGCCGACTTAACTTCTAAATTCGAAATCCCTAAACCATAAAAATTACCTGTTACTACAAAATTTTTTTAAAAAATTAAAAATTAAAAATCACCCATAAAATAAAGTTTTTCCATTTTATATTTGAACCCCCTAAATATTTAAGGTTTACAGTCTCAAAACTTATTTTATTTCCAGATTTATGGAAAAGCATACTTTATAAGCTTCATTTGAATAAATTATTAAAATTATGCTTTTATTGGTGTGATTAAAGTTAACTTAACTGAAATAATAAATTAGTAATTCAAAAAATATATATATATATATATATATATGAGATTACACCATGCGAGTGAAAATTACACACTGCTATAAGAATGAAGAAGAAGCTTAGTTGAACCAAAAGATCTGAGCATGTTGGAACGTATTTAACTATTACATTATAGTATAAGTATCACCTTCTCCTAAGATTATCTTTACAAGAAAATTCACGAGAAAATACATTGAACTTTTGAAAAGATCATATGAACGAACGAACGAACGGTCGGTGCTTAGTATACAAGAAGTCCCTATGGAATGTGCTCTACCCAAAACCTGGTTATCACTTCTCCGCGTAGTTACAACTGAAGGTTTTTTTTTTCTTTTCCTATTTTAGTCCAAAATATGAAATACCTGTCCTACTTTCTTTTCTTCGAAATTGAGTATTATTCTGAAGGGTAGGGAGTTTTAACGTTTCACCCATCAGAACACAAAAACAAAACCAATCTTGAGCTTCGGAGGTCAAGTTGAGCCTGTTTCTCTACCTCAAGCTGGCAGCTTAAGCTTTGCATTGTTTTTCCAACTGCAAAAGAAATAATATTTATGAAATCTATCTGATCTTCGATGAAGAGTAATAGAAGGCTCGGTATTCTTACCTAATAAAGTAGTAATAGAAGAAATCTGCATACAAAGCAGTCTGAACAAGACCAGAGACACAGGCTACAAAAGATAAATGAACCAAGATCAAGGTCGTTATATAATTAGGTTCAGCAATAATCAAGGTCGTTTATTTTTATTATTTTTTTAATTATCTTGAACTAGAATATTACCTATCCACCGAGTAAAATGAGCCTCAGTGAAGTACCGATAGATCCAATTAAGGATGTAGAATGCACGATAGGCCCTGCAGATTAAAATTTCTAAATCATCAAATTGGAATAATCCACTTAGATTTTATCTACAACTAGATGCCCATTTAGTATAAACTCCATGTCTGTGAGCGTCCTTCAGAATGGAAAAACAAAGAGTCGTGCAAGGGCATGATATGGACAATTTTAATGTTGCTAGATGATTGAAAGTACAAAGTGAAGATAAGCCCTAATGCAAGAAAGTGAGGAAGCATCAGTTTATGAGGAGAATCTAACAATGATATAGAAAAGAAAAGCAAAATCATCTATACATGTATTCAGAATCCATGATAAAATGAAGTATAATACACAGAATATAATGGTATTATAAGGGATATATACAAACCCGAGAAATAAAACATATTGGCCTGTTAAGTTGTCCACATTTCCACTTTGCTGTAGCAAAACTAACTGTGGAAGAATTGCAACAGCCTCCAGGTATATGGAAAATGCCCAGAAGACCTACAACAGTTAAAACTGAGAATTAATATCTCGTCCCAAGCAGTGATTAAGAACAAGACACAAATAGGAAAATCACATGAGAAAATATAAAGAATCCCTAAATGCATGAAGTGAAGAATCCATGGTGTAGAACCTTAAGACATCCAGGGATTAAGAATCAAACCAATTTCGCGTGCAACAATAAACCATATGCTTATTAGCTTTGGATTTCCTTAACTATGGCTCAAAATTTGATAACCGAAACTGATCTTACAAGTTCTAGCTGTAGTAAAAGCTGAAGAAAGAGCAACTGAGACCAATTGTGATCTGTGATCCATATAGTAAGAATAAAAGTATTACCAACATGGTACATTTTTATTGTACACATTATAGAGAACCCTACGAGCGCCAAAGACCAGAAGTCAAGCTCATTAGAACCTTACTAATTGCAATACGCCAAAGTATATTAATAAGCACAAAACCTAATGATTATGGAATATGTGAACAAACTCATTAGTTAATAAAAGATGACATGATCACAATTGATATATGCCAAACTAAAAATAACTCGCCTCCTGAAAAGTGAACTTCTCATTCACCAAGAGAGCGAGGATGAGGCAAGCACCAACTAGAAAATAATGTTGAAAAGTGTCCAGGGATTTGTCATATGAACGCCTCACAACTCTATGACCCCTCATACACCAAACAATCGCAAGAGAACTCGCTACAAAGACCAGCTTCATCACCGTGTTATAGAAAGAGATAAAATCCGTGAATAGATCCATGTACCGAGTCAGAAAAACGAGGGCATAAAGCTCCTGAGTCTTAAGTGAAATCCCTAAAAAACAAAAAGAAAAATCAACAATCAGTTCTGGTGTTTTAACATTATGAGTCCGACATATCAACCCTCACTGAACTACACCACTAAGCTCCATTTGATTGCCGGAGAACATGATAGAAAAGCAAATAAAATTTCAAGAAAAAAAAAAAAAATCTTGCTAGTGTGGGAGCAGGGAACTCGAAATTACATTGAGTTCAAACTCATTTTCTTAGGAACCAAACAGAAAATTCTTAATGCATAAAAAATCCACAAAAAATAAACGAGCAACTTAACAAATTTTCCGAATCACAAAACCAAACACGATCCGCAATAAAACAGAACTGAAATCCAACTCAAATTCACAATAAACCAGCATTTCCTCTCCATTACACAAATTTTACGTTATGTCAAACCCAGAATGAGATCAGGGGAAGAGAAAAGTAACCTGAACAGGATTTGGTGGCGTAGATTTTGAGGAGGAGGACCAAAATACTGATTAAATGCGTCATATCTCCGGAAAACCTGAATATATTCATGGCTTTTTGTTTTGACAAATGTTGCTTTTTTTCAAACGCAGAAGAAAGATAGAGGTGGAGGAGAAGGAGGAGGTGTGGAAGGAGAAGCAAAAGCAAACGCTGAACGGCAGAACTGAAGTTTTGACTTTAATATTGAGAGAGAATATATTTTTATTAATTTTACCTTTTTCTCCCCAAACTAGAAAAGCTGTCACCTAGAAAATCAATTTAATTTTGATTGAAAATCAAAAAAATGCATTTGAAGAATTGGGTTTTAATTTTTATATTTATTTATTTTTTCCGAACATATGGAAAGCCTAACGAACAAAATACAATAAATTAGCATCCTCTTATTTAAAAATATATAAAAAAAATCATCTATTTTATTTCCGATTTCATTTCTTCTCTAATATTAAATTTAATGTAATAATATTTAAATATTTAAATATTCATTAAAATTAATAATAATATAATCACTTAATTTATAATTTATTATATCCTCAAAAATAAATATTATAAAATTTTTGATCCAACTACTAAATACTATTCGGTATTCTTGGCATTCTTTTTCACATGTTCCCGATCCTGTTGAAAGCATAATCTTACATCAACAACATACATTCTATTTGAATACTTATTTCCAAATATTATAAAATACATTGTTAGGAGGAATATATACAAATATTAGAACATGTAAAAGCAATTCGTCACTACTTGATCTGTGAACGTGGCAATAACAACCAACGATAAGTCCAAAGAAGAAGCCACACTTGATCGAGACTAGTAAGAGTGGACTTCCACTAAGACCATTCATCTATTCCCTAATTCTTCTCTCCTAGGGTTCATTTGGCTTTTTAAGGAGAATAGAAATGAAACTGAGAGTAATTAATAAATCAGAATTTTAAATAATTAATGAAAATTAGAATATTTTTATTTTATTATTCGATTATATCCAAAAATGATTTATTTTATTCTTTATTTTCGACTGTTTCATTATTTGATAATAAAAATGAAACCTTTTTTCTTTTTCTTTTTACGCAATTTTACATGAACCCAATTCGTTCTTCTTTCCCAAAGACAATCAGTCAAAATCGCCTTCTAATCCTTCTCTTTTCTCTTCTCAGCGATGGGTCGTGGATCTTCTAGAAACAAGGCAGATGGTAAAGCTCTCTTCTCACTTATTTGCTGCTGGTATTTTTGTTCTGGGTTTCTTTTTCCCCCATTTTTTGTTTCAGTTGTTGAACTGATTTTACCTTCAAAGTTCTGTTGATTTTGGGTATGAATTTGGCTAATTTATTGGTGGGGTCTTATTGTCATTTACATAATGAAATTTCAAATCGGACATTTGGGACAAATGTTACTTAAAATTGATAGATAGTTGAGAAGGGAAACATCTACAAATGTATAGATAACATATACATGTTGATTTCTTGATGTCTCATTCAACACAAAATTGGATTCTGTTAAACGTATATTTGCTTAAAATGGAACTATGGAAATAGTAATGTTCTTATCTTTTCCCCTCATTTGTGTAACATATGCTTACAGAGTATGTAAAGGCTATTCAAAAGCCGAAAGCTTGGAAACACTCGGAACCGATCACAAAGACTCAACTCATGAAGATGCACGACGAGTTCTGGGACACTGCTAAAGAGGTTTACTCTCTCTCACTCTATAGCATTTGAAATAAATGATCATACCCTTTTGAAGATCTTTGAATCATTTTGATTCTTTGTGGATTTAGAAATATGGGATGCTCTTAGAGCAGCTGCCGAAGCCGATATCACTCTCGCACAAGCAATTGTCGATAATGCCGGCGTGATTGTTCAAAACTCGGACTTGACCATATGCTATGTCGAGAAAGGTTCCTTAATTAAGGTTAAATACTATGAGATCTAATCTTACAAATCGCATAGGCATTGAATCAAAGTGAAATGCCATTAGGCCTTTAATCTTACAAATCCATTCTTTTCATTAAAAAGAAAAAATAAAAATAAATATGAGATTGTTATGATTGTTCAATCTCTTAACCGTTTTAACTTATGAGAAAAAGAATATGTACTTGCATTTGAGTCCTAATCTATTAAAAAAAATCCTCTATATTCAAGTAAGAAACCAATTCGCGTAGGTTTCTTTTGACCAATTTCAAATTTCATGTCTTTGATACTTTTTCGAACTCTGTCTCTAACTTATTATAGACTCGAGAATTTATTTTATATGAAAAATATATATATTCATGATTCTTTTCCCATATTATTTTCAACATTCCCTATTTCCATTGTATGAGAAAGAAAAATATCTTCCATACAAGTATTGAGGAATTACTTGGTTAGTAAGACAAAGCATGTGATGAAATAGAGGAATGCATTCTGTTGATTATATTTGATTTACATGTACAGTATCCAAATATATACAGTGCAAAAGTAATGAAGAATAAGGCACATTAAATGCACAGTTTTGTCATTTTCTGTTTTACTATATATTCCATTATTCTCCCGCAAGTCCGGCGTAGCAATGTTGAGCTTGGACTGTAACTGCTGGAAGAATATGTTGAGAAATCTTTAGTAAAGATCGTCACAACATGATCAATAATGGATAAAAAATACAAACGTGGAGAAGTTTGCGCATAATGAACATCAATCTCGATATACTTTGTGCAAACATGAAAATTCGATTATGGTAAAGTAAGTGTCACCAATATTATCACATCTTAGTATAGACAGATGAGATGATGGAAAGTAAATTTTTTGTGACTAGAGATAAAAGCCAACTCAATTTGGCAGAGGTAAGATGGTTATGGGTGTACACCGACCGATTGGGGCTAGGTTTGGCCAAAACTGTGAGCCAACCAATTGCGATTAGTGCCACTTACCTCTGCCTCAAATCAAATGACTCGCACTCCTAGCCACAATCTGACTAACTCACTAGGTGAATGAGTTGTATTATTACGTTTACTAATTAGAAAAAGTTAATAATTAAATTAAAACAATATTTTAATTACAAAAAGCCAATAATCATCTTTTAACTTCATAACATAATATTATATTTTTTAAAAAAAATACACTATTTGTTAAATCCATAAGGCATAAGTAACATCATTTCTTCTTGATTCTTTTTTTTTTCTTTGTGATGCACAATAAAATAAGAAAGTGAGTTATTTTATTAGCTAAAAGAATAAATTAAAAGTAATATATGGTAGAACCTTGATAAATTAATAATCTCGCTTAAATAATAATTTTGATTAATCTCGATTTGGGAATAATGTGCTAAATTTATCAAATAAAAAAATTATTAAAAAAATTCATACCATTCAAATGCAATATATAATAATACTTATGATTCAATTATGAGACTTTACTAAAATAATTTCATTTAGACATTTCTAGCGAAAGTTATGATCGATTTATCTAGATAGGTTTTTGGTAATTAATATGGGAAAATCAGTCCATTGATATTATTGTAATTATTTTCTTGAATTTGAGATTGGCATCACAAGAATTAATGTATAGTTGATTGCCCATCTATACTCACGAACGCTAATTTCCACATTTAATTAGCTTCTAAGTAAGCTTAATAAATAAAAATATATATTAATAAATTAATAAGTTATTAATAAATTAATTCATAAATTATTAACTAATTAATAACTTATTAATTTATAGATAATATAATATTTTACTAAATTAATAGATTTATATAGTCTCACGATTATTTATTTATCAAGATTTACTGTAGTAATAATATGGCAAAAAACTATAAGAAAATTAATTAAGAAGTAGGTGGGGATGGAGATGGAGTGATGAGAGGGTGATATACACGTCTTGGTCATGCTTCTCTTTCAAAACTCTAATGTATCCCTGTCTTGAAAGGTTTTCTAAATTCTAATAGAATAAAACAATGCTCTATTTGTCCACAAGTAAAACAAGCTAGAACACAATTTCCTTTGAGTCATACTCGAGTTACAACACCCTTTCACTTACTGCATATGGACATATAGGGCCCATATAAAACTTTTTCAAGAAATGGTTTTTATTTTTTCCTTGCAATAGTTGATGACTATTCTAGAGCCACATGGACACATCTCATTCACACTAAATCAAATGCTTTTCTCTTGCTAAAATCCTTCATTCTTATGGTTCATAAATAGTTTGACAGATATGTTAAACAGCTTTGACCAAACAATGGTTCAGAATTTTTCAGTCATGAATGTCAAGCCTTTCTTTCCTCTTTAGGAATAATACATCAAAGTTCCTACATATACACCCCACAGCAAAATAGGATAGTCGAACTTAAACATAGACATTTACTTGATCTAGCTCGAGCTCTTAAGATACAATCTAATATCTCTGCTAAGTTTTGGGGAGAGTGCATCACTACAGCCACTTACATTGTTAACAGACTTCCATCCTCTCTCCTTAACAACATTACACCTTTTGAAATTCTATATAAAAGGCCTCCCATTTTGTCTCACTTACGAGCATTTGGATGCTTATGTTTTGTTAAAACTTTTCCCCTTCCCGACAAATTCTTACCCAGATCTACACCTTCCATTTTTTTGGGATACTCCCTAACTCAAAAAGGTTATATTGTACTGAACCTAGAATCCCAAATGCTGTATGTGAGTAGAGAAGTTATATTTCATGAAACCATCTTTCCATATCATGATGCTAGTATCTCTAAACTATCCTGCATGTTTCCTTTTCATGAAACTACTAATTATGATGAATCATTGTCTGTCTCTACCATTCCTACTTTATCTTTTGATATTGCTGAAACTCTTCCCCATTCTAATATCTCTTCAGTTGATATTCATGTTTCTAGTGTTGTTCCTTCTCCATCTTCTATTCGTAGGTCTTTTAAAGCTACTCATCCTCCAATTTGGTCATCTGATTATTATGTCTTACTCTTCGTCCCTCTAATGCAACTTCTCAATTCCCTATCTCAAATCATGTCTCATACTCAAGAATGCCTGTTCCATATAAATGTTTCTTATCTTCTTTAGATTCTTGTGTTGAACCAACCTCTTATTCTCAAGCAATCACTGATAGTTGATGGATAGAAGCTATGAATACTGAAATTTTTGCATTAGAATCTAATGGCACTTGGGAGTTGGTTCCATTACCATATTGGAAAAAAGCTATTAGCTACTGTTGGGTGTACAAAATCAAATTGAGGGATGATGGTTCCATCGAACGGTTTAAGGCTCCTTTGGTAGCCAAGGGATTCAATAAAAAAGAATGGATTGATTTTATTGAAACATTCAGTCCCCTTGTCAGAATGGTCACAGTCCACACTGTTGTTCTATAGCTGCCATTAGAAAGTGGCCTCTATATCAATTAGACGTATATAATGCATTTCTTAATGGTTTTTTGGATGACGAAGTTTATATGCCATTGCCCTTGGGGTACGGTCAGAAGGGGGAGTCTAGAGTTTTCCGATTAAAAATGTCCCTGTATGGCTTGAATCAAGCCTCGAGACAATGAAATGTCACTTTTAAAAAATGCATTTTTTTGGAAGGTGGTTTTAAACAGTCCAATGCTGACCATTCCCTTTTTTATCAAGCAGCAGTCATCATCCAAGTGGTGTTGCTTCTATATGTTGATGATATTATGTTAACAAGTGATAATGAGTTGGAAATTGCCAAAGCCAAGGCTTTCATATGTTCCAAATTTAAGATCAAGGATTATGGTGCTTGCAATTTTTTCTTGGCATGGAATTTCTTCGAAACAGTTCAGGCATTTGCATCAACCAACAAAAATATGCATTAGAATTTATCAGTGAGTTTGGCCTTCTCAGCTCAAAGCCCTCTCTCATTCCTATGGATCAGAATGTCAAACTCACCTCTTTGGAATTCAATTCATCTACTGGTCTACATAATGATGATGTTTTATTTGCTGATCCCAGCATTTATCAATGATTAGTTAGTTGATTGATTTGTCTGACTTCAACTCGCTTAGATTTGAGCTTTCCTGTTCAGCTCCTTAGCCAACACATGCATCAACCGAAGCAGTCACATATGGATGTTGCCTCGAAGGTTTTGAGGTATGTTAAGCTTCAACCAAGTCAAGGGTTGTTCTTTAGCTCTTCTGTCACACTACACCTCTCTGCTTTCTGTGATTCCGATTAGGCAACTTGCCTCGTGACTCACAAATTAATAATCGGATACTGTGTTATTCTTGGGAGTTCACTTATTTCTTGGAAAACCTAAAAACAGTTTATGGTGGCTAGATCTTCTGCCGAGGCTGAGTATCGGGCCATGGAACCTACCGCATGTGAAGTCACTTGGATATTAAGTTTGCTTCATGATCTTTCGGTTTCTTACTCCCTTCCTATACCATTATATTGTGATAGTAGCTCCGCACGTAAAATAGTTTTGAAACTCCTCTTCCATGAGCATACGAAGCATATCGACATTGACCGCCACTTTGTGCGGGAAAAGATTCAGCTTGGTCTCTTTAAGCCCTAACCTATTCGTACTACGGATCAACCGGCTGATCTCTTAACTAAAGCCTTGGGCTGCCAATAGCTTTCTTTCCTCATGTCCAAGCTGGGGATTTTGGATCTCTATCATCCGCCAGCTTCAGGGGGCGTATTAGTAAGTTAATGAATTGGTTAGCTTATACATGTGAGTTTGTTAGTTTATTCACGTGATTCCATTAGCATAATTGTAAGCTTCGGTTTTCCTATTTAACTATAGTTGCAAACTTTACCAAATAACATAATTACTTTCCATTTCCTTTTTCTCTTTATATCATTTTCTCTCCCGCGCTCTCTATTCTTGACATTCCATGAAGGAGGGCCCGTGGTTTTGTTCGTAGGCATAATTGCACACAAAAATGTACCTCCTTTTTCTCTCCTTACAATTTTCCATTCTTGCTTCGCTTTTTTCATTAATTCTTTAATTACTATGTTTAGCTTAATTTGCGACCTCAAAACCAGCCACGTTAATTAAAAATAATATCATATAATTTTATTTAATTAGCTCCACAGTATTTTGTGCTTGCATAATTGCATGATGTTTTTTTTCTAATATTATCCTACGTAGCACGTGGAAAGAAGACAGTAGTAGTGCAAAATTCGCAAACTAAGTTTAGGACAGTCGAGGTATGTTCTTCTTTGTCCAGCTTGTTCCTCAATTGATAATTCGGTAACCTAAAGAAATTAAGAAAATAATCTTTTGTTAATATAATAAAACAACAAGCACTAACAAAATGGTTACATCCAAAGGATTCTCCCTGAGGCATAATTCTTGGATGAATTGCTTAGGTATCCGTATATTAGCTAAACCACATCTCATAATATTACATGATTAAGTTACATATTTGCATAGTGACTGAGATTCAAACCACACTCAAAATCTTAATACTGTTTGTCAAACATTTTAGAGATTCCTCTTGCTAACCAGTTGGGCCCTGCAATCATGCCTTACGCTAGGCTTCTTAAAAAAGCTGTATGTACTGTAGCTATGCTTAGGTTGGAATCTATATTCTCAGTTTGGGCAGTTGGGCCTGCAATCATGTCGCCACTAAAGAGGCTAGGAGAAATATTTAGACAAGCCCACCACAAAAAAAAAAAAAAAAAAACATCAAATTTTACAAAACTTAAGCTTAATCATAATATAAGATATTTTCTTATGTTCCTTTGATCAGATTTGACCTTAAAAGTATTAACTAAATCCCAATTGCGGGAAACTATTTTCTTATATTTCTTATGATTTAATCTCAACCACTGCAAGTACGTACTTAGAATTTTTCTGAACATGTCTTCTAGTCTAAGCATGTGTATTGAGCGGATCGAATAAATGTGTCTAAAAATATTCGAAATTTTTAGATCCATTTAGATCTATTTAAAAATATCTAGATTCAATGAGATACTTATTAGATATTTTTGGATCAGGTATCTAATTAAATCTAATCAGATACCAGCCTATCGAACTAGAACTTAGTCTAACCCCTCGATCATTATATTTCTTGCGTGCATGGTTTAGAGCAGCCAAAAGAAGGCTAGCCGCCACAAACTTGACCACAACCACGTGAATGAGTAGCCAAAGCAATCGCGTAATCATATCATAGTATGCATGTAATATAGGTAGTTTATCGAAAAATGAGAGTTTAAAGTTATAATAGCCCAAAAGCTAAAAAGAAATCTATAGAGGATTCAATGATACACACAAAACCATATCATTGTTCCTCCAGAAGTAGACATCAAATTTAAAGACCCTTTTCCCTACGAATTCAAATCATATTCCCCACCAGGCCTCAAGAGAGAAAGAGAGGGACAAAGGAATCCGAGTTATACACTTTCTTATTGTTTCTATGCTCTTTGAGAATATTTTACTTCATGGGGTCATAGGTTTATTAAGGATTTAGGACACCTTTAGATATGTCATCCACTTCTAGAACA
This sequence comes from Coriaria nepalensis, assembly GCA_027186245.1. Classification (NCBI taxonomy): domain Eukaryota; kingdom Viridiplantae; phylum Streptophyta; class Magnoliopsida; order Cucurbitales; family Coriariaceae; genus Coriaria; species Coriaria nepalensis. Next base: position 1,410,583 of record CP114481.1, read on the forward strand.
CAACATTTTAGTATTGGCATGCAAAGATAAAGCTGGTTCCTTTTGGAGAATGGTATCTTTATGTTAACAAGATTATTATTTTTATTTTTAAATTTTTTTCTTGCTTGTCTATTTAAACTTCTTTTATTTTTTGTAAACCTAATCTTTTTACTATCATAATAAATCTCTTATTCTCTTTATTCTCCTTACTTACTCTGTGACCAATCTTATAATATTTATGTAATTTTATTTCTTATAGTGAGGTTATTTGATTGTATACGCTAATTTTTAAAATACGATGACTGATTTTGACAGGCTTATAATATAACTTGACTTTTAATAGTTTATTAGAGGTCTCGCCCTAAGTATATGCGATTCATATTCTTAGATACAACGAGTTTAGGCATTTGAAGTATTAGATACTTCTTCTAACACGAAATACCATGTTTATGATAATGCATGATTCATATTATTTATACTAAACAAAGAGTTTAAAAGAATGTGCACGTGGCCTCGCTTTTCTCTTCCTCCGTTTTCATGTAATGGTATAGCTAAAACAAAATCTAGAAAAATGATTATATTAAAATATATTATGATATCACTAATATTGATATCAAAATAATATGTAAATAGAGGTTTAAAGTCTGTCAACTTCCAACTAGACTCTGGTCAGTAAGAATGTTTTTGTTGATTATGGGATGAGATGATGATGATGATGATATGCGTATGTGTTGGTTATGTTGGCATAATATATGAGATATGTTAGTATAATATATGAGATTAACATGATATGATATATGAATGTAATTTATGGGATTAATGTGATTTGAGTGATTGCTTAATTTGTGAGATTGTTTTGTAATCTAAAGTCTTGTAATTGTATATAAATTGGGCCTCTTGTGTCTACTATAAATGACTTCAAATACAAAGAAAATTAAGACTCGTTCTTGTTCTCTCTTTATTCTATATTCGAGCAATCTTAACCGACCCTACCAGTCCGACCAAGATCTAATGGGCTAGTCGTGCATTTAGGATGGGGAAAAGTCTTCGCTTGGACTTAGGGTCCAAGCGGATCTTAGTTTATATAGGAATAAAGTTTTTTTTTTTTTTAGGTATTTTTATTAATACTTTCTTAATGAAGTTTCCATTAATTCTTAAATGAATTTTTTTAATAAATTCTTTCTTCAGTGACTTTTACATTATTTTTTCTTAAAATATGTTTTATTTCTATTTTATTCAAAAAAAAATCAAATTTTTATTAATTATATTTATTACTTCCTATATTTTTCTCTATTTACATTTAATACTACCTACCAAAATACAAAATTAAACCAATTAAAAAAAAAAAGCTTTCGGAACTCAGCCGGCTCGGTTATCCGATCAAGTCCTGATGGTTGCTTTGACCGAATAGGGTAGGGTTAGTCCATTTGTCATCCCTTTAGTTTATTTTTTGCCAAAGTAACTTAGAATTGTTATTCTACCAATCTAAGTTAATATGGTATCAAAGCAGAATTAGAATCTTTATTTATAATTTTTTGAAAATTTATATTTACGACTTTTAAAATTTTTGAATCTGAATATATTTTTATCTAACGGTAATATAAATGATTTATTTTAACTTACCCAAATTTTTTTTTTGTTTTAAAAATCTCTACTAGCTTTATTGTTTGCTATTATTGATATTTTTTAAATCATTAATTGATTATTTCTTAACAATTATTAAAAAAAAAAAATTAATTGAGATTTTGATTAATTTTTTATTTCTATATATTTAGATTGCTTAAAATAAATTACTTCTTTTATAATTAAATAAAAATATATTCAAATTCAAAAATTTTGAAAACCATAAATATAATTCTACAGAAAAAACATAAATTAACACCCCGACACTCGTGTATCAAAATTAATCTCCCATCATCTACTGCATTCATCACTTGTAATCACATACATCCATATTATCACTCCATCCAAAAAATTTGGACTGGTCTAGAAGACAATCCACCCAATCAAAACTCCCCACGTATTTATAGGGAATACTTTATTTTCCAAAAAAAAAAAAAAAAACACTCCTAGAGCAGGTCCGTAGAAGAATGTCTCCCCTCCTTATTATCCTAACATCATATATTATGCTAACAAGGTCATTAAAGTACCGACCAATCTTGTTTGAAAAATTCAGCCGCTTTCGATTAATTAATTTTCCTTTTTTTTTTTTTTTTTTCTTCCTTGCTCCAAATTTCTAGCTTTCACCGTTTCACGGTGGGTAGGTTTTTGAACTACCATGTTTATTGTATATATATAATGGAATCTCGAGAAATTAATAAATTTATTTAAATAATAATTTTTGTATCATAATTTATAAATAATATGTTAATTTATTTATAATTTAATATTTCATTTAATTAATAAATTTATTCAATTTTAAAATTATTAATTTATTGAAATTTTAATATATATATATATATATATATATATATATATATATATATATGGATCCCTCTTTCTAGCTAGCTCTAAGAGAGCAAAAAACAAATGAATTTTATTACGTTGAATTTTTTATTTTTAGTGAAAGGAATGTATAAAAATATAAAGTAATAATAATAATAGTAGGTGAAATATGCATTGAATTATATGTAAGTCCATTTAGGACGGAACAGTGCCATCAACTATGTAATTCGAAAGGTTTAATGCAAGCTCATCTTATGATTTAGGGCCATAAATACAAAAACAAGCAAACCATATGTATTTATTATTTATGGGTCTACGTCCAGACCCATTTATGATATTCAATATACCAATCTTTTTTTTTCTTTTTTTTCTTTTTTTCCCTTCTTTTTGCCCCTTTGCAGGGCTTAAGTGAACAATCTAACCAGCTGTCAAAGAAAAAAAAAAAAAGACTGTTTTTGTATTTATTATACTTTTTTTTAATGAAAAAATAGTAATGGTAACAAGATTCTTGTGGTCCTTATCTGTTTTGCAGAGAATCCAAGACCAAACACATGGGGAAGTAGATTGTGCTGGTAACTATAGAAAGACCAGGGCCACAGAATAATACAAAATAGACCGCTGTAGTTGGCTGGCTATGGCATAGAAAGCAACCATGCCATTATAATTTGTTTGGGTTGGACAAGAAGGTTTAAAATGTCTATAAGATACGGTATAAGAAAATAAGTCACATTTTCTGTCTTTTACAACTATAAAGACACAATACATACTGGGAGAAAGAGTGGGGGTGTCACCAGAGTCAAAACTAAGGCTAACACTAGGGATGGAAGCGCTAGAAATTGTAATTATCTAAAATAGTGGAAGTGATAACATCTACGCGAGGAGAAACACTTGGAAGTAGGAATAAGATATGAACTAGGGATCATCTTCTATCGGATACTGTCATATCCGTCTAACTAGATCTTGGCCGATCGACCTCGACCGAGGTTGTATAGTATTGGGGTAAGTTCGATATCAACTCTCTCTCTTTCTTTTTTTTTTTTTTTTAGGTTAAGGGTTGATAGATTTTGTGGTTAAAATGATTTATGTTTCAAGATTTAGAATTTATTTAGTTTAAAATTTAAAATTTATGATGTAATTGTGATTTTATTTTTAAATTTTTTTAATCCTAATATAAAATATATGACATGCACCACCGGACGTGTATTTTATATTTTTGTGTAATATACTATATATATGTCATACTCAAAATTCAAAGCATGTTAATATCTTGTCGAAATTGGGAAGCACAATGGGTAAGAAAAGTCAATTTACTAGGTAAATTACCAGCAAACGTCACAACATAATCCCAAAAATGGGTTTATGAGCTCAGTTCCTCTTGGTCTGATAGGTTTTCAAGCTGCACAGTTTTCAGTAGAAGTATGTTGCTGGATTTGGGTTGCATGGAGAGGATCAAGCCCCATAGGATCCCTACAATTTGCCGTTGGACTCCTCCTCCACCAAATGTATTCAAGTTGAACGTGGGCGGCTCTTTCAATTACTCCGATTGAGTAGCTGATGGAGTTTCTGGGTGTGGTGGTATTCTTAGAAATTCTTCTGGTCAAATGCTAGCTGCTTTCAGTCGTAATTTGATTTGCACAAATGACTTTCAGGTCGAAATTTAGTGGGTGGGTATTATGGCATTAATTTAGCAATGACTAAGGGTTACTTTCCTCTTCAAATTGCAAGTGACTCTAACTCTTTGGTTTAGGTCATACACATGAATTGCTCGAATTGGCATCTTCCTAGGTTTTGTCACTTTATTCAGTTTTGTATTCGTTCTTTTTATTTGTTTGTTCTTCATATTTTTAGAGAATATAACAAGGTTGTTGATACATTTGCAAATTGTGACTTAGCTTGAGGTGTATTTTGAAGAGGATTGTCTTCCTATTTCTGTTAAACTTTGTGTACAAAATGATAGGAATATTGTTCTATTTCTTAGATTGTAATCTTTTTCATATTAAAAATATAGGTAGGGGTCTACTTAATCTCAATCTAATTTTCTTATTTTAAGAATCTTAACTTTCCATAAATAAACTACCAAATTCTTTATTTAAAAAAATCACAAAAATATCAAATCAACAACGACATGAAAATTTTTATAATGTACAAAATCTCAAACACTACAAAAATTTATAATTTTGAATATTCAATTTACAAAAATGTATATTCCACGATATGACTTATTGAAATTGGAAGAAGACGCCATGACTGAAGAAGAGGATAGGCGAGCCGGCGGCGGCACAAGGCTGAGTTGGGGTTAGAATAAGTAATGTGGTTATTATTTGGTTAAATTATTATTTTTACCTCTCTTCGTTCACCATTTTCCTAATTTTGTCCCTCTATTTTGGTTCAAATCAATTTAATCATTCTACAATTATTCTTATTCAATTTTGGTCCTTGGGGTAGAAAATAATAAAATAAAACATTAAAAAATTATGATAACCACTCCTAACTTTTTCCTAATAATATTTTCAACCCCTTCCACAATGCTTCCTCCGTTCATTCAACTCTACGGCCGCTATTTCCGACACCACCGACCTCCATTTGAACACTTATTTCTGTCACCGCCACCCTCCAATAGTGGAACAAAACTCGGTTCAAAGTTGAGAGCCATAAAATCCGGGTTTCAATTTTTAAATTTAGTTGAAACTCAAATCTTGAAAGATTCAAACATTTTGATAAAATTCATTGATCTACCTCCATGATCGAAGAATTTGAAGATATACAAAGAGAATTTAAGAGAGAGAGAGAGATTGTTATTATGTTATATTACTTTTAGTCTAAGTTGATGTATAATATATACAATGCTAGACCTCACTTACGTGTTAAACTAATTACACTAATAGGATAAAAGCATAACTTCTAAAACATAAACTTTAACAGTCAAACAGACTCCTTGCGTCAAATTTTCATCCTCCAATATGATACCCCCCCTAATAAGCTGGTAAGTAGAATAAATCAAACATCTTGACCTTGCCAATCAAATGAGAATGTTAAACATAACCTAATGTTTTCATTAAAATATTAGCTGGTTAGTTTGTTGTGGAAAGATGAATTAGTTGAATTTGGTATCTGAAACTCTCTCGTACCACATGACAATCAATGTCTATGTGTCTAGTGCGTTTATGATACATTGGGTTAGTGCCAATATGAATAGTCTATGAGAATTTGTAATCAAAATACAGGCAAGAAGGACAAGTTAGTGGTGAACCAAGGTCTTTGAGAAGCTGAGTTATTCAAATGATTTCGCAAGTGACCGATGCCATTGCATGATACTCTGCCTCTATTGAAGATCTAGAAACCACGTTTTGTTTTTTTTTATTTCTAGGATACAAGTGAGCAGCCCAGTTTAATACAAAATCTTGTAGTTGATCTTTGAGACTTGGGGCATAAAGTCTAGTCACTATCACAATAAGCATGCGGAGATAATGTAGAAGACTCTGTGAGCTGCAAACAAGTGGGATGTTTTTGGGGCATGCATAAAGTGGCTGAGTAATTGCATAGAGTATGATATATATAGCCTCGTCATGGTCAGATAAATCAATCATCCTATTAGTCTTTGGTAAACTTATGGGTCATTGAGAGGAAGGTCTTCAATGTCTCTATTTTTATTTGGTCAAAATCCAGTGTTGTGAGCTTTGCATGATTTTTCATAGTGTGGAAATAAGCTTGCAACTTGTGAGGCCAATGTCTTTGAGGAGATTAAAGACACTTTATTTGACTTAAGACATATATCCTTTAATGATCTTGCAATTTCAGTACCAAGAAAATACTATAATGAACCAAGATCTTTGATATGAAATTTAGTGTTGAGAAACTTCTTGAGAGCATCAATTATGTCCCAATTTGTTCCCGTTATGAGACTATCGTCTAGATAGACTAAGAGAATTGTGGTATGGCCATTTTCATGTTTAGTAAACAAGCTATAATCAACTTTTGATTGGATGAAACTAGCTTCAATGACAGAACTTATGAATTTGTAATTCCATTATCTTGAGGCTTGTTTTAAGCCATAGAGCGACTTGAGTATTTTGCAAACTTTTCCTTTTTTATGAGGAGAGAAGCTTGGAGAAAGCTGCACGAAAACTTCTTCATATAAGTCTCTTTATAGGAATGCATTATATACATCCATTTGATACAATGACCAACCGTGAATTGAGGCAAGAGAGAGGACAACTCTAACTATCACCATTTTTTTGACTAGAGAGAAGGTTTCATGAAAGTTAATCCCGTCCATTTGAGTGTGAACCTTTTCCACTAGCCTTGCTTTGAACCTTTCAAGTGATCCATATCCTTTGTGTTTAATTTTGAACACACATTTGCATCCCATTTTTGTTTGCTGGCAAATCTACTATGTACCATGTGTTATTAAATTAAGTGCATCAAGTTCATGTTTCATTGCTAATTTCCATCTGTCATCCTTAGATGCTTCATGATAAGATCTAGGTTTAAGGTAAGTAGAAATAGAGGAAAGGAAAGAACATAATTTTGAAGATAAAGAATCATAGTTGATATGTGAGGTGAGAGGATACATGGATTATGAGTTGATGAGAGATGGTGAATTAAAAATATTAGAGCAATTATATTCTTTCCACCAATGAGGAAGATGTGTAACACATGTGGATCTTCTGAGTTGGTTTTGTATGATTTGGGAGAGGGGGGGGGGGGGGAATAGAACTTGAAATGGGACTTAGTGATAACTCAATATCTTGGTGAGTATCAGTAGTTGGAGTGAGGATTAGGACCGTAGTGGTGGTAAAGGACTATGAGTTATGATATGGAATAGAAATATGTTATGTAGGATCAATGTCCTTAAAAAATCACTGTGAAATGATGAGGGATTTTGATCTGTGTCAGTTGGATTTGTAGGATTAGGGCTAACTTGAAATGAGAAAATTGATTATATGAACCTAACATCTCTATTGATAAGGAATTGTTGAGATGTTAAGGTGAGTAGCCTATATCCATTTTTTGATTGAACACAGCCTAGAATGCATGGAATAGACCCATGAGAGAATTTATCAAAAATTTGAAGGACTGTGGCATAAATAAGGAATCGAAGCTCTTGAGATGAACTATAAAAGAAGGCTTATTGTATAACTTCTCATATGGTGTCTTATTTTTTAGGAGTAGGGTTGGAATCTTATTTAAGAGGTATGTTGCTGTAAGGATGCAATCTCCCCAATGATTATTGGGAATGTTGGATTGTAATTTCAATGCTTCTGCTATGTTAAGGATGTGACAATGTTTGCATGAAGTTTGAACATTTTTTAGGGTAATAAGAGCATGAAGTTTCATGTACAATGCCAATAGATGCAAAAAGGTTTGAACATTTGAGTTTAATAAATTTTGTGCCATTGTCTGGCCTAATTCTCTTGATAGTTTTGAGAATTGTGTTTGGATCATAATGTGGTAGTTCTTTATAATTTGAAGAACTTCATGTTTATATGTCATGAGATAGGTCTAAGTCCCACTAGAAAAGTCATCCACAATTATGAAAAAATAATGTGCATTGCTGTAATTTTAGGTTCTATAGAGACCTCATGTAATTCAAAGGAAGAATAAGTAGAAGAATCAGTTAAAAGAAATGGAATTTTGGTTTGTTTTTCTACATGACAATTATCACAGTGTGTTATTTTAGAAGAATTACATGAACTAATTTTGAGAATTAATTGTAATCTAGAGTATGAGGGGTGTTCTAGACGTGAATGTCACACTTTGATGTCTAAATATGATATTTTTTTGAAGGTAGATTGGTGATATTACACTGATATGGATGATCAGAGAGGGTTAGAGGTGAATTTTGAGCTGTTGTGAAAGTGACGGATGAATGAGAATGTGACTTTATGGTTTTCATAATTTGGCTAGAAGTAATATAGCCCACATTTTTCTTTACCAATCAATCCCCATCATCTTTCAAATCATAAGTTCCTGAAAAATACATAATTTAGGATAGAATAATGCAATAAAATGATTATCTTTGGTTAAGGTAGAAATAAACAATAAATTGTATTGGAACTTAGGCATACATAAGATGTTTCTTAATAGGAGATGATCATTTAGTTTAACCAAACTTGTATGTGAGGGAGTACTTGTCATACCATTTGGCAAACTAATGATGACAGAAGGATTATCGAGCAAAAATAAGATCAATCAACATCTTAAAATCATGTTTCATATGATGACTTGCCCTTGTGTCTAGAATCCAACCTTGTGATGCAAATGCATGTTGTAAATGAACATTACATGATATTAGTGTCTGAACTATATCCAAACCATGCGAATACCACAAAGAATCAAAGCTGAATACAATGCAATCTGAATTATTTTATTATTTATTATTCCATAATTAAAATAGAATAAAAAATAAAAATTAAAGAATTTAATTATCCTGAATAAAAACTAAAGAACGAAATTAAGAAAATGGTATAAAAAAAAAAAAAAAAGAAAAAAAAGAGGAACCAACAACATTAATCAATTATTTGTGAGAAGTAGGTGATTATTTCTTGTTCCATAATTTTCACTAACAAATGGAATTCCCGGATAAAGAATATGAAAAGAAAGAAAACATCTTTTCAATCATCATGATCTTTGACTTAAATACCATTCACGTGGCTATGACATTGACTGATGGTCAAATGAATCGAGCTCTTTGTTATTTCTAAGATCCCTCTCATTGGGGGACCAAACCACGATACAATATTAGCACTACAATGAGGAGAGTTCATTTATTTATATTTTCTATATTTTAAAGACACTCAAAATTTAGAATTGGACCCATCTCAATTTATTGCAATATTTCTCGATCCCAAAATCTTAATTTCACAGCATAAAACACATTAATAATTTTTGGGGAAAAGTAAACATAGTGATTTAGAGACATAAATGCTTACCATTAAAATTTTGTGAAATATAAATGATTTATTATAAATTAAACAATCATATTCACTTATCAAATGTTATATATAATTTGTGATTTATTATATAAAATCCTTATGCGATTATGAACTTATAATCATATAAATTATGTGATGAATATATATCCTTATTACAATAATAAACGTTATTTATGTGATGAATAATTTGATACATAATATTTATAATTATAATAGAATTTGAAATTATTTAATTTGACATCTTTAATCATTTTAAATATCCAAATAATAATATATAATTAATCCTAATATATATAATATAGTAATTAATTTTGGGTTAGTCAAATAATTAATTCAGATTTTAGTATGATTTTGGATCTAGATTAAAATTTGACTATTTTATTTAAGTGACGCGAGAATAAATATAAAAAATAAATAAATATGATTATTGCTATTAAATGAAAAATAAATTTCTTAATGAGAACATATATAAATTATGTATTTTCACTGACTTATATCTACGATTTTTAAAATCCTTAAATTTGTGTATATTTTTATCTAATGATATGAGAAATAATTAATTTTAATATGACTAAATATATAGAAATAGAAAAAGAATTAAAATCTCAACTAATTATATATATATATATTTTTACTATTGTTAAAAAATAAATAATTAATAATTAAAAAAAAAATAAAGCTAAGAAAGATTTTGATTTTTTTATTTATTTTTATATATTGAATAGATTAAAATAAATTATTTCTCTAAACAAAAATGCTCAAATCTAAACATAAAAAACCACATATTAGTTTCCGTACCTTTAAGTAGAACACTATACCGTATGTTTTGGATCTATTAGAACGAAAAGATGAAAAGATTGAAAAAAATTTACATGGAAAAATTAATTTATTTTAGGAAAAATTAATTGATTGAGATACAACAAATTTTTTTTTAATGAAAAAGGAGGGGGGATAAATGTAAAGAAAGGCTAAATGGAACCGGACACACCGCTTTATTGGCACTGTCCTTAGTGTCCTCTGCCCCCCCTCCCTGAGGCCTCTGTGACTCTGTCTGCAACGGATCTCATCCCCATACTCCCCCCGCTGCACTCTCTCTTCCTCTCTTTCTCTCTCTTAGGTCCCAACACTTGTGAGTTGTGACCGCATTCTCTCTCAGTATGCTGTAACTCTTTACTTTCTCTCACTTGATATCATTTTCTTCGAAAAGGAGAGAGAGAGAGAGAGAGAGAGACTTGTGAAGAAGAGCACGTGAAGCTCGCTGAGGATCTGGGGCTTCCTTCTTCTTCTTCTTCTTCTTCTTCTTCTTCAACGGGTTGAAGAAAAAGGGTCGCTTTCCCCCTATTCTTTATCTTTCAGGTGATTTTAGTGTTCGCCCCTTCTCTTTTCAACATCTTCCACCTATCAACACCTCCCCCCCCTCTCTTTAATGCTAATCCAACTTCTTTGCCCTCTCACCCTTTTCTTGTTGTCTACTCCATTTTCTTTTTCAAACACGGTGAAAAGATGGCTTGTAATATTTTTTTTTCCTTAGTAGGTTCTGTTCTGGGTTTTTCTTGGAGCTGAAAATCTGAAGTTGGGCTATGATTATGTGTTGGATGGAGTAACATGGTGTGTTTTTATAGTTGCATTTGAGTTTTGCTGCTATTAGAGCTTGGTTTTTCTGGATTCATGGGCTTAAAGGATACTCTGTTTCGGAGGGTGGTTAAGGATGTTGTTGGGTCGGAACAAGAGTCAATTGAAGATCTATAATTGCTTAAATTATGTTTAACCCGATCTTTTCGAAGAAAATCTCTTGCATTATTGAGGCCCATTCAAAAACCAGTGCATTTCGATTTGCTTAGTTTTTATAGGGGGGGAAAAATTATGGCTCAGTCAAATGCATCCATGCTTGTTTGATCATGACTAGACCCATTCGGAATGGGATTCTAAAAGATTCAAATGGTGGTGACATTAGTGATCATCTTAGAAACCACATACACTTGACGAATTGTATCCACTTGAAGAATCACATGCACAAACATAGTCCTATATTAGCTGAAAGGTCTCTTGTAAGAGACCTTATTGTTCTTAAGAGGTCGAGATCTCTGCGGGACCCGTCTGCTAGTCCTCGATCTTTTCGATCCCACTCTATCGGTGATATACTTCCCAAAATAGGCGATATTGATTCCATTATTGAAGAGGGAATAAGGTCTATTGGAATTGATCGTAGACGGTCCCATGGTAGGAGATTGTCCAGAAATTCCCCTCCCTTGGCAACTAGCTTTACTAGCTCGAAAGTTGCTCCAGGTGAGATTAGAAGAAGAACAAGGAGACAAGAAGAAGAAGAACAAGAAGAATTGAGAATGACGAGTGATCAAAATCGTGTTTTGAGTGGAAGGAGTAGTAAACAAAAGGGCAAGCATGTACAAGATGATCTTCTTCCAAAAATTCTTTCTGAGCAGTTGAATGAGGTTGTTATGGATAGTGATGATGTGGCATCTTCTAAGATTCGGTTCCATTCGAGAGATTCTCGGAGGAAAACCTTTGATGAACCAGAAACCAGTCTCCGTGGTTTGAGTAAGGTTAAGAGGCGGAGATTTCAAGGTGGAAGAAGGAACAAAAATCGGGCTAGTTTGACTTCTAGAGATATTAGGTCTCAAAATGAGTTATCAGTAGCTTCTAATAGTCTACCTCAAGGTTCGGCCTGTGGAAAGTACAGTAATAATCCAGAAGAGGAAGATGAGGAGCGTAATTACCAAAATGTCCCTACAGGTCCAAAAAATAGGTGTGGCCTTCCTTGGAACTGGTCTATAATTCACAATAGGGGCAAATTAATTCTTGACAAGGCTGGAAGGAGTTTAGCTTGTGGTTTATCAGATTCAAACTTGAGAAGAGATGGGGCCGGTATTTCCAGTTTACCTGTTGTAGCATCGGATTTTTCAACCTCGTCTGCTAAATCTGAAGAGGAGGCTTTACCTTTTCTAGTTGACCCATTAGGTTCTCAAGAAAGCACAGATAATAATGGCGGTTGGGCTAGAGAATATTCTGGGGAATTGGGAATCTATGCGGAGAATCTTTTCAAGCGTGAAGTTGATTCAGACCTTGCTTCTAAAGCTAGATTGGGTGACCGTAGAAAGCTAAGAGGGCACAATCGTAATGATCGACATCAAAATTTGACTCAAAAGTACATGCCGAGAACTTTCCAAGATTTGGTGGGACAAAATCTAGTAGCCCAAGCTCTTTCAAATGCTGTCGCAAAGAAGAAGGTCGGATTGCTCTACGTGTTTTACGGGCCCCATGGGACCGGAAAAAGCGCATGCGCTCGTATATTTGCAAGAGCCTTAAATTGCATTTCTTTAGAACATCACAAACCCTGTGGGTTTTGCAATTCTTGCATTTCGCATGATATGGGTAAGAGTAGAAACGTCAAGGAAGTGGGTCCAATTGGCAATTTCGACTTTAAGAACATTATGGAATTTCTAGACAAGACGGTTGTTTCCAAGAACCAGTCTCAATATAGGGTGTTCATTTTCGATGATTGTGATTCTTTGACCCTTGATTGTTGGAGTGCTATTTTGAAGGTCATAGATAGAGCACCGAGAAGAGTCGTTTTCATCCTCATTAGTTCTAGCCTGGATGTTTTGCCTCATATAATCATATCTAGATTCCAAAAATTCCTTTTCCCGAAATTAAAGGATGCTGATATAATCTATACTTTGCAATGGGTTGCTACTAAAGAAGATATCAAAATCGATAAAGATGCTCTGAAGCTTATCGCATCCAGATCAGAAGGTTCTTTAAGGGATGCTGAGATGACTTTAGAACAACTTAGTTTGCTCGGTCAGAGAATTTCTGTTCCTCTTGTTCAAGAGCTGGTGAGTTTTCTTTCTTTCTTGTGCTCCAAGTTACATGAATGTTTAAAAATGTGTTATGTGATTTAAAATTTCATGAATCTCTCTCTTTAGGTTGGGCTTGTTTCAGACGAGAAATTGGTGGATCTTCTTGATCTAGCGCTATCTGCAGATATGGTAAACACGGTGAAGAATCTAAGAATAATAATGGAAACGGGTGTAGAGCCATTATCATTAATGTCTCAACTTGCTACCATTATTACGGATATACTTGCGGGTAGTTATGATTTTACCAAAGAAAGACCCAGAAGGAAGTTTTTTCGGCATCAATCTTGTAAGTCTTGAGAAATTTGTCACCTTGATAAAGATAAGGAATTATAGTTATAACTAGGATTTTCTTATGTCACTCATTTCAACGCACCTCATCCCTGTTCTTTCTTACAGATTATATATTTGTTTTGCTGATTTTCATAGTATTCCTATGTACTATAAATTGTCAAAGTGACCCTCATATTATGGGCACTTAACCCCAGAATTTAATATTAGAAAAGTAAAAATTGTGATGTGGGGTTTCTTTTCTTACAGTTTGATTGGTGGGGTCAATGAGCTTAAATTAATTGTTAAGAGTGTTTCTTTGGCAATTTACTTATGTTAATTTAGAACCAAAAAAAAAAGGAAAAAATTCTGTAGTCAACTTTTTTTTCTTGGAAATTCTCAAAATCTTCTTCACCTAATATGGGAATTAACTTTTGTTCCGTTTCAGTATCCAAAGACGACATGGAAAAGCTACGCCAAGCTCTGAAAACATTATCGGAAGCTGAAAAGCAATTAAGGACGTCAAACGACAAACTAACTTGGTTAACAGCTGCATTGCTTCAACTTGCTCCGGATCAGCAGTTTATATTGCCGAGTTCGGTGGCACCCAGCTCGAATCACAGTCCCCTGACACCAAATAATTCTAACGGTAGAGATTTTATAACAAGGAAATCCAGTGAGAATGGAAAAGGTGTTGTGGTTCAAAATGATAAAGAAATCCGAGAAATCTGGTTCGAGGTGTTGGAAAAAATTCCGATTAATGGTCTTAAAGAGTTTCTTAACCAGGAAGGCAAGCTCATATCAGTCAGTTTCGGCGCAAGTATGAACTTTTTCTTTTTCTTTGAGCAAAATATCATTTACGCCCAAAACTTCTTTTTATGATTAGAATTTACACATGAAACTTTTGAAGTTTTCATTTACACCATTAACTTTTAGACTGTAAGAATTAGGACCTAATTATAGACTTTGTCCCAAAAGTGCGGACATGGCATGCCCAATCCTCATGTTCATATCAGGAAAACTAAATTCAAATTTTCATTCTCATTTTGACCCCATCTTCCTTTTTTATTTTTGAATTATGTTTTCTCTTTTTTTTTTTAATTATCTTTTCTTTCATTTAAATTCAGTTTTGTCGATGTGGCATGCTCAGCACTTTTTCAGTCAAAGTAAAAAAATCGGTCCTTGTACTTTTTGAAAGCTATGGGTGTAAATCACAGTTTTAGAAGTTTTCAGGTGTCAATCCTCCTGTAAAAATTGTGTAAATTGTGTTTTTTCCGTTGAAAGTTTCAAGCCAAGCTGATACCTAAAGAAAAGGAGTATTCTTTCATGCAGCTCCAACTGCGCAGTTGCTATTTACTTCGGATCTGACAAAATCAACAGCTGAGAAATTCAGAGAGCAAATTTTACGAGCAGTTGAATCTGTTCTTGGCCCCTCGGTGAGAATCGAGATCAGATGCGAATCAATAAGAGATACCCCTCAACCTGATTTCTTAGGAAAGGGTGAAATTGTTGAATTAGCGGATTCTCCTCGTCCTTCAAGGGAAATGAATAAGGGGGGTATCGAGCTTATTATAGATAACCATGAAAAGTCGACTAGAAGTTTAGAAGAAGGTTCGAGGAAGAAATTGAACATGGGTACGGTTAGAGAGAGTGGGAAAGTAAGGGAGTTGAGTAAGAGTCAGAGTATAGTGAGAAGTAAGGTGTCTCTTGCACATGTTCTTCAACAAGCGGAAGGATGTTCTCAAAGAAGTGAATGGTCCAGACGTAGAGCCATTTCCATGGCCGAAAAGCTCGAGGAAGAGAACTTGTATGTATTGCTATTTCATTTACCTTTCTTGGTTTTCTTCCTTTTGATTACATGCCTATCTGGTTCTTAGTTCGGCATTTGAAACTCTAGTTAGGCTTCATCTGGGTAGACGTTAAACTGCCTTGTAGCAAAACTGATGTATAAGATTATATATTTAGTTATATTTTATAGGCCTAAACTAGATACAAACTGAACTTTTGGTCTAAACTGGACTCAAAATAAGCGCTCTCAAATTTCAGTTCGAGTCACCAGACAAGTTATTTGTTTATGGAATTGAAAGCTTTGCCTTGCAGGAGACTAGAACCTCAATCAAGAAGCTTACTTTGCTGGAAATCAACTAGAGCAACTCGTCGAAAGGTTTATTGTGACAAACTTTCCAAACTGACCCATCCTTTTCTTTTCTTCTCACTTTAGTCCGTTATTTTCAAGATACTTATTCACATATATATATATATATGTTATTCTACAGATTTCACATTGGAGAATTAGGACCAGAAGATCGCATTCGTTAAAGAAGCTCATCTCCTGTGGAAGATGTCTTTCGGCTAAGTCTCCACGGTCATGATAATTATTCGATAAATTATTAGGGTGTTTTTTTTTCCTTTTTCTAGTAGTTTAATTTTCCCTTGCAAGATGTATTTAGCCATTTTCATGTTGTTTTGCTTTAGGCCGATTTTTATCTTACACATTGATTTTTATGGAATAAATATCTGATTAATGTTCGAAAGAAAATTTAATCTATCATAAGAATACTAGTTGATTGGGGAAAAGAAAAAGAAAAGTAAAGAGTTAATTTAATATTAATTATTCAATTTTCTATGAAGGTTATTATTATCATTATCAAAATTCATTCACGTTGTTTTCGATATTGGCTATACGGATATTAGTTCTCTAAGTTATACGATTTTTTTATATATTATTACAAAATTCAAAATCTATGATCCATTTTTTCAGTATCTTTGTTCAAGTTTTCAACAGCATATCTCATCCTCTATGTCGTACACTTACATACAAATCTAAATTTTGTCGAATTGGAGTTGTATTTGGTCTTCTTTGTATATGATTAAACCATGTTAGAAGTCTTTCTTTAATTTTTTCCTCTATAGGGGTTATACTTAGATAATTTCTAATCATGTCATTCCTAATTTTATCATTTGTCTATTTTACCACATATTCATCTTAACATACACATCTCTGCTACTATCATCTTATACATATGTTGTCTCGTAATGGCAATACTTCGACTCATAAAGTATAGCTAATCGAACGATCATCTTGTAACACTTTCTTTTCAACCTCGCGGGCATCTTTCTATCGTATAAGACTCATAATGTCATCTTTTATTTCATCAAACTTGCTTTAACTCTATGGTTTATATCATCTCAAATGTCCATCCCCTTTTGGATAATAGATCCTAAATAATAGAAAGCTTCACAATTTGGGACCTCCTCGTTGTCAATTTCAATTGGATTACCTTTCTTTCCAGATTCGGGACCAAGATTATAAGCTATATATTCCGTCTTCGAGCGACTAACTCTAAAATCCTTACTCTCTAGAGCCTCACGGCACTTGTATAATTTTTGACTTACACCTTCACTAGTTTTGTCAATTAGGGCGATATCATCTGCAAAAAATATGTACAAGAGTACTTCATCCTAAATGTGTTTTATCATCTCATCCATAACCAAAGCAAAGAGGTATGAACTTAAAATTGACCCTTGGTGAAGTCCTACTATAATAGGAAATTCCCTACACATCCCACTTACTAACCAAAAACTAGTTACAGCCCCTTCATACATATTCTTAATGATATCGATATAACATTGAAATATATTTTTCATTTCAAGTACCCACCAGATTAATTACCTATGCACTCTATCATAAGTTTTCTCTAAATCAATAAATACCATATGCAAACTCTATTATTTTTCTCTATATATTTCTATCATTTGTCTAATTAAGAAGATTGCTTCCATCGTAAATCTATCCAGTATAAAACCAAATTGATTCTCTAATACAATGGTGAGACTCCTAAGTCTTTGTTCTATAACCCTTTCCTAGAGTTTCATTGTATGATTTATAAGTTTTATCTTTCTATAGTTTGAACAATCTTGTATATCATATTTATTCTTATAACTCGATTCCACAATGTTATATCTCTATGACTCTGACATGTTTCTAATATCTAAAATTTTGTTAAAGAGCCTAGTCAGCCATTAGATCCCAACTTCTCTCAGACACTTATACACCTCAATTGGTATATCATCCGGTCCAACTATCTTCCCTATCTTCATCATTTTCAAGGCTTCTCTTACTTTTTTAACACTGACTCTACGATGGAAAACTATATGTCTCTATTCTAGCAAATTAGATTCCTCAAAGTTTAACTTTTCTGCACGTGTCCCATTTAGTAGAATCTCGAAGTAAACCCTTCATCTACTTAAAATAGCTTTATCTTGTATTAGAAATCTACAATCTTCATTCTTAACACACTTAACATGATTTAAATTCTTAGTTTTCCGATCTTTGGCTTTCACTATCTTGAAGATATCTTTCTTCCCTTCTTTTATACCTAGCCTATTATATAAATCATCATATGCTTTGTTTTTAGCATCCCATATTGCTTTACTACTTAGTCGTTTAGTTTGTTTATAAAGCTCATACGACCCTTGATCTCTATCTTTTTACCAATTCTTGAACCATATTTTATTTTTCCTAATGGTTTGTTGCACCACCATATCCCCTTATCATGTCTTCCCCTTCCTTTAGTCCCTCAAAGCACTTCCCTCGTCTCATCTGATATGGTTAGCTATATATTAAAAAACTCAGAGCTACCAATCTTATCCTTAAACCTTACTTCTAACAACCTTCTAAGACAAACCGACTATCTAATATGGAAGTATTAATGAGGAGTTTGGATTCAATCCGATTCGTATGGTTCTAAACGCATCCCAACATAGTGTGAATCAATTCAAAAGTCGATTCAACTGTCTATAAATTATTATATCATTTAATGAGGGGTATTTAATATGGGCTCCATCCCCTTCATTAAATGAGGTGGCAATTTATAGATGGTTGGATCGAGTTTTGAATTGATCACACCGTACGTTCAAATGAGTTCGGACCTATAAAGCTCCGACCAAATCTAAACTCTTTAATGAGTGCTAAAAAAATATTTTTCATTGATGCAGTGTCATGACACTTAGATGATAAAAAGTTTGACAAAGACAACCGAAGTAATAAGACATTTTGTTTGGGCTAAAAGACCCAATGATGTAGGTTTTTATAATTCAAGACAAAATGAAACGAGTTTCTTTCCTATTAGAGATCATTGCGATAGCTATCACGGGCAATTGTTCCTCATTGGTAGTCCACAATTCTGACTTAACATAGTGATCTTGTACTTTATCTTGCCCATTTAGTGTTTGAAGCCACAAAAATTACTGTAAAGTTAACTCAAATCTGTGTGAAATTTTTTTTTCTCCATCGAGGATTAACTGTTCAAAATTTTTTCAAATATATTTTTAATCCATTAATAGATATCAAGTATACATTAGTGGTACAAGAGTACCAGCCATGCAGTTGAATTAACAACATGATTTTATAGCACGAACAATCGTACCAGATATGTCCCTATTGTCGAAATGCTAAAGAAGTATGAAGCAACAATCAATTTTACTTTTGTAAAAATGCATACTATAGATCAATTTAATAAATTTTTGGAAGCAAGATCTGATCTAGAGGGTCTAGTCTGGCAGGTAGGAATTTCTTCACAAGAAATTCTCATATTTTGTTTACTCCAAAGTAGGGAGATTTTTTTAGTAGTAGATGAAATTACTTTAGTAGGGAAATTTCTAATGAGGATATTGGATTCGATTTGAACCATACGGGTCTAAAAACATCCCAACTTACTATGTGGATCAATCCAAACAACAGTCTAGAAATTGCTATCTCATATAATGAAGGGTATTTAATAAGGGCTTCAACTCCTTCATTAAATGACATAAATATTATTTACTAAATGAGGTGGCAATTTATAGAATGTTGGATCGAGTTTTTTATTGATCCACACCATATATTCAAATGAGTTCGGACCCATACAATTCGAACCAAATTCAGCTCCAAGAAAATATTTTTCATTGATGCAGTTTTAGGATATGTACATGATGAAAAGTTTGATAAATGTTTGATAAAGGTAGCCAAAGCAATTGGGTATTATGTTTAGACTAAAGGACTTGATGATGGGGGGTTATTGTAATTGAAGACTATATGAAACGAGTTTCATTCGGGCTAGAGGTCATTACAATATCTATCATAGGCAATTCTTCCTTCTTTAGTACTACACAGTTCTAATTGAACATAGTGATATTGTACTTTCTCTCATCAATTTAGTGTTGGAAGGGACAAGAATTGCTGTAAGGGTAACTCAAATATTGTTGAATATTTTTTTTTCTCAATTGTGTCATTGAATATACTGTTTAAAATTTTTTGAAATATGTTTTTGATTCATTAATAGATATTGGATATACATTAATGGTATAAGAGTACCAACCATGCTGCTGAACTAACAACATAATTTTACAACATAAATAATTGTAGTGGATATACCCCCGTTGTTAAAATGTTGAAGAAATACAGAGCATCACTTAATTTCACTTGTATGGAAATGCATACCGTAGATCATTTAATAACTTTCCAGGAGCAAGCAGGAATTCCTTCTCAAGAATTTCTCTTATTTTTTATTTAGAATTTGCTTAACATCGAACATAGTTTATTAGATGAAATTGTTGTTATAGGGTGGTTTATGATGTGGAGCTTCGATTCAATCCTAATCGTACGGGTCTAAACACCTCCCAACATACCATGTAGATCAATCCAAAAGTTAATCCAACCGTACATAAATTTCCATCTCATTTTATGAAGGGTATTTAATATGGGCTCTAGTCAGTCCCTTTGCTAAATGACATAAATACTCTTCATTCAATGAGGTGGCAATTTATACAAGATTGGATTGAGTTTTGAATCGATCCACAACATAGGTTCAATAGAGTTAGGAACATACAATTTGTACCAAATCCAAACTCTATAATGGGTGCCAAACAAATACTTTACATTATGCAGTTTTATGATTCGTACATGATGAAAAGTTTAATAAAGGCAGCTAAAGCAATAGCGCATTTTGTTTGGGCTACATGACCAGATAATGAGAGTTATTATAATTTAAGACTGTATGAAACGAGCTTCTTTTGTGTTGGAGGTCATTAAGATAGCTATCATGGGCAATTCTTCCTTCATTGATACTCTATAATTATTTGAATATGTTGATCTTATACTTTCTCTTGCTCATTTAGTATTTGAAGGCACAAGAATTCCTCTAAAGTTAACTCAAATCTGTGTGGAATGTTTTCTCTCTCAATTTTCTCATAGGATTAACTGTTCAAAATTTGAAATATGTTTTTTATCCATTGACAAGTGTTAGGTATATATTGGGGGTACAAGAGTATATCAGCCATGCAACTAAAATAACAACACGATTTCACAACAAATAATGTAATAGATAAGTCAACGTCATCGAAATGATCAAGAAGTACGGAACAACAATCAAATTCACTTGTGTGAAAAGGCGTACTATGGATCAGTTTAATTTCTCATATTTTTTAGTTTGAAGTCGATCAAATTGTCCATAAATTTTCATCTCATTTAATGAAGGCATTTAATAAAGGCTCAAGTACCTTTAATATCATACATTTAAATGTGTTTGGACATGTACAGTTTTGACTAAATCCAAACTCTCTAATTAGTGCCAAGAAAATATTTTTTATGGATGAAGTGTTATGATAGTACATGACGAAAAGTTTAACAGAGGCAGTCAAAGCAATATGACATTATTTTTAGGCTAAAGGACCAGATAATGCGGGTTCTTATAATCAAGACCGTATGAAACTAGTTTTTTTCATGTTGGAGATCATTAGAATAACTATCACCAGAAATTCTTGCCCATTTAGTGTTTGAAGGCACAAGAATTGTTTTAAAGGTAACTCAAATCTGTGTGGAATTTTTGTTTTCTCCATAATTTCATAGGACTAATCGTTTAAAATTATTTGATATATGTTTTATATCCATTATCATATATTGGGATACAGTGGTGATATAAGAGTACCAGCCATAGTGTTGAACTAACAACATGATTTTACAACACGAAAAATCATAATGACCCCCATTGATGCTGAAGAAATACAGAACAACAATCAATTTCACTTGTGTGGAAAGCAAACTATAGAAAAGTTTAATAACTTTCCATAAGCAAGATCTTATCCAGAGGGTCTAGTTTAGCAAGTAGGAATTCCTTTTCAAGAATTTCTCATATTGTTTATTCAAAAGTTGCTTAAGAGAAAATATAGTTTAGCATATGAAATTATTGTAATAGGGAAGTTTGTAAAGGGAGCTTGGATTTGATATGATCCTTATTGATCCGAACAGTTCTTGATGTACAGTATCGATCAATCTAAAAGCTTATGCAACTGTCTATAAATTGCGATCTCACTTAATGAATATATTTAATAAAGCTCAAGCCTCTAAATGACATAAATACTCTTCATTAAACAAGGTGGAAATTTATAAAAGCTTGGATTGGGTTTTGAATTGATCTGCATCGTACATTCAAATGAGTTTGAACCCCATATAGTTGTGACTAAATCCATCATACTCAGATGAATTCCAAAAAAATATTTTTCGTTGATGCAGTACTTTGATACGTACACGACGAAATGTTTTACAAACGGAGTTGAGGAAATATGGCATTTTGTTGGGCTTAAGGACTAGATGATGCGAGTTCGTATAATTCAAGATTGTATGAAACAAATTTCTTTCATATTAGAAGTCATTACGATAACTAACATGAGAAATTCTTCCTTTATTGGTACTCCATAATTATAATTAAACATAGTGATCTTGTACTTTCTCGGGCCCATATAGTATTTGAAGGCACAAGAATTACCGTATAGGTAACTAAAATCTGTGTGAAATTTTTGTTTTCTCCATCGTCTTATAGGATTAACATTTAAAAATTTTCTTAAATATGTTTTTGATCCAATAACATATATTGGGTATACAGTTGTGGTAAAAGAGTATCGGCCATGCTACTGAAGTAAGAGTATGATTTTACAACATGAACAATTGTAATGGATATGCCATCCTCGTCGAAATGCTGAAGGAAAAAAAAAAAGGCAACAATCAGTTTCGCTTATGTCTAAATGCTTATTGTATATCAATTAATAAGTTTCCAGAAGCAAGATCTTATCAAGAGGGCTTAGTCTGGTAGGTAGGAATTCCTTCTAGAATTTCTTAAGTGCAAACATAGTTAAGTAGATAAAATTTCTTAAGTGCAAACAAAGTTAGGTAGATACAATTTTTTATTCCGAAGTTGCATAAGTGCAAACATAGTTAAGTAGATAAAATTACTATGATAGGGAGATTTCTAATGACAAGCTTGGATTTGATCTGATTCATACGGGTCCGAACACATCGCTATGTCCAGTGTTGATCAATCCAAAATTAGATCGACTGTCCATAAATTTTCATCTTTTCTATCAAAGGGTATTTAAATTTTCATTAAATAAGGTGGTAATTTATAGATAGGTTGATCAAATTTTGAATTGATCCATTGTTTCGTTCAACTAAGATCACACTCATACATTTTGGACCAAATCCAAACTTTTAAATGATTGCAAAAAAAATATTTTACATTGATGAAGTGTTATGATATATACATGACGAGAAGTTTGACAAAGTCAACCAAAAATATAGGGAATTTTGTTTAGGCTAAACGACTAGATGATGTGGGTTCTTATATTTCAAGACCGTATGAAATGAGTTTCTTTCATGTTGAAGGTAATTGTGATAGTTATCACATGAAATTATTCCTTAATTGGTACTGTAAAGTTCTAATTAAAAATGGTGATCTTATACTTTCTCTTGGAAATTTAGTGTTTGAATATACAAGAATTGTTGTAAAGGCAACTCAAATTTGTGTGAAATTTTTGTTTTCTCCATTGTCTAATAGGATTAACAGTTCAAACTTTTCTGAAATATGTTTTTGATCCATTAATAGATATGGGGTATAAATTGATGGTACAAAGTTCCAGTAATATTTTTAACTAACAACAAGATTTTACAATACGAACAATCATAATAGATATGCCCTCGTCGCCAAGGTGCTGAAGAAATACAAAGCAACACTTAAGTTTACTTGTATGGAAATGCTTACGACATATCAATTAATAACTTTCCAGAAGGAAGACTTTATCAAGAGGGTCAATCCAATGTACCATGTAGATCAATCTAAAATTAGATCCAATTGTCCATAAATTTCCATCTCTTTTAATGAAGGGAATTTAATAAAGGCTCTAGCTCCTTCATTAAAACATGTAAATACTGTTTGAGAAACGAGGTGACAATTTATAGAAGCTTGGATTGGGTTTTGAATCGACCCATAACGTACGTTCAAATGAGTTTGACCCTATGCAGTTCAGACTAAATCCAAGCTCTCAAATAGGTGCTAAGAAAATATTTTATATTGATATAGTGTTATAAAATATACATGGTCAAAATTTTGACAAAGGAACAATAAGGCATTTTGTTTGGGCCAAAAGACCAGATGATGCGGGTTCTTGTAATTCAAGACCGTATGAAACAAATTTATTTCGTGTTGGAGGTCATTAAAATAACTATCACAAATAATTCTTTCTTCATTGGTACTCCAATATTCTAATTGAGCATGGTGATCTTGTACTTTCTCTTACCCATTTAGTATTTTGAGGCACAAGAATTTCTCTAAAGGTAATTCAAATTTATTTGGGATTTTTTTTTCTTCACCATCTCATGGAATTAACATATCAAAATTTTTTGAAATATATTTTGGGTCCATTAATAGATATTAGGTATACATTGGTGGTATAAGAGTACCAGCCATGCTGTTGAACTAATAGCATGACTTTACAACAACAACAAATACAATGGATATTCCTATATTGTCAAAATGCAGAAGAAATACAAGGCAAAAATCCATTTCACCTGTGTGGAAATACGTATTGTAGATGAGTTTAATAACTTTCTAGAAGAAAGAACTGATCTAAAGGTGTAGTTTAGAAGGTAGGAATTCCCTCTCAATAAATTTTCATATTTTTTATTCAGAATTTGCTTAAAAGTAAACATAGTTTTGTACATGAAATTGTTGTAATATGGAGGTTTCTAATGATGAGTTTTGATTCGATTAGATGATACGGGTTCTTGTAATTCAAGACCGTATGAAACAAATTTATTTCGTATTGGAGGTCATTAAAATAACTATCACAAACAATTCTTTCTTCATTGGTACTCCAATATTCAAATTGAGCATGGTGATCTTGTACTTTCTCTTACCCATTTAGTATTTCGAGGCACAAGAATTTCTCTAAAGGTCATTCAAATTTATTTGGGATTTTTTTTTCTTCATCATCTCATGGAATTAACATATCAAAATTTTTTGAAATATATTTTGGGTCCATTAATAGATATTAGGTATACATCAGTGGTACAAGAGTACTAGCCATGCTGCTGAACTAATAGCATGACTTTACAACAAGAAAAAATACAATGGATATTCCTATATTGTCAAAATGTAGAAGAAATACAAGGCAACAATCCATTTCACCTGTGTGGAAATACGTATTGTAAATGAGTTTAATAACTTTCTAGAAGAAAGAACTAATCTAAATGTATAGTTTAGAAGGTAGGAATTCCCTCTCAAGAATTTTTCATATTTTTTATTCAGAATTTGCTTAAAAGTAAACATAGTTTTGTACATGAAATTGTTGTAATATGGAGGTTTCTAATGATGAGTTTTGATTCGATTTGATCCCTATAGATCTGATTCAACTGTCCATAAATTTCCATCTCATTCAATAAAGGTATAGATTAAAGGTTGAATCCCCTTGAATAAATGACATAAGTACTCTTCATTAAACGAGAAGTCAATTTATAGAAGCTTGGATCAAGTTTTGAATTGATCCACATTGTATGTTTAAATGAGTTTAGATTCGTACAATTTAGACCCAATCCAAAATCTTTAATGAGTGCTAAGAAAATATTTTACATCAATGTAGTTTTATGATATGTACATGAGGAAAAGTTTTACAAAGACAGCCATAGTAATAGGGCATTATGTTTAGGCTAAAGAACCAAATGATGGATGCTCTTATAATCGAAGACCTTATGACTTAAGTTTATTTCCTATTGAAGGTCATTACAATAGCTATCACATGGAATCATTCTTTTATTGGTACTCCACAATTCTAATTGAACATCGTCATCTTGTAATTTCTCATGCCCATTTAGTGTTTGAAGGCACAAATGTTTCTATAAAGGTAATTCAATTCTATGTGAAATTTGCTTTTTCTCTATAGTTTCATAGGATTAACTTTTCAAAATTTTTTGAAATCTATTTTTGAACCATTAACAAATATCGGCTATTTATACGTTGGTGGTACAAGAGTACCAGCCAAGCTGCATAATTAATAACATGATTTTACAACACAAACAATCATAATGAATATACTCCCATCGCGAAAGGCTGAAAGAGTATGGAGCAATAATCAATATCACTTACGTGGAAGTGCATACTATAGATTAGTTTAATAATTTTCAAGAAGCAAGATTTGATCCAGAGGTTTTACTTTGGCATGCAAGAATTCATTTTCAAGAATTATTAATATTTTTTATTCAGAAATTGTTTAAGAAGAAAAATAGTTTAGTAGATGAAATTTCTATATTAGGGAGGTTTCAAATGATCAAATCCGTACGAGTCCAAACATATCCCAACGTGCCATGTGGACCAATCATGAAGTCGATCCAATTGTCTATAAATTGTCATCTCATTTAATGAATGTACTTAATAAAGTCTCAAGCCCCTTCATTAAATGACATAACTACTCTTCATTAAAAGTGGTAGCAAATTATAGAAGCTTGATCGAGTTTTAAATCGGTCCACACTATATGCCCAACTGAGTATACTCCCTATTAAGCACCAAAAATATATTTTACATTGATGTAGTGTTATGATACATACATGGTTAAAATTTTGACAAAGACAATTGAAGCAATAGGCATTATGTTTGACCTAAGGGACCAGATGATACAAATTCTTATAATTCAAGATCTCATGAAACAACTTTTTTTTTGTTGGGGGTTATTAAGATAGATATCATTGGCAATTCTTCCTTCATTGGTTCTCTACAATTCTAATTAAACATGATGATCTTGTACTTTCTCTTAGCCATTTAGTGTTTGAAGACACAAGAATTTCTATAAACGTAACTCAAATCTCTATGTAATTTTTTTTTTCTACATAGCCTCACAAGAGTAAATGTTCAAAATTTTCTTTAATATGTTTTTGACCCATAGACAGATATTAGATATACATTGGTGGTGCAAGAGGGCATTATGTTTGACCTAAGGGACCAGATGATACAAATTCTTATAATTCAAGATCTCATGAAACAACTTTCTTTTTGTTGGAGGTTATTAAGATAGATATCATTGGCAATTCTTCCTTCATTGGTACTCTACAATTCTAATTAAACATGATGATCTTGTACTTTCTCTTAGCCATTTAGTGTTTGAAAACACAAGAATTTTTATAAACGTAACTCAAATCTCTATGTAATTTTTTTTTTCTGCATAGCCTCACAAGAGTAAATGTTCAAAATTTTCTTTAATATGTTTTTGACCCATAGACAGATATTAGATATACATTGGTGGTGCAAGAGGGCATTATGTTTGACCTAAGGGACCAGATGATACAAATTCTTATAATTCAAGATCTCATGAAACAACTTTCTTTTTGTTGGAGGTTATTAAGATAGATATCATTGGCAATTCTTCCTTCATTGGTACTCTACAATTCTAATTAAACATGATGATCTTGTACTTTCTCTTAGCCATTTAGTGTTTGAAGACACAAGAATTTTTATAAACGTAACTCAAATCTCTATGTAATTTTTTTTTCTGCATAGCCTCACAAGAGTAAATGTTCAAAATTTTCCTTAATATGTTTTTGACCCATAGACAGATATTAGATATACATTGGTGGTGCAAGAGTACCAGCCATGATGCTAAACTAAAAGTATGAATTTACAACACGAACAATGATATGCCCCTGTCGTGGAAATGCTGAAGAAGTACGAAGCAACAATCAATTTCACTTGTGTGGAAATGTGTACTATAGATCAGTTTAATAACTTTCCAAAAGCAAGATATTATCTGGAGGGCGCAGTTTGATAGGTAGGAATTCATTCTCAAGAATTTTTAATTTATATTTACTCAAAAGTTGTTGTAATATGGAGGTTTCTAATGACGAGCTTGGACTTGATCTGATTCGTACGATCCGAATACATCCCAACCTACCATGTGGATTAGTCTTAAAGTTGATCCAACTATCCATAATTTTCCATCTCATTTAATGAAGATATTTTTTAAAGGCTCAAGTATCTTCATTAGATGACACAAGTATTCTTCCTTAAACGAGGTGGCCATTTATAGAAGGTTGAATCGAGTTTTGGATTTATTCACACCATACGTTAAAATGAGTTCAGACTCGTACAGTTCGAACATAATCTAAACTCTCTAACGATTGCTAAGATAATATTTTACATCAATGTAGTGTTATGATACGTACATGATGAAAAGTTTGACAAAGGCAGCCATTGAAATAAAACATTATGTTTGGGGTAAAGGACAAGATGATGTGGGTTCTTATAACTCAAGATCATATGAAATGAGTTTCTTTTGTATTGGAGGTCATTACGATAGCAATCACGGGCAACTCTTCCTTCATTGGTACTCCACAATTCTAATTAAGTATGGTGATCTGTACGTTCTCATGCATATTTAGTGTTTGAAGACACAAGAATTGTTGTAATGGTAACTCAAATCTTTATGTAAATTTTTTTTCCTACAAAGTCTCATAGGTGTAATAGTTCAAAATTTTCTTAAATATATTTTTAATTCACTAACAGATATTAGGTATACATTTGTGGTACAAGAGTACTACTATCCATGCTGCTAAACTAAGAGTATAATTTTACGACATGAAATGGTGAAGAAGTACGAAGCAACAATCAATTTCAGTTGTTTGGAAATGCATACCGTAAATCAGTTTAATATTTTTCCAAAAGCAATATTTTAATTGGAGGGTCCAGTCTGACAAGTAGGAATACCTTTTCAAGAAATTTTAATATTTTTATTCAAAAGTTGCTTAAGATCAAACATAGTTTTGTAGAAGAAATTGCTATAATTGAGAGGTTTTCAATGAGTAGCCTGAACTTGATCTGATCCATACAGGTTCAAATACAACCCAACCTACCGTGTGGATTAATCATTAATTTGATCCAATTGTTCATAAATTGTCCTCTCATTTAAAGAAGGTATTTATTAGAGGCTCAAGAACCTTCATTAGATGACATAAATACTCTTCCTCAAATGAGGTGGCAATTTGTAGAAGGTTGGATCAAAATTTGAATTAATCCATACCGTACGTTCAAATGAGTTCAGACCCGTATAGTTCGAACAGAATCCACACTCTCTAATGAATGCCAATAAAATATTTTACATTGATGTAGTGTTATGATACGTATATGACCAAAGGTTGAGAAAGGCAGCCGAAGCAATAAGGCATTTTGTTTAACCTAAAAGACTAAATGATGCGAGTTCTTATAATTCGAAATCGTATGAAGTGGGTTCTTTTTCTTGTGTTAGACGTCATTAAGATAGTTATCACGGGCAATTATTCCTTCATTGGTACCTTAGTTCTAATTAACATGGTGATTTTACACTTTCTCTTGCCAATTTAGTATTTGTAGGCACAAGAATTACTGTAAATGTAACTGAATATCTATGTAAATATTATTTTTCTGCACAGTCTCGTAGGAGTAATTGTTCAAAATTTTCTTAAATATATTTTCGATCCATTAATAGATATTGGGTATACATTGGTGGTATAAGAAAACCAGCCATACGGCTACACTAAGAGTATAATTTTATAACACGAACAATCATAATGGATATTCCCCCGTTGTTGAAATGCTAAAGAAGTACAAAGCAATAATCAATTTTGTGTTGAAAGTCATTACTATAACAATCACGAGCAATTCTTCCTTCATTGGTACTCAAAAATTCTAATTAAACATGGTGATTTTGTACTTTCTCTTGCCCATTTAGTGTTTGAAGACACAGAAATTGCTATAATGGTAACTCAAATCTAGGTGTAAATATTTTTTTCTGCATAATCTCATTGCAGCAACAGTTTATTTTCGATCCATTAATAGATATTGGGTATATATTGGTGATACAAGAGTACCAGCCATGCTGCTAACTTTCTAAAAGCAATATTTTATCTGAAGTTCCATTTTGACAAGTAGGAATTTATTATCAAGAATTTTTAATATTTTTTATTTCAAAAGTTGCTCAAGAGCAAACATAGTTTAGTAGATTAAATTGTTGTAATAAAGAGATTTATAATGACAAGCTTGGACTCGATCTGATTCGTACAACTCTTAATACATCCCAACCTACCATGTGAATCAATCATAAAGTCGTTCCAACTATCCATAAATTTTCTTCTTATTTAAGGAAGGTATTTGTTAGTGGCTCAAGTATCTTAATTAAATGACCCAAATACTCTTCCTTAAATGAAGTGACCATTTATATAAGGTTGGATCTAATTTTGAATTTATCCACATTGTACGTTAAAATGAGTTTAGACCCATACAGTTCAGACAACATCCAAACACTGAAATAATTGCCAAGAAGTATTTTACATTGAAGCAGTGTTATGATACGTACATGAAGAAAAGTTTGAAAAAGGCACCCAAAAAAATAGGCCATTATGATTAGGGCATATGACCAAATGATATGGGTTCTTATAACTCAAGATAGTGTAAAACGAGTTTCTTTTGTGTTAAAAGTCATCATGATAGCAATCACGGACAATTCTTTTTTCATTGGTACTCCACAATTCTAATTGAGCATGGTGATTTGTACTTTGTCTTGTGTATTTAGTGTTTGAAGACACAAGAACTGTTGTAACGGTAACTCAAATCTTCGTGTAAATGTTTTTTCCTGCAAAGTCTCATAGGAGTAACAGTTCATTTTCGATCCATTAATAGATATTGGGTACACATTGGTAGAACAAGAGTACCAGCCATACTGCTAAACTAAGAGTATAATTTTACAACATGAACAATCATAATGGATATGCCCCTATTGTTGAAATGCTTAAGAAGTAGAAAGCAGTAATTAATTTTGTGTTGAAAGTCATTATGATAACAATCACGGGTAATTCTTCCTTCAATGGTACTCAAAATTCAAATTAAACATGGTGATCTTGTACTTTCTCTTGCCCATTTAGTGTTTGGAGACACAAGAATTGCTATAATGGTAACTCAATTCTAGGTGCAAATATTTTTTTCTACCTAATCTCATTGAAGTAATAGTTCATTTTCAATCCATTAACAAATATTGGGTATACATTGGTGGTACAAGAGTACCAATCATACTACTAACTTTCTAAAAAGTAATATTTTATTTGAAAGTCCAGTTTGACAGGTAGGAATTCTTTATCAAGAATTTTTAATATTTTTTATTTCAAAAGTTGCTCAAGTGCAAACATAGTTTAGTAGATTAAATTGTTGTAATAAAGAGGTTTATAATGACAAGCTTGGACTCGCTCTGATTCTTACAACTCTGAATACATCCCAACCTACCATGTGGATCAATCATAAAGTTGATCAAACTGTCCATAAATTTTCATCTTATTTAATGAAGATATTTGTTAGTGGCTCAAGTATCTTGATTAAATGACCCAAATACTCTTCCTTAAATGAGGTGGCCATTTATAGAAGGTTGGATCGAATTTTGAATTTATCCACATTATATGTTAAAATGAGTTTAGACCCGTACAGTTCAGACAACATCAAAACACTATAATAATTGCCAAGAAGTATTTTACATTGATGCAGTGTTATGATACGTACATGAAGAAAAGCTTGATAAAGGGACCCGAAAAAATAGGGTATTATGTTTAGGGAATATGACCAAATGATGTGGGTTCTTATAACTCAAGATCGTATAAAATGAGTTTCTTTTGTGTTGAAAGTCATTATGATAGCAATCACGGGAAATTCTTTCTTATCTGGTAATCCACAATTCTAATTGAGCATGATGATTTGTACTTTCTCTTGCGTATTTAGTGTTTGAAGACACAAGAATTGTTGTAATGGTAACTCAAATCTTCGTGTAAATGTTTTTTCCTGCAAAGTCTCATAGGAGTAACAATTCATTTTTGATCCATTAACAGATATTGGGTATACATTGGTGGTACAAGAGTACCAGCCATGCTGCTAAACTAAGAGTATAATTTTACAACACGAACAATCATAATGGATACGCCCATGTTGTTGAAATGCTAAAGAAGTACAAAGCAACAATCAATTTTGTGTTGAAAGTCATTACGATAACAATCACGGGCAATTCTTCCTTCATTGGTACTAAAAAATTTTAATTAAACATGGTGATCTTGTACTTTCTCTTGCCCATTTAGTGTTTGAAGACACATGAATTGCTATAATGGTAACTCAAATCTAGGTGTAAGTATTTTTTTTGTGTGCATAATCTCGTTGGAGTAACAGTTCATTTTCGATCCATTAACAAATATTGGGTATACATTGGTGGTACAAGAGTACCAGCCATGCTGCTAACTTTCTAAAAGCAAGATTTTATCTGAAGGTCTTGTTTGATAGGTATGAGTTATTTATCAAGAATTTTTAATATTTTTTAATTGAAAAGTTGCTGAAGAGCAAACATAGTTTAGTAGATGAAATTGTTGTAGTAAAGAGGTTTATAATGACAAGCTTGGACTCGATCTGATTTGTACAACTCAGAATACATCCCAACCTATCATGTGGATCAATCATAAAGTCAATCCAATTGTCCATAAATTTTCATCTTATTTAATGAAGGTATTTGTTAGTGGCTCAACTATCTTGATTAAATAACCCAAATACTCTTCCTTCAACGAGGTCGCCATTTATAGAAGGTTAGATCGAATTTTGAATTTATCCACACAATTCAATAAAATGAGTTCAGACCCGTACAGTTCAGACAACATCTAAATACTCTAATAATTGCCAAGAAGTATTTTACATTGATGCAGTGCTACGATATGTACATGAAAAAAAGTTTGAGAAAAGCACTCGAAAAAATAGTGCATTATGTTTAGGGTATATGACCAAATGATGTGGGTTCTTATAACTCAATATCATATGAAATGAGTTTTTTTGTATTGGAGGTCATTACGATAGCTATCATGGCAACTCTTCCCTCATTGGTACTCCACAATTCTAAGTGATATATACTTTTTCATGCTTATTTAGTGTTTGAAGATACAAGAATTGTTGTAATGGTAACTCAAATCTTCGTGTAAATTGTTTTTTCCTACAAAGTCTCATAAGTGTAATAGTTCAAAATTTTCTTAAATATATTTTTAATTCACTAACATATATTGGGTATACATTGGTGGTAGAAGAGTACTACTATCCATGCTGCTAAACTAAGAGTATAATTTTACGACATGAAATGGTGAAGAAGTACGAAGCAACAATCAATTTCACTTGTTTGGAATACATACCGTAAATCAATTTAATATTCTTCTAAAAGCAATATTTTAATTAGAGGGTCCTAATAAGTAGGAATTCCTTTTCAGGAAATTTTAATATTTTTATTCAAAAGTTGCTTAAGATCAAACATAGTTTTGTAGAAGAAATTGCTATAATTGAGAGGTTTTCAATGAGTAGCTTGAACTTGATCCGATCAATACAGGTTCGCAGACAACCCAACCTACTTTGTGTATTAATCATTAATTTGATCCAATTGTTCATAAATTGTCCTCTCATTTAATGAAGGTATTTATTAGAGGCTCAAGAACCTTCATTAGATAACATAAATACTCTTCCTTAAATAAGGTGGCAATTTATAGAGGGTTAGATCAAATTTTGAATTAATCCATACCGTACGTTCAAATTTTGAATTAATCCATACCGTACGTTCAAATGAGTTCAGACCCATATAGTTTGAACAAAATCCACACTCTCTAATGAGTGCCAAGAAAATATTTTACATTGATGTAGTGTTATGATACGTACATGACCAAAAGTTTGACAAAGGCAGCCGAAGCAATAAGACATTTTGTTTAACCTAAAAAGACTAAATGATGTGAATTCTTATAATTCAAAATCGTATGAAGTGAGTTTTTTTTCTTGTGTTAGACATTATTAAGATAGTTATCACGGGCAATTCTTCCTTCATTGGTACTTTATAGTTCTAATTAACATGGTGATTTTATACTTTCTCTTTCCAATTTAGTGTTTGTAGACATAAGAATTACTGTAAATGTAACTGAAATCTCTAATTAAATTTTATCTTTCTACATAGTCTCATCGGAGTAATTGTTCAAAATTTTCTTAAATATATTTTTGATCTATTAACATATATTAGGTATACATTGGTGGTATAAGAGTACTCGCCATACGACTAAACTAATAGTATGATTTTACAATACGAACAATAATAATGGATATGCCTCCATTGTTGAAATGCTAAAGTACAAAGCAACAATCAATTTTACTTATGTGGAAATGCGTAATGTAGACCAATTTAATAACTTTCTAAAAGCAAGATTTTAGCTATAGGTCCAGTTTGACATGTAGGAATTCTTTTTCAAGAATTTTTAATATTTTTTTATTCAAAAGTTGCTTAAGAGCAAACATAATTTAGTAGATGTAATTGCTGCACTAAAGAGGTTTATGATGACAAGCTTGGACTCGATCTGATTTGTACAACCTACCATGTGGATCAATCATAAAGTTGATCCAAATGTCCATAAATTTTCATCTTATTTAATGAAAGTATTTGTTAATGGCTCAAGTATCTTGATTAAATGACCTAAATACTCTTCCTTAAATGAGGTGGCCATTTAAGAAGGTTGGATCGAATTTTGAATTTATCCACACTACACGTTAAAATGAGTTAAGACAACATCCAAACACTCTAATAATTTCCAAGAAAGTATTTTACATTGATGTAGTGTTATGATACGTACATGAAGAAAATTTTGACAAAGGCAACCAAAAAAATAGGGCATTATGTTTATGGAAAATGACCAAATGATGTGGGTTCTTATACCTCAAGATCGTATAAAACGAGTTTCTTTTGTTTTGAAAGTCATTACGATAGCAATCATGGGCAATTCTTCCTTCATTGTACTCCACAATTCTAATTAAACATGGTGATCTTGTACTTTCTCTTGTCCATTTAGTGTTTGAAGACACAAGATTTGCTATAATGGTAACTCAAATCTAGGTGTAAATATTTTTTTCTGCATACTCATTGGAGTAACAGTCCATTTTCGATCCATTAACAAATATTGGGTATACATTGGTGCTACAAGAGTACCAGTCATGCTAGTAAATTATAATCATAATGGATATGCCCTTGTCATTGAAATGTTGAAGAAGTACGAAGCAATAATCTATTTCACTTGTTCAGAAATGCATACTGTATATAAGTTTAATAACTTTCCAAATGTAATATTTTAAACTGGAGGGTCCAATCTATTAAGTAGGAATTCCTTCTTAAGAATTTATAATATTTTTATAAAAAAGTTACTTAAGAGCAAACATAATTTAGTAGATGAAATTGTTGTAATAGGGTGGTTTCTAATGACGATCTTGGACTCGATCCGACTCGTATAGGTCTGAATACATCTAAACCTATTGGGTGGATCAATCATAATTCGATCCCAGTTTTCATAAATTGTCATCTCATTTAATGAAGGTATTTAGTAAAGGCTCAAGAACCTTCATTTGATGACATAAACACTCATCCTTAAATGAGGTGGCAATTTATAAAAGGTTAGATCCAGTTTAAAATTGATTCTATACTATACGTTTAAATGACTTCAGACTCTTATAGTTCGGAAAAAATCCAAACTCTCTAATGATTGCTAAGAAAATATTTTACATTGATTCAGTGTTACGATACGTACTTGACTAAGAGTTTGACAAAGACAGCCGAAACTCTTTAATGATTTCCATGAAAATATTTTACATTAATGCAATGTTATGATACGTACATGACAAAAAGTTTGACAAAGACAGCCGAAGCAATAAAGCATTCTTTTTGGGCTAAACGACCAGATGATCTAGGTTTTTATAATTCAAGATCGTATTAATCGAGTCTCTTTTGTGTTGGAAGTCATTACAATAGGTATCACAGGTAATTCTTCCTTCATGGGTACTCTATAGTTCTAATTGAGATGGTAATCTTGTACTTTCTCTTGCTCATTTAGTGTTTCAAGACACTAGAATCGCAGTAAAGGTAAACAAAATCTTGGTGTGATTTTATTTATTTTTTTGCTTAGTCTTATAAGAGTAACTGTTCAAAATTTTCTTAAATATGTTTTTGATCCATTAACAAAATATGTTTTTGATCCACTAACAATATGATTTTACAATACGAACAATCATAATGGATATGCCCCCTATCATCGAAATGTTTAAAAAGTACAAAGCAACAATCGATTTCACTTATGTATAAATGCGTACTGTAGATCAGTTTAATAACTTTCCAAAAGCAAGATTTCATCTAAAGGGTCCAGTATGATAAGCTCAAATTCCTTCTCAAGAATATTTAAAAAACTTTTATTCAAAAGTTCCTTAAGAGAAAACATAGTTTAGTAGATTAAATTGATGTATATAGAGGTTTCTAATGAGGAGCTTGGACTCGATATGTCCAAATACATCATAAGCTATCGTGTGGATCTACTTTATCCAACTGTCTATAAATTATCATCTCATTTAATGAAGGTATTTATGGCTCAAGTATCTTTATTAGATGACATATGTACTCTTCCTTAAATGAGATGGCCATTTACAGTAGGTTAGATCGAGTTTTTGCATTGATCCTTACCATCTCATTTATTATTATCTAGTGTTACAATACGTACATGATGAAAAGTTTGACATAGCAGCCATAGCAATAAGGCATTCTATTTGGGCTAAAGGATCGGATGATGTCAGTTCTTATAATTCAAGATCATATGAAACAAGTCTCTTTTATGTTAGTGGTCATTTAAATAGATATCACGAAAAATTGTTCTTTCATTAGTACTCCACAGTTCTAATTGAACATGGTAATCTTGTACTTTCTCTTTCTCATGTAGTGTTTAAAGGCACAAGAATTGCTGTAAAGGTAACTTAAATTTGTGTGTAAATTTTGTTTTTGGTTTAGTCCCATAGGAGTAAATATTCAAAATTTTCTTAAATAGGTTTTTGATCCATTAACAGATATTGGGTATACATTAGTAGTACAAGAGTACCAACCATGCTTTTAAAAACTAACAGTATGATTTTACAATATGAACAATCATAATGGATATGCCCCTATCATCGAAATGTTGAAGAAGTACAAAGCAACAATCAACTTCACTTATGTGGAAACATAGTTTAGTAGATGAAATTGATGTATATGAAGGTTTTTAATGACGAGCTTGGACTCGATCTGATCTATATAGGTCTAAATACATCCCAACCTACCATGTGGACCGACTTTATCCAACTGTCCATAAATTATCATCTCATTTACTGAAGGTATTTATGGCTCAAGTTTCTTCATTAGATGACATTTATACTCTTCCTTAAATGAGGTGGCCATTTACAGTCGGTTGGATTGAGTTTTGTATTGTTCCATACCGTACGTTTAAATGAAATCAGACTCGTATAGTTTGGATAAAATCCAAATTCTCAAATGATTGCCAAGAAAATATTTTACTATTATGCAGTGTTACAATACTTACATGACGAAAAGTTTGACATTAGTAGCCGAGGCAATAAGGCATTATGTTTGGGCTAAAGGACTAGATGATGTATGTTCTTATAATTCAAGATCGTATGAAGCAAGTTTCTTTTGTGTTAGAGGTCATTTAAATAGCTATCACGGAAAATTATTCCTTTATTAGTACTCCATAGTTTTAATGGAACATGGTGATCTTATACTTTTTCTTTCTTATGTAGTGTTTAAAGGCACAAGAATTGTTGTAAAGGTAACTCAAATTTGTGTATAATTGTTTTTTTTTTTTGCGCTTAGTCTCACAAGAGTAACTGTGCAAAAAACTTTTAAATATGTTTTTTGTCCATTAAAAAATATTGGGAATACATTGGTTGTATAAGAATCGGCCATGTTGAACTAATAATATGATTTTACAATACGAACAATCATAATGGATATGCCTCTGTCGTCAAAATGCTTAAGAAGAAAGAAGTACTAATCAATTTCACTTGCGTGGAAATGCATACTGTAGATAAGCTTAAACACTTTCCAAATGAAAGATTTTATCTAAATTGTCCAGTCAGACAGGTAGGAATTCCTTCTTAAAAAATTTTAATATATTGTATTCAAAAGTTTTTTAAGAAGAATCCTAGTTTAGTACATGAAATTGCTATATATGAGGTTTCAAATGAGGACTTTGTGTTAGATCTAATCCATATGGGTTCGAATACATCCCAACGTGCCAAGTGGATCAATCATAGAATTACCCCAAATGTCCATAAATTGTCATCTCATTTAGTTAAGATATTTATTAATGGCTCAAACACCTTCATTAGATGACATAAATACTATTCCTTAAACGAGGTGGCAATTTATAGAAGCTTGGATGGAGTTTTGAATTGATCCATATTGTACGTTTAAATGATTTCAGACCCACATAGTTCGGACAAAATCGAAACTCTCTAATGATTGCCATGAAAATATTTTGCATTGATGCAGTGTTATGATACGTACATGACAAAAAGTTCGAAAAAGACAGCCAAAGCAATATGACATTCTGTTTGGGCTAATGCAGTGTTAATTCAAGATCGTATGAATCGAGTTTATTTTGTGTTGGAGGTCATTACAATATGTATCACGGTAATTTTTCCTTCATCGGTACTGCATAGTTCTAATTCATATGGTAATCTTGTACTTTCTCTTGCTCATTTAGTGTTTGAAGACACTAGAATTGTAATAAAGGTAACCCAAATCTTTGTCTAATTTTTTTTTTTTTTGCATAGTCTTATAAGAGTAACTGTTCAAAATTTTCTTAAATATGTTTTTGATCCATTAACAGATATTGGGTATATATTAGTGGTACAAGAGTATCAACCATGCTTGTAAACTAACAATATGAGTTTACAATACAAACAATCATAATGGATATGCCCCCTATCATAGAAATATTGAAGAAATACGAATCAATAATCTATTTCACTTATGTGGAAATGCATATCAGTTTAATAACTTTCCAAAAGCAAGATTTCATCTCGAGGGTCTAGTCTGATAAGTTCGAATTCCTTCTTAAGAATATTTTTTATTTTTTATTTAAAAGTTGATTAAGAGAAAACGTAGTTTAGTAGATGAAACTGATGTATATAGAGGTTTCTAATGATGAGCTTGGACTTGATATGATCTGTATAGGTCCATATACATCCCAACCTACCATGTGGACCGACTTTATCCAACTATCCATAAAGTATAATCTAATTTGATGAAGGTATTTATGGCTCAAGTACCTTAATTAGATGACACAAATACCCTTGATTAAATGATGTGGAAATTTATAGATGGTTGTATAGGGTTTTAAATTAATTCGCATCGTACATTCAAATGAGTACAGACCCATACAATTTGGATCACCAAATCCAAACTCTTTAATGAGTGCCTAAAAATACTTTACATAGATGTAGTGTCATGAAACGTACATGATGAAAATTCAACAAAGGTAGTCGAAACATTAATGCATTATGTTTGGGCTAAAGGATCTTATGAGTCGGGTTCTTGTAATTGAAAACCATAAGAAACAAGTTTATTTCGTGGTTAAGATCTTTATGATAACTACCATAGGTAATTCTTCCTTTATTTGTACTCCACAATTCTGATTGAACATTGTGATCTTATACTTATTTTGTCCATATAGTGTGTGAAGGCACAAGAATTGCTGCAAAGGTATCACAAATCTGTGTATTTTTATTTCTCCATCATCTCATAGGATTAACTATTCAAAATTGTCTTAAATATATTTTTGATCCATTGACAGATATGTGGTATACATTCGTGGTGCCTTGGCACCAGTCATGTTGTTGAACTAACAATAGGACCTTATAACACGAACAATCGTAATTGATATGTCTCGATCACTACAATGTTGAAGAAGTATAGAGCAACAATCAACTTCACTTATGTGGAAATGCCTATTGTATATCTATTTAATTACTTTGTAGACGGTCTAGTCTGCCAAGTATGAATTCCTTTAAAAACATTTCTCATATTTTTATCTATGGTTATGCAAAAATATTTGTATCTGCCGAAACTCCCGATCTGTCCACCGACGAAGCATATATTGTGGATACTTTTTTAATTTTTTTATGCGGGAAGATATCCACCCCACCATGAATATCCATCGGATACTTGGGTATATATTTGGCATATAACGGATATCCACCCGCTTTAATTAAAAAAATGAAAGGTCTTTACCTTCTTCGTCTCCAGGCCTGAGTAGTCGCGCCTCAAAAGCAGATCTGATCCCTCTTCGCCTTCATACCATAGTGGCGCAACCTCATCCTCAACATCCACCATTTGTGACCAGCGACAGCCACCGTTGCCAGACGAACCATCATAGTTATGACTTATGAGTATATTAGCCTTTGACTTCATCAACCTATAGAGTAAACTAGCAGTTATGACTCGGAAACCTTCATACTCATAAGTCATAACTACTAATTTATTCTACGGGTCGATGAGGTGGAAGACCTTCGACCCCATGGACCCGTCGAGTAAACTAGCAGTTATGTTAGTATACTCATAGGTCATAACTGCTAGTATATACATAAGTCATAATTGTTAATCTTAACTTATTTAACATATAATAATTATTTAATGTATTCATATTTCTCCATTAATTAGAGACAATTAACTCGACTAAAAGAAGTCAAATCCTTAGTTTATATAGTCACGGTTGCTGGAAAATATTTATTGTCCTTAAAAATAAGAAAAGAAATTAAAAACAAAATAAGTAAA
Source organism: Coriaria nepalensis (assembly GCA_027186245.1). Taxonomy (NCBI): domain Eukaryota; kingdom Viridiplantae; phylum Streptophyta; class Magnoliopsida; order Cucurbitales; family Coriariaceae; genus Coriaria; species Coriaria nepalensis. Next base: position 1,451,094 of record CP114481.1, read on the forward strand.
TAAATTATTAAAAAATTTGTAAACAGGCGGATAACTACCAGTTAGTGCAAATGACGGATATGACGGATAATAGATATTTATATCTACCATTTGTATAATCATATTTTTATCCGTAAGTTTTTTTAAATGAAACATAGTTTAATAGGTGAAATTGTTATAATTGTGGGAGGTTTCTAATGAGGAGCTTGGATTTGACCTCATTAGTATAAGTCTAAGAACATCCCAATATATATTGTGTGGACCAATCCAAAATTCGATCTAATTGTCCATAAATTGATATCTCATTTAATGAAGGGTATTTACTATGGGCTTCTACCCCTCATTAAATTGACATAAACAATCTTTAATAAATGAGGTGGCAATTTATTGATAATTGGATCGAGTTTTAAATTAATCTATACCGTACATTCAAATAAGTTAGGACCTGTACCATTTGGACCAAATCCAAACACTCTAATGAGGGCCAAAAAAAAAAAAACTTCTGCGATTTAAAATTCTAACATCTATTAAAATGTTAAAATGTCTTTTCTTTTTCATCTAAACAATCCTTTTAGTCTCTCTTTATTTCAATTTACATATTCTTGTCCTTTGTAATATCAAGAGAGTGAGGAAGTTAAAGGGGGGGAAATGTCAGCACTAATAGTTGTAACATAGTCAGTGACAATGATTATGGGATGGTGAAGAAGAAGATAAAGTATTTTGAAATTACCAAAATTTAGGGGTTACATTTAATTTTTATTTTCAATCGATCTTACATGTGTTCTATGTACATCTGTGGGTCTCTCCAAATAGGTAAATGATGTGTCCTTGCGATTTCAGTTGATCCTTTCTTACTTAAGTGGTAGTGGTTGAGAGGGGAGACTCGAGAGAGAAATGATAGAATTTGTTTTTTTTTTCTTTTTAAAAGATAGCATACTTAATAAAACTTAATGAGCGACAAAAATAAATTAAAAGTATACGATAAAAAATATTTCACACATCTAAGTTATGTTATTTTTTTGGCAATAAACGCTCTACCTCTAGAGAAGAAAGCGATTCCGGCTTGGTCAAGCTAGTTCCACCTGGTTGGGTCAGTCCAACCCAATCTAGTCGGATTGAACTATACCAAAGCCCGACACTTAGAGCCATGGAGGCCAGGATCTGTACCTGAGGAGATGACCCATTAGAAGGTATTCATGAAGATAGTCCAACAAGATTAGTCTCCAAATCAGTTAGCAAATGAGGACATTGGAAGCCTAAGTATGTCTAATCATCAGAGTTTCTGACTCTTCATTATAGGTGACTAATAATGCCATAATGAGGAAACTAAATTGCTAAGAGCAACTATGAGTTGAGTGATAACTTAAGGCACCAAGGGAAAGTACAGATGCCCGGTAGAAGAGATAGAAGGTACACACATTCAGAATTTTCTCATTCATAAATTCTCTTTGTTTCTAACTTAATCATTAAAGAGGTGTTAATCTGATATAACTTTTGAAATTCTTCATTATTTCTATTTTAAGCATACCGACAACGAAATTTAGATTTACTAAAGCTTTTAATTATATGACCAATGGTAATGGTAAGGGATTTAAGGCCGTTTATGATGAGTACTTATAAGTACTTGAAAGTATTTTTATTTATAAAATAAGTAGTTTTTGATATTTATTTTAAAAAATTGATTAATACTTACTTTTTAAAAAATAAATATTTTTTTTACTTATTTTTATAAATATTTTAAAAATATATTTCAACTTATAAATTATTTAATATTTATAAATATATTTTTTAAGCACTGGCTATATACTCTGTCCAATACAGTAAAGCCATGTCATTTAGACGAAGAAGTCAAACAAAGAAAATAGGTCTACGACAACATCATGATTAAGAACAACCTTAGGCGATATGGTCCTGACATAGCCCCCCATCCGTTTTCTTGACTTTTGATGCCTTTTCACGTTGACTGGCCCTACGTGTCGTGATCTTAATGGACATAAGTTATTGGTTTATTTGTTAGCTTCCTTTTTTTATTTGGACAAAGTGTGGTTTGTTTACGTGAAATTAATAACTCGTCCGCCTTCGATTTACCTTCCGAGCCTGTCGACGTGCATTTGAAGGCACGTTATCATGCATAGTGACATGTGGAGGCGTACAATTGGCATATACAGTTTTGATATAGAACTAATGAAGGGTTATGTCTCAACATTTTGAATAATATGTTTTGATTATATTTTGTGAAGTTGTATGGAATTTTGTTTATTATTTTAGTTAGAATTTTATATCTAAATATTATATTTAGAATATTTATTATTTTGTGAAGTGATGTATTATAGTTAGAATGTAAAATTTAAATTTTTTAGATTTAAATCAATTTTTATACAACAAATTTAAATATTTGGATGAAATAGACATCCTAATTTTTAAATTTAGTCATCCTAAAATTTGAACTACTGATCCAAGATAATATCAATCAAATTTTATAAACATAACATTTTACTTGTTGTTCTTTCATACTTAATTTTACAATGAGTTTTATGATACTCAACACACACAACATTATATTCATTAAGTTGTGGTTCAAATTAAGAGACGATCATTGTGTTTATCATAGTATCATCCAAAATTATGAATATTATATGATTTTGAATATCAAACTCACCCAAAACTTTTATTTTTAAATCACACATATTTTTTTCAATATGTGCTTCATATATAATTCTAAATCTATTAATTTTTTAATTAAAATTTATTCCAAATTTAAGTATTGAATATCAACACATAAACAGTTTTATTTAGAATGTGCATTCCAAATATCAAAAGTCAATGCAAAAGTAATATTTAAATCACCACATTCTATTTTTAATTCATCACTTTTTTTTTTTTGAAATATGTAAGTATGTTAAATCTAGTAGTATTTCTAGTTGTATTCTTATATTGTGAGTTATATGTTATTCTAGTGTGCTTCTCATAATAAACATTGTCATCAAAATTAATAAGTAAATCAGTAACACTAATAAATCTAACTAGAGATTCTCTAAAAATCATTAGATCATAAGTTCATATACCAATTATACCATCAATGTTAAAATTCAATTGTGTTTGATTTATATATGCACCAACTTTAGCCATGCATTTTTTTTATGGAGTTTTAAGTGATTATTTCTATCATTTGGACATGCGACCAAAATATTTTTGCAATACTTGCACATTGCACCATCAATGTCCTCACCTTTTTTATTTTTGTGTGGAACTATGTCAAATGTATCCCAAATCTCAGATGTTTACTTATTACATCTCTTTGTAGATATTATTATATTTATAATAGTAGCAGTATCGATATTAGATAGTGGTGGTTGTGAACCTAGTGGTATATTAAATACTATTAAACCTGATGGTATCAATGGTAAATTTGAATCAATTTCGATATAAAAAAATTTGCTCATACTCATTTAAAAAATTAAAGTCAAATTGAAGAGGATCTATTTCCTATATAAGAATTTAAGAGTAAATGATTAATCATAAAAAATATAAATAAATAAAATTTGAAGTAAAAAAGTAAAATATTAACATTAAGTATAATAATAAACAATAACAATGTTAACATGAAAAGATAAAAAAAATTAAATACTTTGGTTTAATATTATGAAAAATAGCTTATTAGAAATTGAGATTAAAGATAAAGGATTCTAAAAATATGAAATAACTTAGGGAATAAGGATTATAGAATATTAATATAATTTAGAATATTGGGAATTAGAAAATTAGAGAAGAGAGAGAGAGATAAAATAAAAAAAAAATTATAAATACTAAAATAAATAAATAAAAATTAAAATATATGGAGATCGACTCCTTCTCCTGCCCAAATAAAAGAAAAAATAATTTGATTTTTAAAGCCTTATTGATAGGGCCTAGGCCCTTTCCACAAGGGGCATTTGCAGCAAGCTTAGGCATGCCGCACATGTCACCTAGGTCTGCTGCAGGCTTAGACCTACCGTGTAGGTGGGCTAGGCTGAGCCCTAGAGGGTTAGGCTGAGTCCATCCGGGTCAAGCCCAAACACCGAATTGGGTTGGGATAGTCCGTCGAGCTTCAAACTATGTATAAGTCCATTCCCTATAGAAGAGCCAGGCCTAGCACAGCCCATCTATAATGGGTTAGGTTGGGCTCTTTTTGCAGGCCACGGGTCGGGCCAAAAAGCCCGACTCCTTTTAACACATCTACGGTTAACCAATTGATTAAATGTTAACCGACGAGTCGATTAACCATTTTTTCTTAACTGGTTGGTTAACCGGCCGATTATTAATTTAGTAAAATTATTGCCGACGGCTCCATAGTTGTTTGGTTGATTTATGGTCTAAACTGTTGATAATAGTTAATTTGTTCATCCCTAATTTAGTCATTCTTTTTTGGGCCGAAGAGACCAATTTTGATAAGTCTTCTACGGTCTAGAAAGATATCATCAACGGCCCACAGAAAAAGGCCCGACCTTTTTAACCCCATTGAGAATATAGTTTCTGGGTTGCACGGTTCTTTTTCCTGACAAATTTAGAGCGATGCCCCTTGTTTCGTTCGTTTATTAGAAACACCACAAAACGGATAGAATTTTCACTCGTAGGCGCGAGCCCGAATTCTGGAACAGGCGATTTTAATAATATCTCTCGATCTGCCGGTTTTTGGTTTGAATCTCTGCAGAATTTTTTGTACAATTCGAAGTGTTTTGCCATGGCAATCGAACAGGCCAAGCTGTCGACTGAGGAGGTTGGTGTTTTTTTTTTCTTTTCATTTTTTGTTATTCTGATCTAATTAGTAACAGATCACGATTTTGTTACTGGCCTCATTGGAATTGGAATATGGTATCAAGAAATCTGCAATCTGATCCACTGATACTGTTTTGCTTTATCAACCCAGTATTGTAATTGAGATATGGAGGCTCAAGTGAGTGAAACCTGTTTCTAGAGAGCACAAATTACTCTTAATAATACGATGATTACACATATAACAGAAGATTCTCTTGATTTTGCAATGCCCATCTGTGCATATTGAGTTATAAGCAAGTGGAAAAAAAAAGGATCTTACTTGGATTTTCTAGTGTTGATCCAATTATTTCCGGTTTATTTTACTTATATCTAATTAAAGGCGTTAAATTCGATTATCGGTTTTTAAAGCTCCGTGATTATATTTCTTTTCTCTCTTCATGGATCTGGTTTCATTAACATCTTTCTTTCTTCCATGTTGAAAAGGTTCTAAGGAGGGACATCCCATGGGAGACATATATGACAACTAAACTGATTAGTGGAACGAGTCTTCAGCTATTAAGGCGTTACGATAACAGGCCAGAAAGCTACAGAGCTCAATTGTTTGATGAAGTAAAACTTTTCATTGCCCATTCACTATATTTCGTGTCACTCACACACACATATATATATATATATTATGGTCTTCACTTTGCGTTTTTCACAATGTTGCAGGATGGCCCTTCTTATGTTAGAGTCTTTGTTAGCATTCTGCGTGATATTTTCAAGGAGGAGACAGTGGAATATGTTCTTGCATTAATTGATGAAATGCTTACCGGTAAAATTGTGGGACTTATTTCCTACTTAGTTTCATGGAGTGATATTCATCATAAATGATAATAAGTTGGTTATGTGCTTTGGCAGCAAACCCGAAAAGAGCAAGGTTGTTCCATGATAATTCTATTGCAGATGAAGGCACTTATGAGCCTTTCTTAAGGTAAATATTGAAGGAATGCTACAAATCATAAGATTTCATTTTTCCTTTTTTGTTCCTGTTTCTGAAGCCTATTTTTTCAGATTGCTTTGGCGTGGTAACTGGTTCATTCAAGAAAAGAGCTGCAAAATACTTGCTTTGATAGTGAGGTACACAGCCCTATTTTGTTATCTTATTGGAAAGTTAAAAAACTCAAACAACTAGCACCTTCTTTACAAAACAACTTCTTGTTTTAGTTCTAGGGAAAAAAATAAGGATGACATTGCTGCAAATGGAGATGCCTCAAACTCGAAAAAAACGATCATTTCTACAACTGATGTGTTGAAAGGATTGGTAGAATGGCTTTGTGCGCAGGTAAAAAAAAAAAAAAACCGTAGAAGAGCGATTGATTGTTCTCTACACCATGCCTTTATTTGGTTGAAGGTTAGACCTAAATTTGTTACACATGTTTTCTTATAGCTTAAGGAGTCTTCTCATCCTAATCGTGGCGTCCAAGTTGCCATCAATTGCCTTGCAACTTTACTCAAGGAACCAGTTGCCAGATCCTCATTTGTTCAGGCAGATGGAGTGAAACTTCTCATTCCTTTCATTTCTCCTGCTTCCACACAACAATCTATACAGGTAAACTTTTAGTTGGTCATGTTAAAGATTGTTAGCCAAAGAAAAACATCTCGCTCAAAATTAATACTTTTCCATGATTTCGTAGCTGCTCTATGAGACCTGTCTCTGTTTCTGGCTCTTATCCTACTATGAGCCTGCAATTGAATTTCTAGCTACCTCTAGAGCACTTCCAAGGCTGACCGAAGTAGTTAAGAGTTCCACAAAGGAGAAGGTAAGGTTTCAAAATATTGGTACATAAGGTCGATTCCTGTCTAATCTGTTCTCACTTATTGCAAGTGTTCATTTTTTTTCAAGAATGTATGGTAAAGTAGCTTTTGTATATCTGCTAGGTTGTCCGAGTTGTTGTCCTGACCTTAAAGAACTTGCTGTCCAAAGGCACATTTGGTGCTCAAATGGTGGACCTTGGTCTACCACAAACCGTTCAAAGCTTAAAGACACAGGCATGGAATGATGAGGTGAGACAATTAGAACCGGCTTTTTTACCTATGTATATTTATATATAATTTACCTTTTGGTCAAATATGTAGGACCTGTTGGAAGCTTTGAATCAACTTGAGGTAGGGCTAAAGGATAACATCAAAAAACTAAGTTCTTTCGACAAATATAAGCAAGAAGTCCTCCTTGGTCATCTTGACTGGTCTCCTATGCACAAAGATCCTCTCTTCTGGCGTGAAAATATTACCAACTTTGAAGAGAATGATTTCCAGGTAAATCTTTTTTTTTTCCCCTTAATTTTACCTTTTGAAGGATATCTGTTTTTTTCTTCTTTTTTTTTTTTCCCACGACACTGAATAGATGATTTTTCCCTTGCAGATTCTTCGGGTTCTAATTACGATTCTGGACACATCGAACGATGCGAGGGCTCTGGCAGTTGCTTGCTATGACTTGTCACAGTTCATTCAGCAGCATCCAGCTGGAAAAGTCATCGTGACGGACCTCAAGGCCAAAGAACGGGTGATGAAGTTGATGAATCATGAGAACGCAGAGGTTACCAAAAATGCTCTTCTTTGTATACAAAGGCTCTTACTAGGTGCGAAATATGCAAGCTTCTTGCAAGTTTAAGGAACCCTTATGGAAACATACATATATATTATTTTTTTCATTTGTGGTAGGTTTTAATCCCACCAACGATAGATATAATTTATCTTTTTACTAGGGCTTTTAGTTGTTGAATAATTGGGAAGACTTTTTAATCGTTGTGGTTGAAATCTGGATATTTGGTTCTTTGAAGCAATGGTCACTATGATATATGCCCTTTTTTTTTGGTATCAATTTGGAAGTTCGAATTTTATGAGGATAGGTTATTTCTTAGATGTGTTCATGAGCAGTTTCTTTGATTAGTTTTCATTAATTCTCTATTGAAGGGAAACTTGGATGTTACGAGACTCGACTCAATCCACCGGTTAAATTCAATCTCTCTTCTTATTTCTGTAGAATTCAAAATTTCTATATCAAACTCTTCTCAAACAGTTTTTATGAAAACTGCGTTTATAATTTCCGGTAAGTAAATGATAAAAACAGCAAAGTTCAAAAGATTTGTAGCAGCAATATGATTATTACAATTGCAATGTCATGCAACATTAGAATCTTAGAATCGACCTTTTTCTTGCACTTCATTCATCATCCGAACGAGTAGCTGATAAAGAAAGTTCAGGGGGAAAAAAAATGTTAAGCATAAGAACAATGAAAATAGTTCTATACAGAAATCAGTTGATAAAACGAAAATACCAGTTCTAAATTAAAAACTCTATATTCCACCCCATGTTCCAAACTCTCATTAAACATAACACACATGATCATTGACTGATTATATCAATGCCAGTTACAAATCATTATGATACAAATACCCGAGTTGTTGATATTGGATATAAAATATGCTAAGAAAGGTTTATTAAAGTGTACAAATGGATTTTGAATGGCATAAATTCGTATATCGTTTTTTTCTTAAACCAACTCCTGTACAGGTATAGGGTTCACAAATTTTTGAGTGAATATGTCTATGTGTCTATGATTAGAGAGAAAAAACGAAAAAAGATCCAACCAAATGATGAATCAGCCTGTAAAACCTAGTGTCTCAATCACTTTCTTAACCTTGCTCTTTCAATTCCATCCCCACAGACACACACACATATGCATTGGGGTTATTTCTAATTTCATAAAAAATTGAGCAGCCCAGTTCAGCTTCTTTGAAACAAAGAAACTTAATAATTCAAAAAATCCAGGAATTTTTCTCTCTCAAAAGTATTAAGGCTTGAAACGATCGATGTCGGTATCATCAGGTTCCTCAAAACAGTAAATCTAAGGTTTAGAGCCAACAAAATACACTAGTCTTTTGTATTCTAAGAGTTGGAGAGAACTGAATCCTATAGACAACCTAATTACTTCCCTTCTCAATTCCATTAGCTTTTTATTTTCTATTCTAATAAACCTTTATCACCAATCTCATTATGGCCATGTTCACAAACTCCATTGCTTTCTACTTCCTTATGGATCATTCTCAAATTCTCTATCTCCTATGTTTCAGAAAATCTTCTTTTGGACAATAACATATATAAAAAATAACTTTATAATGACCAACGGAACAGGGTCCAAACACAAAAAAATGGATAAGAAAATGAGCTTCACATAATAAGGAGGTGGGAAACCTTTAAGCACATCATCCTACGAAATCAGACAACTTTCCAAGACGAAGATTGACTTTCAGCCAAAAAGTAGCTCAAAATTTAAGCAATAAACACAAAAATGAGATCTAAGAATCCAAACGAACATCCAGAAGGAGGTGGGAAGAGAATCAATCAAAACCTAGAGCTAGCAAAGAAAAGACAGAACAAATTAGATGTATAGAGAGAGAAGTAGAATACTAGGTTTCTGAGGCTTTCCATCCTCCCACTTAGAAATGGTGAAGTGAACCTTCTCTCGGGTAATGGCTTCAGTCTTATGAGGCGGCTTGAGACAATTTCTCACCAGATTAGCGCATATGTTCGAGTAAGAAATATAAGTCATCCCCGCCGCTCTCCAGAACGGAACCGCCGCGTTCGAAGACATCGCTCGTCCAAACCCTAGAAAAGATGATGATCGGAGATCGAAGTACCAGAAATTTGATCAGTTTGTTGAGGCTCGACGACTACGGCTCTCTACCTCTCTCTCTCTGGGGCTTCAGTTCTTATCGCCCCTTGAACGCCGTCGCATTATTTGTCGTTTCCTATTGGGCTCCTATTTTTATGGGGCTCGGCTGCCGGAGAATTCGTTTCGGCCTTTTGGGCTTCTGATATACATTTCTGGATTTTATAAATTCAAGCTTTTGAAAACTTAATATTTACCTCTTACTTTTTCAACAATAAGAATGTATCCCCCTAAAAATTTAATAAAATAAAAATAGTCCTTTATCTAATATTTTCAGCTTTTTTTATGCATTATCTAGACTGTATACATTATGTATCAGCCAGTTGATTCGCTGTTTTGGCTAAATCTGTGTCTTTCGGGTGAAAAATTATTCATCTATGATTAATTTAAATATCTCAAATTCTCGACTAAATATGAAAAATGAATTCGACCCATTTAAATATCGGTCAAAATTTAGAAGAAAAAAAATTGAATGCAATCCATTTTTCTTCCTTTAATTAAAAAAAAAAAAAACATTAATAGTCAATACCTTTTAACATAAAATATCATATCAAACGCTAAACTCCAAAGGCAAACCCAAAGGGCCTTATACGAAGATCGAACTCAAAATCTCAAAAAGTATGGGTTACGAAGAAATGAGCAATGCGAAAACAAAAAGGTGTAAAGGACAACAAAAAGGGAAAAAAGAAAAGAAGAATGGGCATTAAGGAAACATGAGGTTTATTTATTTATTTAATATTATTTTAATAAAACCCATCCATCCAGTTAAAATATTCTAAAGGCACGTTTGGTTATTATATATATATATATATATATATATATATATATAAAATCTTTTTTTTGGAAGGTGAATAAAAATAAGATAATTGTTTTATGTCTGTTTTGGTTGTATATAAAAAAGTAGGAATAAGAATAATAATGGTAATTTTTTTATATTCATTTAAAAAAATTAAATTTTAAAAATTACTTAAAAATTATAATAAAATTTTAAAAATTCTTATATAAATATATATTTATTTTAATTATGTATAGTTTGATAAACTTTTATTAAAAGTTATTATAGCTTAGTGAAAAAATGTCTCACTTGGGCTTTAGTTTGACAAGAGATTATAAGTTCAAATCATAATCTTGTCATTTCATTTCTTTTTTTGTTTTTTTGTTTTTTTTTTTCTTGTCAAATGAAATTATTTTAATTTACTCTCATAATAAATTTTTAAATAATTAAAAATCTCAATACTGTATAAGAAATATTTAGTACTATTTATAATTCTTATAAATTAAAATTTATTTTTACTATTTTTAACTCATGATTCCTAAATTTCTTTAAATTAATGATCAAGTACTTATAAATTTCTTAAAATTTAATTTTTACCCATTACAAATTATAAAAATTATATATATTACCCACTTTAATTTTTTTTTTCTGATTCCACCCTGCAAATAATGGAATAAAAAAGCATTCACTTCGCTTCATTTATTTAAAATAAATAATAAAATAAAATAAACCAAAAAATTGAACTACACGAGAATCCGACAAACAAACTACTGACACAAATTATGTTGAACTAAAGAAAATCGGATCTAGACCTCTGGTCTTCATCTTCAAATTATGACCAGAAATCTTATTTAGATTGTACTATCTTCTGAAAGAGAGGGGGGGGGGGGGGGGGGTCACATTGGCACGTGTAAAAAGGAATCTGATTTTTAAACAACCAAATCCCACTGTACGTATAATCGGTGGGGGGCACATTAGCACGTGTGAAAAGGGTTTCTGGTTTTTATGTAATTAATCATATTATCATAAGTCATAACATTTTGTTCATTCCGATTCATCGTTACCTCTTAATTTTTCTATTTTACTAAACTTAAGCCCTCGAGTATATAAAATTAGGTATATATTCTTTTAATTTTCTCATAAATTATTAAATTGATGTCTCTAATTTTTAAATTATATTTTTTTTAAAATTAACATTACATAATATTCGAACAAGGAAAGTTATAAAATATAAACCATTTCCTTTTTTTTTCTTTTTATCATTTCATAAAATATTCTGATTAATTTTAATTTTTTTATTATAAACCATATTTAGTCCTTCTCTTTTACACATAATTTTTTTTTTGTCTCAAATTGGTCCCTCCATTTTAAATCAATTATATTTTCCATACTTAATTACTTATATAAATTATAACTTAAATATTAAATTAAGAAAAAGGGCTGGTTAATTTGATCTTTTTGCCCGTATATGAGGCAGACTGGATCAAGCAAAAAGATCACGCATTTTTTGGAGCAGATTTGATGATCGATTATCGATATATGCAGGTAACGGTTAGTGTCGGATTAAATAATCTATTATCCGATTTATACTAAATCTTAATTGATTATAGTAGCTTGAAAATTAAAAATTTGAGAATCTAAGTGTAATTTATAAAAATTCAAAAAAATGTAAGTATAATTTTATAAATTTGAGGAGTTTAATTATAATAAAATACAAATTTAAAAAAATTAATTTTAATTTACTCTTAAAAAAATATCCGTTGGAATTTAATTTCAACTTATAAAACTATCAAGAAAGAAAGAAGCAAATATCATGTAAGATGAAAAGAGAATGTATAAAATTATTTATTAACCGTTATTTAACCATTTCTTTGTGGCCAATATATAATTTTTTAATGATTTTAGTCGCAAATTAGTCTCTCCCATATATCATAATACTAATAATATTTATAAAAATTATATAATTTCGTATTTTTGACTCTTCAAATTGTTTAATCAGTATAGTTCCCAGATTTCAATCCGACACGAAGTCCAACAACCCTTAAAAACTTTTCCACAGTATTTCAAAGCAAAAGAAGTTTTGAATACTGACACGAACAAAAAATCATACATCAATGATTCTTGTACTATTTACTGTCTGCTTAATGCATACGGACCATATCAAATGTCTCTGTGTTTGTTGAAATCAGAGTTGATGTCGTGTTCTATTAAAAGTTGAGAGGCCCAAAAAGGTGCTTTTTCTTCGATCATGGTGGGCGAAAACTTGTTTCGCTTCTTCATCACTTTTCTGGGTTGCTTCTGCTTTTTGCTGAGATCTATAGATTCCAAGCTTCCTCAAGAAGAAGGTATGACCTCATTTGTTCTCATTTTGGGCAAATTATGTTCCCTAGAACGAAAATATTGTTTTATGTTAACTCTGAAGTTGTTAGCATGCAATTAGACTAGTTTTCTTGTTTGCAATCAAATGATTTCTCTGTCTATTCAGTAATGGGTACTTCACTATTTACAAAGTGTTCCTAATTTCTTGCATTACAAGAGTTTGTAACCTGGAGTTTCAAAATCCGAAACTGGGGTTTCAACCTTTAGCCCAAGTGCAAGCTTGAAAGATAGTTTTAGGCTTTCTTATAAAAAAGATGCAATTTTTTTCACTCGTAATGGGGGTTTTGTCCCCCCTTTTTTCTTTTCAATTTGATTTGTGTAGTTGATGCTCTGGAGGAAATCACTACAATAATGGGTGCAAAATTTTGGAAGTTCAATGCTGATTCTTGTGAGATTGAAATGATCGGATTAACAGCAAATCCGGCAAATGGATCGGAGGGTAGTATTGGGTGTGACTGCAATATGGAGAATAACAGTATCTGTCATGTTGTAAGCATGTATAATTCCTCCACATATCATAATTTCTGTATCAATATGGTTGTTTTTTATTAACAGTATTTAGACAGAATCTGCTTAAATCAATTTTGTTCTTCTGCAGAGTACTTAAAGGTTATAATCTACCCGGAATTCTTCCACCTCAACTCGTCAAACTTCCTTATCTCCGAGAAATGTTAGAAGTTTTTCATGTGCCTTTTTCATTTATCATCTTTTTTCAAAATGTCTTATTATTAGTTTTGACATTAGAAATTTTCTTGATGGAAAATTTGCTCTTCATTTTTACTCTTAAATTGTAGTGATTTTGCATACAACTACCTGAGTGGTACAATACCAAAGGAATGGGCTTCAATGAATTTGACTTCTATGTGAGAGCTTTTTTCCCGTTTCATTTTGATTATGAGTCTTCATTTAGTTTTCCCTATAATTATGATTTTAATTAATTAGAAAATTTCATGCAGTTCCGTTCTGGTAAATCGGCTATCTGGAGAAATTCCCGAAGAGCTGGGGAATATAACTTCCCTGATATACTTGTGAGTTTTCAGCTTTGATTTGTGACCTCATATATTAGGTCTAATTTTCTTTGTTTTATTTATATTGTGCATATTAATATTTCTCAGGTGCCTTGAAGCAAACCAATTTTCTTCTATTCTCCCTTCAAGGCTTGGGAGTTTGAGCAACCTACAATCCCTGTAAGGCGTCTTATTTTACATTTTCCCTATTCTTCTTTCATCGTTGAGATGTTTTTGAATGATAAAATAGGATTTAGAGTGCATTTGCTTTTTGATATTTGGGTAATCTGGACTTTACTGTCTCTTAGTTAGGTATTTGGACTTTAACGTCTCTTAGTTAGGTTAGTTTTCCTTAGTGGTTTTAGAACCGGATTTTTAGTATAAGAATAGATTTTAAGTTGATGTAAAGTATCTATTTAAGAGTTTGGAAATTCATTTAAATACAAATCCAAACAGGTTTTTTACGAACACTTTGGAAAGATGGGTTTTGCATATGGATCAGCATTTGACACAAACCGGAGGTTTTCGGGGCTCAGACTGAATTTAAGATCGCAGTTTCAAACACTTGAAAGAAAGAAATATTTGTCTTATAAGAAATGAAAATGTAGTGTGAAGATTTATTGCTTCATTATGTAATTACAGGTTTCTGTCCTCGAATCAATTAACCGGAAACTTGCCGATGACATTTGCTGGTTTGAAAAACCTGAAAGATTTGTAAGCTCTTAGTATATTTTCACCTTTCCTTTTAAATCATAACTAATTAGCATTTGTCTCATATTAAAAAATAACCTTTTTTTATTATGCAATGCAGTAGGATAGATGACAACAACTTCAATGGAAGCATACCCGATTTCATTCAAAATTGGAAGCTACTTGAACGACTGTAAGATATATCCTATTAATAGTTGCAAAATTTTCAAGTTAAATTCAAGAGTTCTTATGTGATGACTAATATAGTCTTTACAATTTTAAATTTGTGAAGAGAAATGCATGCAAGTGGACTTGAGGGACCCATTCCGGAAAACATATCCCTTTTGAGCAACTTAAAGGAGCTGTGAGTAGAAATTCTGGACGATCACTTTTTTCGGGGTTATTTTTAATTAGCTAAATCTAGTTACTTTTTCCGGTCTTAACTTTATTCAGAAGAATCAGTGATATTCATGGTCCAAAGCAGGATTTTCCTATGTTGAAAGACATGGCGGGGATGATAAGATTGTATGTTGAACTTTCCATGTTGTCAAATATATATATATATATATATATATATTAATACTCTTACTACATTTCTTTTCTGATGCAACTCTTTTAAGGTTTCAGGGTTTTGAGGAACTGTAACCTTTCGGGTCAGTTACCTGCTTATGTCTGGTCATTTAAGAGCATGGAAATGTTGTAAGTAATAATCAAATTTCGTTTTTCTGATCACATCCGTTTCTACGGCTTGATACATTGTTACTAGAAGGTTACAAAATACATCTATATGGGGAATTTAACTATTTTTTACTGTGATTTTGATAGGGATCTCAGCTTTAATCACTTAACTGGGGAACTTCCTGTCTCGCTAAACGTGGAGCGGCTTAGATTCATGTGAGTATAATGTATCTCTTGATTTTAGGTTCTCTTACATTCTTAGCAATAAAAATATATAACTACTTAGACCTTCCATTTTGCTTTCCTCAGCTTTCTAACAAGCAACTTGCTTAGTGGAAATATACCGGATTCAATCTTGAGAGACGGAACTAATGTGTAAGTTTCTATTCCCGATTATATATATATATATATATATTTTTTTTTTTTTCTTTTTTTCTTTTTTTTTCTTCAATCTTTTGGGGATGGGACGAATCCCTCTTTCTTTTTCTTTTTTTTGATGCAGTGATCTTTCATACAATAACTTCACTTGGCAGGGACCCGAGCAACATACTTGTAGGGAAAACATGTCAGAACACTTCCATAAATATAATCATTTGCATATTATTTCTTGGTTTTGATAATTTTGATAATTACCATTCTTCTCCCTTTCCCTATTATACTTTGCAGGAATCTAAACCTCAACTTGTATAGAAGCTCTTCAATGGGGAGTAATAACTCGTAAAGTTCCAACTCTCCCTGTTTTCCTCTTTGTATGAAAGTTCTGAAATTAGTTACAACTTCTAGGCATAATTTAAAACAAAGGTCGAGTTTTCATATGAGCCTGACTAGTAATTCTCTCCTGATATGGTACCATATACTTGTTTTTTTTTTTTTTTTTTTTTTTTTATTTTGCTTTTGGGTAACAGAAGGGGAGAACTTTCATGCTTGAAGGATTTCAAATGTTCAAGATGTAAGAGAATTCCCTTCACAAGTTTTTGAATAGATTATGCTAGACGTGCCTACCCTGAAGTGTTAAACAACTAGATTTAGCCCCCCTCAAATTTTAAAAACTAGACATGCATGTCTATTTTTTACAAGTTGAAAACTTTAAGGGGTGTATGTCTAGATTCTTAAAACACGAGGGTGCTAATTCTAGTTATTCGAAGCTTCAGGGGTAAGTCTAGTTTACTCTTATGAATAGCATGAAACAACCCTGAAGTTGTTCTCATGTCTGAGAAACTTCAACGATTTCATATTCTACTTCCTCAATTTATAATTTTAATGGCAGATTCAAATTGTTTTGGAGTCAATTCTGGTGGAAACGACATAACCATAAAGGAAAACAAAGAAAATGTGTTATACGAAGGCGATGCAGAAGTTGAAGGGGGAGCAGCAAATTTCTTCATTAATGATAATAATTGGGGATTTAGTAGTACAGGAGATTTCATGGATGATTATGATTACCAAAATACCCGTTACACTTTTACTCTGCCCTTTTCAAATAGCAATATATCCGGATTGTATTCAACTGCTCGAATGTCTCCTATAGTCCTCACTTATTTTCATTATTGCTTGGAAAATGGGAACTACACTGTGAATCTTCACTTTGCGGAGATAGAATTTACAAATGACAAAACGTATAGGAGTCTTGGGAAAAGGACTTTTGATATCTACATTCAGGTAAATTAGGTACATTACATTATTGCCCCTATTTTTGAACAAATTAAGTGTGCATTTGGGAAACAGTTTGAAACTGAAGTTTTGGTAAACCGAAATTTGGGAAAACTCTATTTGGTCAGATTATAAGCAAAAACTGGAAAATGCTTTGGAGGAAATGGAGTTTTGAACTGCTTTCAAGTACAACCTATTTTTTTGGGACAAGTAGTAACTTAACAAAGAATCTACAAATATAATTCTGATGATGAGTATTTTTGTGGTAGGATAAATTAGTGCGGAAGAACTTTGATATTGAAGAAGAAGCAGGCATGGCTCAAAAGCCATTACAGGAAACTATTCTAGATGTTATTGTGACTAATAATGTCATAGAGATACAATTTTATTGGGCAGGAAAAGGGACCACAAGAATCCCTGAAAGAGGAGTTTACGGTCCCCTAATATCAGCAATTTCTGTGCTTTCTGGTTAGTCCCTTTTTGGAACTCCTCATTCCTTCCGATTTGGACCCTTTTGAGAAGCAAAGTTTACCTTCGTTTTATGTACTTTCATCTGAATGGCATTACACAGGAAATTCAAAAAACTGGTTTTTGAAAAGTGAGACAAAAAGTAGAAAAGTACTTTTTATAAAAGTCATTTCAATGTCCTTATTGGTAAAACTTTGTTCTCCTTGTCAGAATCTGGAGTTTGCTCAAATGATGGATCTAAGGGAACTATTCGTATCGTCATTGGAGTCATTGTAGGAGTAATATGCCTTGTATTAATGATTCTTGGAATTTCATGGTGGAAAGGCATCTTTCCTGGAAAAAAAGGAAGAAAGAAAGGTGGAGCTGACATACCAAGAGTAGATGTACAGGTGGGGACTTTCACCTTGAAACAAATAAAAGCTGCTACGAATGATTTCTATCCTTCTAACAAGATTGGGGAAGGCGGTTTCGGTCCCGTCTTCAAGGTTCTTTTCTGTCTAACCGTAAATCTCAAAAATAGACCTATTCATTTATACTTTGTCTCTACAACATTTAAGATTCTGAATTAGCCCGCCTTTTCAGGGACACTTACTGGATGGTACTGCTATAGCAGTTAAGCAGCTCTCGTCTGAATCAAGGCAAGGAAATCGCGAGTTTCTGAATGAAATGGGGATGATATCTTGTTTACAACATCCTAATCTTGTTAAGCTTCATGGATGCTGTATTGAAGGGGATCAGTTACTGCTTGTTTATGAATACATGGAAAACAACAGCCTTGCCCGTGCCTTGTTTGGTGAGTTTCATATACTATTTTACTCAATCTTGCATATTACTAGCAATCTTCTTATTGTATTGAAGAGATATTATTCGGGTTAGGGGGTGAATTTCTTTGCATGATTTATAGTCTCAGATTATGATCCGGTTAAACTAGACTGGCCTACAAGGGTTAGGATCTGTATCGGGATAGCAAGAGGCCTAGCATTTCTTCACGAGGAATCAAGGCTTAAAATCATTCATAGAGACATCAAAGCTACTAATGTACTATTAGATGGGGAATTGAATCCGAAAATATCAGATTTTGGATTAGCTAAACTTTTTGATGAAGAAGGGAAGACACATATGAGCACCCGAGTTGCCGGGACAATGTAAGTCATCCAAAAATCATTAAACACTTACATATACCCGCATGTATGCTTTTTGAATATAGGGCCGCTTTGCCTTAGCGGTTTTAGAATGGCAATTCTCCAACAGGATTCTGAAACAGGATTTGTATTGATATGGTATACTTATTTAAGAGTTTGCAAATTTACCAAATAAAATCCAAATGGGCTTTTTGAGCTCTTAGGCGAGCTAGCCCTAAAACTCGTTGGCATCATTTTTGTGTAGAGGATATATGGCTCCAGAATATGCACTTTGGGGACACTTAACCCAGAAGACAGATGTTTACAGTTTCGGAGTTGTGGCCTTGGAAATTGTCAGTGGGAAGAACAATGATTTTCTCCCGAGCAACCATTGCGTTTGCCTTCTCGATTGGGTAATGTTCTACTCTGCCTTTTCAATTCATTATTTCGGTTATGTTAGAATTAATTATTAGAGTTAATTAGCTGTTATTTTTATAATAATTTCCAGGTTTGTAACGTCCTTAGTTATTGTGATTTAAGGAGACGTTAGGGTATGTATGCCTCTGGTTTTCTGCAGAAGTATGTATGAGAAACAATAAAATTTCTCTCTTGAGAATCAACACATTCAAATAAGGATCCCACATAACTTATATATACATACACACCCCTTAACTTTTCTACCAAGACTTACCTCCTTCAAGTTTGAAAAACTAGAAAAACTCCTCTTTACTCTTAAAAAACTAAATTTAGTCCTTCTGTGCAGTTTCCGCTAAAAACTAACACTGCAGGTCAACGTGCCATGTATATTTTGCTCCATTTTATATCCGGTTTCAAGTTTACTATTGACCCAATCCTACCTGTTTTCTAGACCATTGAGCAGAGATAAAGAAAAATGAGTTGACATGTCGATTCGGGTCATGAGTAAACTAAAATCGGATAAAAGCGGAGCGAATAATAGGGCACATGCAAAGCATGTGATATGATCCATTAGTTTTTGACAAAAAAGTTCCAAAAAGAGGTTTTGTCTAATTTTTTCAAAGTTTAACAGTGTTTGTCTAGTTTTTCAAGCTTGAGAATGCTAAGTATAATTATTGCAAAGTTCAAGGGAGATAACTGATAAGTCTAGTATGTTCCCTCTCTCTATATTTGTATCTAATGTGAAAGCTTGCAGAATTTTCTAATTCGAATTGTAATTTCAGGCTTGTTATTTGCAACAAACAAGGAAATTGATGGAAATAGTTGATGAGAAGTTGGGGTCCGATTTCGATGAGAAAGAAGCGGAAGCAATGATCAAAGTGGCTATTCTTTGCACTAATGCGTCCCCTTCAATTAGACCTACAATGTCCGAGGTTCTAAGAATGCTCGAAGGAAGAACAAGTATTCTGGAAGTTATCCAGGAATCGGGTTCTTATACCGATGATTTGAGGTTCAAGGCCTTGAGAAGCTTCCGTCAAGCACAGCAAAATCAAAATGCAGATGGAAACCAAATTCTTCAAAATTCAACAAACAGGGGCAGTACGGTTATTAGCTCGTCATCTACTACAACATCGAGCCATGGTTTCCATGAAATCCATCCCGAATCATCACAATCATCTTGATGTTAGGACTAGGACATTTTTTTGCCTCTCCAGTCTGGCCTGTAAAAGATAAAGGTTTTGTTTTTGTTTTTTTCGTACAACCGTTTATGGCATTTATTTGCATTTTTAGTTCATTAGGGTTCTTGTAAATTGTGAGTGTTAAGAGATATATTATATAATGTACTAGGGTTCTTCCGGAGAGATAGGTGTCAAAAGCCTGGCTTAGCCTATGCTGGGGTTTGCACTATCCTGGACTAATTGGGTTCAGGTCGCCTGTTTTTGAAAAACAATGTTCGGGTCACCTGGCTTAATGAAATGAAATGTTTGTTTATTTATGAAAATGTATTATGTATTCAAAATTTAAATACATCTCTAAAACATTGTAAAACCAATTAGGAGGCTGCATTTTATTATCTAGACCGTTTGGACCCGAATGTAAGAAGTGATGTTTGGCAGACAATGAGTTTCGGAAGATCATAACTTTCAGTTTGGGACGAATACAGGAGGAATACAGGAGCATGTAAGTAGTTCACGCGGAGCCGATCAGACGATCTTCAATGAATATGTAAAGAAGTTTGTAGGCCTCGGAGGCCATTTATTTGGATGTAGTATCAGGCCATTTTATTGATTGAGAATTTGAGAATGCAAGTTCTTCCTATCATGTTTGTTTTAATTTTACAAGACCAGCTTTTGAAGAGTAGATGAAATCATAGATGTAATTTTAATATTGTAAATTGTAAGTTGCAAGTTGCATTAGCATTAGCATTTGATGTTCAAGAGGGCGGTAGCATAACCTCTGTCAAAGCGAAATTGTTCAGTACCAGCTACACCGGGATTGTTCTAACAGCCTCATCAAATGGTCGATGGATACCTTGAAACTAAATGCTGCTACCGTTATCTATCCCGCTTATGAAAGTACTAAAAAACGCACCGAATAAATTGCGACCGCTCAAGCTTGGTGCACTTAACAAACCCTCAGAGTCCTCCCAACTAATTCTGAATTTATATCTGGACCTTTGGTTACTGGATCATCCAAGACAAAGGTACTTCCGAATTCCGTGATTGTCCAGGTTTTTCCGGCCATACCTGCAACTGGGATTACAGTTACATTTGGACCTGATCAGATCTCTTGAATGTTATAGTTGAGCTTGATTTGTTGAGGATCATTAGATTGGACTAAAACCATGGGCACGACAAGAAGAGTACAAACCAAGAACAACTTGGTAGTGTGACATGGGGTTGAGTTTTCAGCCATTGATGGGGGATTATGATTTGGGTAAATATTCAAGTAACAAAAGAATTCTAGTACGTAGTGTAATAAGATGTACTTCTTTTGCTCTTTGGTTTCTAATACATAAAAGGGTATCATATGTAGAAGTGAAGATTTCCCTGTTTTCAACTCTTGATTTTGATTTTGATTTTGAAGAACAAGTCCCAAGACCAAGAGTTGTTAAGGAGAGACAGATACGGTCCATTCAACAAAGGTTGGCTCTTACATCATGCAAGGACCGGACCGGTTACACTTCATATGTCCAAATGTCCAATTAACGAACGAAGAGATCAAAATCAAAATCATTAATTTGTATAGGGTAAATAATCATTTACCGACTCCTATTATTGAGATTTAACCAATTATCATTACATGAAAATTTATATTTTAATGTTTAAATTATTATATTTGAATTAACAAGTAAATAATAATTAGGCTATAAAAATATTATTATAGCAAGTATTTTAAAGTGATTTTTTATAATATAAGATGATAATCGTCTAAATTATAATAGTTAAGAGCCATTTGAGACATTTTTGTATTCCAAACAACTTTTCTTATCCTTTTGAATCTTTTAATTGATGTGCACAGTCTAACGATTCTTCTTAGTCCTTACTAATTCAATAGTCTTAAAAATTGCGAATATGAAAAATAAAATAAAATAAAATAAAATAAAATAAAAGAGAGAAATTTTACTCCAAAGTAAGTTATAACATATTAATTGAAAAAAAAAATCAGGATTTAATTACTCCCTTAATTCTCACCAACAATTTTCATATTTTCATATGTCAGTCAAAACCTCCATTGTTTAAGCTGCCCTTTTGGTCTTTTGGTTTTGCAGAACAAGCAATAAGATAGAACAAATCAAAAGCAAATCATCATCAATTAAATAATTAAAAAAAAAAAAAAAAACACACACACACACATAGCCCAACCTGCCCACCACCATAAAAAATAATCCCACTTAGACTGGGGTTTTAATTAAGTAGCCTTAAGTGAAATAAATATTTGTAAATTAGCCAACATTTGAAAACTTGTATTTAATGGACGTCTTTTATTATTTTATGTATTAAAATAACATTATCTCTATCATCCATTCAAAATCTCAATTAGCATTAAAACTCACCTGTTTGATTCGATTTCTGCCTGATTGATCCGATTTTTCTATTTGTTCCAAATGTTTGGTCAGATTTTGCTTAGATCTTTGATTCTTATTTAATATTTTAGTCAGATTTATATATTTTAAAATTTTGTAAGTTTTCTTTCTATATTTTTTTATATTTTCTATATTTTCTACTTTTCTTACTCCGAGCTCTTCGATGAAATCTTTCTACATATCAATATGGTTATACAAGTGACTGAATTATGAATCTATATTATACAAGGACCAAAATTCTCGGATTGAAAATCATTGGACTAAGAACTCAGTCCAATAAACTTGGTCTAGTAGTCATTTCTAGATCGAGATCTCGATCCAGTTACTAAACCTATAGTTGTTATATTTTTCTGTCCAATGAAGATATTGATTTCAAATTATTTATTTTCCAAGAATGACGTCTCCTGTATATATAGTTGTATGCTTTGATGGGGAATGTAAGCTGGATGAGATCTCAAAGCTTTCGAAATATTAGCTTTCAAAATATTCACAAGAATGAACGAGTATTGCAATTGAAACTAATGTCGGATTTAATGAGTTATTAAAGATTGTCTACTATTTTATCAATATTATCTTAATGAATTTGGCTTGAAATTAACATACAAGCTCACATCTTCATTGATCACATATCCGATGTTTATAGAAAATGATGCAGATGTCAATATGTTTTTAGTCTACTTATGTTCGAGAGAGGCGAATAAATCTTCACTGTACGTCACGTTGATTCTGAGAGGGAGAAGTGATATGCATATTTGAGAGCAACGTCAATTACCCGATCTTAGTATTTATGATAATGAGAATTTTATGAATTATAATAATAGTAGTAACAAATATCCATATAAAATGATGAATGTGGAGGTGAAAAAGGATGAATCTAAGGACGAATCTAAGGACGAGGATAAAGTTAAGGTTGAGGTTGAGAATGTGGACGACGGAGGTGAAAGAACAGAGGAAGAATGTGATAATTGTCGGAACAATGAAATCAATCCTAGTTCGATTTTATATGAGGAGAACTATTTTTTGAGAGCAGTACTTATCTCTCATATGCCTGTTGTTTTATTTATTGCATATAATCCGAGTATATCACCCCCTACTCATGATTTTTCGGTACTGTTTTTATTACAACCTCAAAATGAAATTGAAAAAGAGAGTGATGATGATACTAGCAATATTTTTCCACTACTTCTTAGCCCGAGTTATTGCCTTGTGATTTTTTGGGCATTGAAAGCCATTTACCCTTGATTATTTTTCTCACTTAAGCGGAGAGAAGTTTTATCGTAATTAGTTTTTTCCCTCGAAGAATCACCTAAAGGTAAGTTTACATACGCATATTATCCGAATGAATATTAAATTCAAAGTGAAGAAGTTAAATAAGACTACAATTTTTGTTATATGTATTGATCTAAATTTCTAGTGGTAGCTCCGTGTTACGGGAAGAAAAAATTCATAATTTTTCCAAAGTTGAATTTATAAAAATGTAGGGACTCTCCTATTGGCTACATTACTTATCGAAATACCTTTGCGAAAAATATTTTTTTTAATTAAATATAATAATACTTTTACTACAATACAAAACTATACCCTATGTGATTATCGATGAATAAAATAATAATACTTTTATTACAATACAAAATTAGGTTATGATATGTCTTATATTGTTTTTTACAGATACAAACCCCGGACATATCTTACACTATTTTTTATAGATGCGTACTCCTAACTCGTCTTATACTGTATGCGTACCCTAAACACGTCTTATAATAACTTTGAGAGGTCAGTAACACACTAAAACTTATCATGCATATGAAAGTATATCAACAATAACTTTACATAAAATCAAATATAATTAGTAGGAGTGTTACCTTGCTAACTTGGAAACTCTTTAGTAAAAATACAGAAAATTTGTACTATCTTAAAACTCAATTTAAATTTATATTGGCAGTGATATTAAAAGAAAAATAATACGTTGTATATATAATTTCTATACATATATATAAATACAAAAATATTTATAACTCTGTTAATAAAACAAAATAATGCTTTTAGAAATTTCTCAAAATGCGTAAAAAAAGCATTTCTAAATTTACATTTTAAACTTTAATGTCTTCTCATAAGTCGAACCTATATATACTCCACACCAGGTCAAGAAACTACTTTCCTTTTTTTCTGCTCACCTACTATGAGCTTCTATGAGCTAAAAAGATCAGTAAGTAAAGATTTTATCTCACATGCACAAAACATATTCAAATACATTTTAAAATCTAGATTGAATAGTTTTGTGAATTTTTATAAATCTTTCTATACAAATGGGATGCTCTTTCTACTACTATGGGCCTTGAGAATATTGTCGTCGGCACTATTGTGATCTACGGTCTTCTATGATAAAAAAAATATATGAGATTAGTGACTCCACTCAATCTGCCCTAATCAGGCAGCGCCTCACTAAAATGTTATTCTTATGTCATGTCAAGCATCACACTAATCAATTTAAAATCATAACATTTCTATTTTCTATTTTTGCGTAGAAATTGATGGTGCATCAATACTTTTTGGAAAATGTATATATTCAAATAATATAATCTCAGTTCAAACATACTTTATAAAAACACAACACCACGCAATCAACTCAATGTTCAACACGCTATGTTGCGTTCATATCAATATCATAAATCTCAAGTTGAACAAATAGTCAAAATACTTGTGTTGTAGGTGAGACTTTACTTACCTGTTGTATGTCCTATATTGATAAGAGTTCCTTACAAATCCTGCAAGTTTAGGCCAGCCCCTAACCTATCCAAACACGTGTTTATCATCGTAGGAAATTGATTCTTAATTCTACTTAAAACACATAATTTAACTTAAAGTGTCGAAAAACTTTGTTGCCATTACAGCAGAAGTCGACCCGTCGACCCTGTTGACCCCGTCAACCTATCGACTTAGCAAGTACTTCGCATACTAAAGGCGTCGAGTGCGTCGTGGCATCGAGGTATCGAGGCTCAAAGCCAATTGCATATTGAAGCCTTCAAGTACGTCGAGCCGTTGAGTACATTGACCCTGCATTTAACCTTGATGTATTCAAAACTTTACTAACCAATTTAGACGTATAAACCTTGATCTCATATTGATATCTTATACTTTATAAATTCTACTCTCATTCTTGATCTATTATAAGAGAGCTAAGGATATCGAGTACAAGGGCAGTGACGATTCTCACAAGAAGTAATTTTTAATTGGTATATTCTACTTCAAATCGAAGAGATAAGAAATGCGGAGTGTGAGCTTCAGGCAGTATGTCCTCTACATGAGAATCCTTACTTTCACTTCGAATTATTCTAGATAATAGAGGAAGGAAAGAATCCTCGAGTTATACTTAAAATTTTGCATGGGCTAGGGAGAGGTGAGAATTTTTCTAACTACCGAAGCTAAATGAAATTTGTATGTACTGTACGAAGTTGTAGCTGGAGCTATTAACTTTGTAGTTAAGACCTGCTACGTGTATGCTTTCTGTTGATAACCAATATATATGTATATGTATCATTGCTATATTCATGCGTATCTCATATTATGAGAGAGGACGAGTGAGCTGGTAAACCCCATCGCTTCAGCTCTTCCCTTGACTAATATAATTTTATTCTTATTATATTATCATTATTATTAGTCTAATAACTTTAAGACTAATTTCTTAGGATTTTCTTTCAATCATTTTCACAAATCTACTCAGAAATTGGCGCTAGCCATAATAAACTTTTTACCTTATACTTATATGATCTATATCTTAATCTTTATAACATGTAAGTCTTACTTAAATATTAATTTATTACACCCCTAATAATATTTAGGCTACAAACTTTATCTAACTATAGGAAGTACTTAAATGGGATATTACAAAAGACCAGCACACATGCTTTCTTCTATACAACTATAACATACATCAGCAAACATCCACATTTATAATTGGACGACATGTGATGAATAATTATAGAGGGTCTAACAAGTGTCTTAGCCCGAAGATGATCGAATCTCATGCCCTTCATAATCTCAAGGTAGATATTACTTATTGGGAAGCATGGAAAGCAAGATATATTGCACGTGACCTTATTCAGAGAATGAATTAACATAGTTATACAATGTTGCGATGTTACTCAGCTGTGATGAAATTGATCAATCTCAGAATTGTGACTGCACTTATGAAGGATAGAGAAGGGAGGTTTCTTTTTTTTTTTTTCATGGCTTTTATATCATCCATCAAGGAGTTTCAATTCATGTGAAGGTTATTTATATTGATGGTGATTTATGAAGTCTAAATATAAAGGTAAGCTTCTAACTGCAACCGCACATGATGGTAACGAATACCTTTATCTGATAGCATGAGCTATAGTCAATTCGAAGAATGAGGTTTCTTAGACTTAGTTCTTGTCTAAGCTGTAGGAAAAGATACCTGATGCCAATGACAGTATTTGTAATCGATCGATAATAGTATTAAAAATGATGTGCGAAGTGTTTACCTTAATTCAAAATACATTGCATGTATTTTATATATCGAGCAAAACATTAAGTCAAGATTCAAGGGTGATGGAATAGTCTCTATTCAAGAGTGCAGACAAAGCATATAAGGTTCAATAGTTCAACTTATACTTCAATGAGATTAGAGCATTGCATCTTGATGTAGCAATTTACCTGGAAAAAATTGGATTCAAATATTAGTCAAGAGTTCATTTAAGTGGTCTTAGATACGACATTATGATAAATAATAATTCCAAGTCACTTAACGCTGCATTAAAGGATGCACGCGAATATCTAATTCTTGCCTTGCTTGACAGTATCAGGACGATGATGATGATTTGGTTGAACGTTCGAAGAAACACAACCAATCAGCCATCAATGCACTCTCGAAGTGGAGAAACTGCTATGATTAAGACATGACGAATCATCAAAGTGAGGGTTGACATTGTGAACCGGTTTACGTTTGAGGTTACCGGTAGTGCTACTAATACCCTTGTCAACTTAGGTGCAATAACTTGCATATGTAAGATGTTTGACTTGGATAAGATACCATGTGCTCATGCTGTAACAACAGCGATATCAAATAATATGGACATTTACCCGTTATGTTCGCCATTGTACTAGATTGAGAATTGGAGGGCTGCATATGTAGACTCAATATTTCCTATACCACTGACTAGTGAGTGAGAATTTCCAAAAAGGATCCGGTTTATAAAGGTTCTAACACCATCATGCATCGACGGAGTGGACGAACCAAGAACAAACATATTCCTTCGATCAGAGAAAAAACATGGGGGAGAAGAAAATATGACAATTGTGGCGGTCTTGGACATAAGATGACGACTTTTCGAAACTCGATTCCACTACTATCCTTTAAAAATTCTTAATGAAGTTATTAATATTTATGGACTTAGTTGTATTATTTGTATAGTGATTTCTCATGAACTTATTTTTATAATATATATGACTTACTATTTTTATTATTGGTTATAATACACTAACAACACTTTTGTCTCCACCTAACTTTTAAGAAAAACAATGTTTTTGTTTGTATAGACTGGGTTCTCAATTTATAATAAGATTTATAGATCAAGTTCTCGATCTAGACAGATTGAAACCTAAATGATTAATGATTAACAACTAAACACTAAACTTTAAACCCTAGACCCTTAACTCTAAAACCTATACCCTAAACTCTAAACCTTATACTTCAAACATTATACCCTAAGCATTAGATATAAGAACTTAGACACTAACCTTGGTACCTAATTCTTAAACACTCAACCCAGGACCCTAAAATTTAAACGCTTAACCCTTAAAACTAAACCCTATACACCAGAGCTTAGATCCTAGACCCTAAACTTTAAGCCTTACTTGTATTATTATATTGGTGATTGGATTATATTATTTAATTATATAGAACATGTAGAATATAAAGACCCTAAACCCGCCCCTTAAACCATATACCTTAGACATTATAATTCAATTAAACTCTAAGCCTTAGACTATATACTATTATATTGGTGATTATAGATTATATTATTTAACTGTATAGAACATGTAAAAGATAAAGAAGACATCATAGTAAAAATTGAAATGAACATAATATAACATACATGATAAAAAGTGTCTAACTACAAGTCTCATAAATGTCTATAAATGTCAATCATCATCTTACGCCTATATAACTTTATGTCATCATCGTTTATATTATGTAATGGAAATCCGGTCATATGAAACTCTCTATACTTGATAGTCCATACACCATAATTAGTGGTCTTGCGACTTTGAGGCACCTCAACTCCCTCTAGTTCGAATGGTTTCTTCAATTTCTTATGGTATTTCCTCCTAAAATTGTAGCTAAACTCCATGACTCAAGGTAATTGTGTGCAAATAAACAATCACATCTCATGAATTATGATCTCATCTACCTTCGATAGATCTTCCTTTGAACCCATGTAATATATAGTCCAAGAAGCGAGGTACACAGTTAAGGTAACCCAATGCTCTTCTCCAATATTAAGACAAAAAGTAACATATTGCATTAAATTAGAATGAGCTTGCTAAGAAAGCCATAAGATTTGGTTTCAATGTATACCATGAGAATAATTTGTTATCCAGACCACATGCTTCCTTTTCAATCCATACAACCCAGAGTCGAAGAGGTCATCAAAAATTGCCACTGGTTATTTCCTAAGACAAGGGAACAATTGAGAGAAATTTCTGTATTGCCTCCAGATTAGTAACAATGTTTCATTAATCTGCTGCCAATAGTCTCATAAGTTATATAAATAAAAAAGTTTAATTAAAAAACTTTAATAGAATAATAAAAACAAAACTTTAAGAATACATACTACGCTCCAACTAAGATCCTTAGTTCTTTAATGTCTTGAAAAAACAATTTATCGGCCTTCTGCCTAGTTAATAATTCAACGTTCAGGGCATTTTTTTTAAGGCCCACTTCTTAATAGCTTTTTCTACAACCTCATCGAGTTAACTGAATGGATATGGCATCAAGACATCTCATTTTCTGTATTTCTGAATTTGCATTGGATCAAAATAAGGAGATGTGAGAAATTGACTCATCTTCCTTATCTTCTACAATCTGGGTTCACTATCTAGCGTCACATAATTAGGGTTTCTCTCTACATCGTGACTATTACCATCTTTAGCTCCCCCTACAAAAATAAAACATTTAATTAATTAAAAATTAGAAGTACATGGAAAAATAAATAATATGAAGAATAAAACCCTAAACATAAGAATCAATTACTTACCTAGTCCAGTTGCCGGGACATCCGTAGGTGCAATTGTCGGGTTCTCCTTGTCTAGTGGGAAGGACTGACACCTACATACCAAATCAATTACTTACCAAGTCTAACGGCTGAGAAATATGCATGTGCAATTGTCAAGATCTCCATGTCTAGTTAAGGGGGAGGGGAGACCGACACCTACATACTAGAAGTCATGATTAATTAATTAAAAGTAATAAGTAGTTAAAAAAGTAAATAATATGAAAAATAAAACCCAAAAAATAAAAATCAATTACTTACCAAGTCCAACTATTGGGACATCCGTAGGCGTAATTATCGGGACCTCTATGTCTAGTAGGGAGGGGGGGGGGGTTGACACCTATGTACTAAAAAATATAATTAATTAATTAAAAATAATAAGTAGTTAAAAAATTAAACAATATCAAGAATAAAACCCTAAAAATGAAAATCAATTACTTACAAGGTCCGATGACTGGGACATTCAAAGATGCAATTGTTGGGATCTTTATGTCTACTTTAGGGGTGGGGGAGGCAACACCTACATACCAAAACTGTTATTATTTAATTAAAAATAATAACTACTCAAAAAAATAAATAATATGAAGAATTATTCCTAAAAATAAAAATCAATTACTTACTAGGTCCGACGGCCGGGACATTCACAGGTGCAATTGTCATGATCTCCATGTCTAGTGGGAGGACCAACACTACATATTAAAAAATATGATTACTTAATTAAAAATAATAAGTAGTTTAAAAATTAAACAATATCGAGAATAAAATCCTAAACATAAAAATCAATTATCTACCAGGTCTCACTGCTGGGACATCTGCAAGTGCAATTTGCGGGATCTACATGTCAAGTTAAGGGGGGACACTTACCTACTAAAAAATATGATTAATTAATTTAAAAATAATAAGTACATAGAAAAATAAATATTATCGAGAATAAAACTATAAAAATTAAAATCAATTACTTACCGTGGGCAAATGTCGAGACATCAGCAGACATATCTATCAGGGCCATATCAAAAATAGGGTCTACATGCTCATCGGTATAGAACATATCATACCCAACAAATTTGTGCTATGAAGCAGCCTCATTAATTGCATTGAAGGTCAAGTAGACCACATGACCTAATTTACGACTGCTCGACTGACGACATGCTCTTTCCCTTTTAGTGATTCACTGACGCTGTGCTATAGCTACCCGAACTTATGCACGACTACCCCCACTCTCTAACCGAAGCTATGTTTTAGTCCTTCCACTCTATGATCGAGATCATCTATCTTCGTTTTTATTCTACGCATGAAATCTAACAACTCACCACTTAAAAGTCTGCCGCTACTTCTTCTTGGTGAAGGGTGAAAGAAGAGAAGGTGAAGAATATCATCACTCATCCTCTCCCTCATACTCCTCCTTAACCTTCAGAACCTCTTCTTCCCCACCCTCCTCCTAAACCTCCTCTTCCACCTCCTCTTGAAATGTATCATCTTCTTCAATGTCTTTCTCTTCCTCTTCCTCCCTCATCTCATTTAGTGCGGCCCTCACACGATTGATATTTACATCCTCCTCCTCATCAATTAATGAAACAATGCTAATATAAGATTTAGATTCATTTTCCCTTGATGGACGTAAGATTTCATGCATTATAGCATGTATATTAACGTTAGATTAAGTGAAGGTTTGTTAGTTTAATAATTATACTAAAAAAGAAAACAATCAAAGCTAACCTTTGATATATCCAAAGTTCTCTTAATCTTCTTATACGATGACATAAACATATTTGCATTACCCAATTGTTTTGTCACTCCATTAAGGATATGTGGCCTATTTTTTTATTCCAAAAAACCCTCCAAATTTATCTTCAAGGTTGGGAATAGCTTCAAAAGTCTATACTTGTATAATAATTTAAAAATAATTAACAAAAACTGAATTGAAATATTAGAAACATACTATTTATTAATTAAAATTTAATTGAGAGTAATAATTACCTGGAAAGCATATGGAAAATCATATAAGCACGTCTCATCCTTACCATCTATTCTTTTGGAAACTGTCCTAGCCTTCCTCTCGAGGTTATCTCTATTTCTGTATTTGATAGTCCTTTTGTATACTAATTTACCCAAACGATAACTGTTGAAGAACTTTAAGTCCGAGACCAAGGATAGGTAACTAACGTCAACCAAATTCTTCTTTAATACACCAAAGAGGGCGCACACCAAGAAGTAAACAAAAGCTAATTTCACATGTTCTTCTTCAACCTCCGCCTTGTGAATAAGATCTTCACTCTTTTTACTTCTAGCAAGATTGTTTGAAGATGTTAATGAACTCACCACATGTAACTTTCGTTCCCCCCCTAAATATTTGTCCACCAGTTTTGAATTCTTTATTATTCTACGAGGTACAACTGGTGGGTCGTGACACTTCAATTCGATGACTAAAGCGAACTCATGTTGTGAGTATTAGAGAGGGTGACTATTTATAGAGAATAATGCCTCATACTTCATTCGGGACCGAACTAGACAGAGTGTCACGGCTATGGCTAGCTAACTGGAGAAAAACAATCTCTCTTTCACACTTAGGAAATGCCCAAAGCACGATGCTCTAGAATTTTCTAACTATATCGAATTAAGCTTGTCCTTGATGTCCGTAATCACCTCGTGCAACCTCAATCGCAAAGTAACCGTGTAACCAAAATGATGATCGGGGTGCAAGATCAGGCTAAGTTAAGGTAATGCTTGCCCTTGAAAACAAAAAATAAAAAATAATGAATTACACGATAAATTAAACAGTTACAGTAATAAATAAATTTCTCGAATCTTAGACCCATATTTTGATTTGATCGAGAATTAGGCCTATGATCTTAAATGGACAACGAGAAGCGAGCGGCAAACCATGAGAAGCAGGATGAAGGCCTGTCGTGATTGGGCGAGTCAGATCAAGAATGGCGATATTGGATCGGGAAGGAAGTTGAGTTTTGTAGAGTGTTGAAAGTGAAGTGAATGTTGGGGAAGGAAATCTTAGATCAAGATTTGGGTAAGTGGGTAACGTTACACCCATTTGAAACTTAGGTATTTTGATCTTTTCAAAATTTTATATTTTTAAACTTAAATCCATTTTCTTAGTACTAATTTTACCAAATATAAATAAATAAATAAAATTTCAAATTGGGTCTCCTTGACAAAACAGCTATCAAAATAAGGCCAATTTCTCCAATTTTCTCCTTAGACTTTGCAGAGGAAGAAAAAAAAAAAACAAATCTCTTGTTCCTCTCACCTTTGCCTTCTTCTTCAATGAAAGACCCTCTAGTTTCTATGGAGCCTTTGACCACGATACTCTGCAACTCAATCCAAGCTCTGGGTCGGGGGTTTGATGTCACGTCCGATATTCGTCTTCTTTACTGCAAGGGAACTCCTGGGTCGAGGCTTATCCATCTTGATGAACAACAAAACAGAGATCTTATTCTTTCTGATGGTCTTTTGTTACCAAATATTCCTGTTCATATTCATTGCTCTTCTGAACAGAGCGCTAAGGAGGAAGTCCCTGTTTGCACCTTCCACAAGGTGATTTTTTTTTTTTTCAAATTTTTTCTATTTTTCTTTGTTCTGCTTAGATTTTTTTTTTCTGGGTTTTGGGTTTCTTTTTGGTCTAGTACTGAAATTATTACTACTTCTGAGTTATTTGGGCCATTGTTCAAGTTAGCTGCAAAGGATTTAAGATTCTATCTGTTTGGGTACTATTTTTCAATCTCTTACATATGAATCTGAGTTTTTTGGGTACTCGGGAAAATTGATTATTTGTGGTTTTGCTTTATGCTATATTTATTTTCTTGGGTGTTTCTAATTCTTATGATTAGAGTTTGCAGTAAGGTGATAGACTTAGAACTTGTCAAAAAGATTGAGAATGTACTTTACATTGAGCAATTAAGCTCAACTGATGTTTCTTTCCAGATAGAAGTGATTATTTAAATATATATGAACAAGAGGTGAAATGTAACAGAGCCGTAGACACAAAAAAAAAAAAAGAAAAAAAGATTTAGGGTTCACAGTTTAAACTTTTTTTATAGCAGAAATTGGTGGAATGTAGCTATAAATAGTTCCTATATACATATGTTTTAATGTCAATGCTGATTTTCCAGATGTCAGAATACTTCAATGAGAAATCAGGTATATCAGGACAAATCCCGCTCGGTAGCTTCAATGCTATGTTCAATTTCACTGGTTCTTGGCAAGTTGATGCATCATCTACAAAATCCCTTGCCATGGTTGGATATTTCATTCCCTTATTTAAGGTCAACTTAGCAAAACCGGATTTAGCTTTGCTCAATGAAATCAGGCTTGCTGTTCCGTACACTTGGGATCCTGGAGCCTTGGCTAGGTAATCCACTTTCACTTGCATTAATTTCACGGAAAAGAAGTTCCTTGTTTTTCATTGTAGGCTTATCTATTATATTAGATTGCACATTTTAGATCAAATGTGTAGTTCCCTATTTAATGTTAATGTTCCATAACTTTAAGTTAGAGAAAAAGATTCGTTAAGCTCCTTTTTCGTTTTTCTTCGTATTATATCTTCCGATTGACTCGTACTTTAGCTAATGAAATTATTTAAGAGTATGGTACACTGTTTAATATGATTACCTTCTTAACCAACCTTTTGTCCAAGATATCAGATATGACTATGATCCTTCTTTCTCGAATCAAATGATGACATTTGTAAAAAATTAAGCTAACTTGAGGCATGCTTCTGCTTTTATGTATATACTAGTAATTAATCCCGTGCATTTTACGGGTCAATATAACAATATATGTTTTAAATTCTAATTATATTAGTATTCTTTAGTTACTAGGCATGAGTATCTGTAAAGGGTGTAATCTGATTTTGCCTAGGATGGATCTAAAGACCTGTTACAACTTTTGACGGATTATATTTCCTTTTCCATTTCTTCAGCTTTATTGAAAATTTTGGTACACATATAGTTATGTCAGCAACAGTTGGTGGAAGAGATGTACTTTATGTAAGGCAGCATCAATCATCTACCTTGTCAGAGTCTGATATTGAGAGCTATGTGAAAGATATTGGTGATCACAGGTTTCTTGAATCCAACAGCCAGCCAACTGCAGGCCCCTTGAAGTATAAGGACAAGGTTAGTATCATGCACTTCGTTTCTAACTGAGGAGATTTTGGTTTCATTATTTGTTTTTTTTTTGTCCTCATTGTGTATTTTAGAGCTCTCTTAGGACTTTTGACTAACACACATTAACGTTTTTGATGTATTATCCCACATTTGAAAGAGAGGGATTGATTGGCTTATGAGAATTGAGGTAAGCTTGTTGATTTTGACTAGTAGTTGCCTTAACTGGAGTCTGGGTCTCTAATAACGTAAAAAGGCTTATCCATCTCTTTAAATGATTAATGCTTCACAAGTATTAACAAGACCTACAGGGGTGTTTTGGATTGGGACCATTTATGCCAATAATGTCACCGATTTGTGTGTGATATTGATGGTGCAAGCCCCATAGAGACGGAGTATCAAATAGGGACTTCTGATCTACTTCTGGAGAGATACTCCCAACGGTCTCAACTAAGCCACATCAACACTTTTTGCCATCAAGTGCTGACCCGACTTGATTCCAATCATTGGACTAGATACTCCAAAAGTAGGCTGGAATACCTCAACATAAAAAATAAGACTTTGGATGGTTTACTATCAGCAACTCAAGTTTAGGATCTCTTGTTTTGGTGCATCTACATTGGAAATGCTAATATCAGGCTTTTCGGATCATTATACCTTCTATTAACTTTCTATAGGCTTATAAGCGTGAAATTTTAGAAAACTGGAAAGGCCCTAAAATATTCATTTTTCTTGATGTAGGATGTTACTGTCATTTTTAGGAGGAGAGGTGGGGACGATCTTGTGCAAAGTCATGCCAAATGGGCGGAAACTGTACAGTCAGCCCCGGATGTTATTAACATGACATTTACTCCCATTGTCTCCTTGCTTAAAGGAGTTCCGGGCGAGAAGCATTTAGCTAGAGCCATTGATCTTTACTTGGAATGTAAGTTATTTGTAGTGCAAAATCTTATCTACTTATAAATATGAGACTGACTCCATCATGTAAAAAGCAAGAAATACAAGCTTTTTGAAGAAAATCCTCGATATGATTTTTTTTTTTTTTTCCTTTTTTCCTTTTTCCTTCTTCTTCGGGTAAATTATCTTAACTTGCTATTGCCGTTATTATTTCTTGACAGACAAACCACCAATCGAGGATTTACAATATTTCTTGGATTTTCAAATTGCTCGAACTTGGGCTCCCGAACAAACTAACTTGCAAAGAAAAGAGCCCGTTTGCCAATCACTTCAGTTCAGCTTGATGGGTCCCAAACTTTATATTAGCCCGGATCAGGTACTTTTCATTTTCTAAGAGCTAATGGAAGCCGTGAAAAGTTCTAATTTTTTTTTGTAAATTTATTTTATGCATTTACATCCGGTTCTTTAGAAACACATGTAGGCTATAATTTAAATACTATAAACAAAATATGTCCCACATCTGGTTGGTTAATATCTCACAATTTGAAGAACTAACGTAGCTTCTTTATTGGTAGGAATATAGAATAGAAGATGTAGAGTTATCCAAAAAATCATTAGCTAAAATAAAAAAAGGTAACATATTAGCTAAAATAAAGCTAAATTTGAATAATTTTATAAAGAACTGCATGTGAATGCTTAATTAATTAGTTTTTCTCAATGAATTAGTCATATGGCTGATGTAATAAATGGGGTATAAAAAATATAAAAAACGATACATTGCAATTTTTTGGGTGCTTGTTTTTGCAGTAGAGTAAATTAGATGAAGTACCCTTTTAAGTTTTAACTTCATTATTTTGGGGGTCAACTTTTTAATATTCATTGTCTATGCAGGTCTTTTGGTGGTTTTTTTAATAATAGCGAGGATTCCTTGCAATTAATGCATGTAATTATTATCATCATGTTCATTACTTTTTAATGTTCATTGAAAGATATTCTTAGAATCTTTTTTTCTCTCGGTCTTGTGAAACACTTCGTTATATTGCAGGTAACTGTTGGCCGTAAACCAGTAACCGGGCTAAGGCTTAACCTAGAGAGCAACAAACAAAACCGACTAGCCATCCATTTACAACACCTAGTCTCTCTCCCGAAGATCCTCCAACCCCATTGGGACTCACATGTAGCCATAGGTGCGCCTAAATGGCAAGGACCAGAAGAACAAGATAGCCGTTGGTTCGAGCCAATCAAGTGGAAGAACTTCTCCCACGTAAGCACCGCACCCATAGAGTACACTGAGACCAATATAGGTGACCTCTCTGGGGTCCATATCGTAACTGGGGCCCAGCTTGGGGTCTGGAATTTCGGCTCGAAAAATGTTCTACACCTCAAGCTCTTGTTTTCGAAAGTACCGGGCTGTACCATAAGGCGATCCGTATGGGATCATAGCCCCATGTTGGCCTCTTGCAGTCTAGTACCGAGGCCAGAGGAGGGTTCTTCGTCTTCTGGGTTGGGTCAGGGTGGGAAACTGGGGAAGATCGTGGACCCCACAGAGATGTCAAAGGGCCCACAGGATATTCCGGGACATTGGTTGGTTACGGGAGCAAAGCTTGGGGTGGAGAAAGGGAAGATTGTATTGCGCGTGAAGTATTCGTTATTGAATTACTGATGGTAAATTATCAGCCGTTTTTATTTTATGTGATTGAACAGTATTCGGATAGGTCATATTGGTTTTCATAGGTTATTTTTTTGGTTCTCCATTGTGAACTACAATTGAGCATAATTTGCACAGCCAATTTGTATTTTGTTTTTTCTTTACCTCTTTCACCATTTCATACTTTTGTAAATCATGCTTGCTTAGTTTGAAGCAACTGATCCCGAAATTGTTTTGTTTTGTTTTTAATTGATTATGAAGAAGAAAAGCGTGTTTATATGTTGCTGCATCATCTTACTCTTCCTGTTGAGCCTTATTGGTATGAATATGATTATGTAAACCACTTGTCATAATTATTTTCTGATGTAAGTGCAAAGGATAGCAATACTGGTCTTATTGCAATTCATGTATTGGCCCACAAAGTGATCTCATCGGATTCATAGAACCCAAACGGCTGAATTGCTCGCAACATGAGACAACATCGTGAGCAAAGCAGCAGCTTGAACCTCTGGCCTGGTGCCTAAAGAAACTTATGCACGTAAACTATTCGAGACGTTAATTGGAGAGAATGAAAATATGCCCATCATATCCTATAATAGTACTGCATCAAAGTATGGGACAGTTCAGAGCACCGCCTTAGCCGTAGAGTTAGATTACTTTGTTGCCGACTTGCCTTCAATATTGCTTTTGTGGTGCGTTTCCGCTCTTTAATTGTGAACCGTTCTTGATTTTCTTTTAGTGTTATGTACAATTTGCTTTATGTAGAAATTCTTTTGATTTAGCCATTAAATAATGTGGAACATATACTGAATGTAGAACTCGGCACGAAAGCCAGATGGGAAGAGGCCGGGAAGGGAGCCATATCAGGAGACGTGGCTGCATTTGACAGGTGCAGAATCAAAGGATTTCAAGACACCTTATTTGATGATAAGGGAAGACATTTCTTTAGAGATTGCTATATTCAGGGCACTGTTGATTTCATCTTTGGAAATGGGAAATCTCTATATTTGAATTTAACCATTAATTCAGTAGCAAATGCCTAATGGGCACTATAATCCAAAGCTTATGTTCCCGGGATATATTTTGAACACTTATCAACACTCAAGGATAGTCTAGTGACATGAATGTGGATTGTCGAGTGTGAAAAGACCGCATATTTTGGAGAATGCAAGTGCATGGGACCGGGCACTAAACTCCAACAAATACTTCAGTTAAGCGCTTCTTCATCTTTCTTTTGGAGTAGTCTAGACTTATATTGATGAAATATTTAGTGCTTTTTAAATTAGTTACAATTTACGATCAGGATCTTGCACTTGCATTCTCACTTTTACCAACTTCTTTTACCCATTATACTCTTCAACAACTAGTCACATCCTCAAAATTATAATAACTACACAGAAATCCTTGTAACTTTTAAGATATAGATCCTTATTGGTCAACTTTTTTTTGCATTGACTACCAAGCTTTGATATAGTATGCTTAACAGGGATTGACATGTCAGCAAATATTATTAAATACTCAATATAAATTTTCTCTTAACTTGTTTTAACTATTTTTTATCTAAATTTTTATTATTTCACCCCTAAACTCATATATTATTATTGTTCTTTCAACCTATCTTTCACTTACGTGGCATATCTAGAAAATTGATGTGATGTGGGCTAATGACAATGGAAGGTGTATCTGAGAAAAAAGAACTAACCTATAAATTAAGCAAAAAACTTAAGTAGGTGTATGTTTCTTTTTGCTGCCTTCACCATTATATCTTTTTTCAATGAATTTAATTCTATTCTCGAAAGAATCTCTCCCCCAAGAATATTTATTGAACCTTGCCAAGTTACTTGTTATGGCGAAGGTAAAAGGCTGGATATTAATCTTTCTCTCTTAAATAGAAGACTGCCTCAATGAAGTATATAGGAGTGATCTTGTCAATGTCATCATTCTTATTACTCCATTCATCGGTGTTGAACCTCTCTGCTAGCTCTGAAGCTTGGACTGGTTTCTCACTAAGATATTTCTTAAACAGTCGATCGTATTTTGTTAACTGACTGACCATCAAGTTAGATGGATAAGCGTGACACTAGAGCCCACTTCCTCAGATTGAACTAAGTTGGCTTCCTTCAGACAATAAACCATAGCTCATTATTCTTCATGCACTCATCTCGTCGAAAAATGAAATAGTTAACAACTTGGCCAGAGTTCTTGAGAGGGACATTCACCGAAAGAGACTGTGCCAAGAAGGTGCTCTTAAGCATCTCCAACTGTCATGCGGTGAGTTTTTGCTTGATATCAACAACCACCACTTCATTCTTAGCTATTATAGAAATATATGCTTTGGATACATCATCTTCTTGAAGGATGTGTCTAAGTTCATGATGGATTGCAACTTCTTTATCTTGAAATAAACAAAACATAATATAAAATAAAGATTAATATAGAAAATCAATTAATATATATATATAAACAATCAAAGATATTTTAAATTTAAATCAAACTATTAATGCTCAATGGCTCAAGGGTTCTGGTCTTTCAAGCCCATCAGGCATCGAGTATTAAGAGCAGAGACTTCTAACTCTCTAATCCCCTAATCTCGATGAGTCTTAAAAGTACCTATCAAAATGAGAGATCATAGACTTCAAAATCTCTAACCTTAATGATTGATGCCCGAGGGTTCTATTCTTACCAACCTATCGGGCATCAAGCATTAAGGGCATATAATTAGAAGTCTCTGATCTCTGATCTCGATGTCTCGAATAGGCACTGAATATAGCCATTAAGTATCATGATGAGAGATTAGAGAATTAGGTCTCTATTCTCAATGCTCGATGCTCGAGAGTTCTAGTCTCACTAACCTGTCGTGCATTGAGCATTGATAACAAAGACCCAATTCTCTGATCTCTCATCTCAATGCTCGATGGGTATGTTCAGGGCCCATCGAGCATCGAGATCTCGAAGTCTATGAGATTTAGAGCTCAAGACA
Source organism: Coriaria nepalensis (assembly GCA_027186245.1). Classification (NCBI taxonomy): domain Eukaryota; kingdom Viridiplantae; phylum Streptophyta; class Magnoliopsida; order Cucurbitales; family Coriariaceae; genus Coriaria; species Coriaria nepalensis. Next base: position 1,491,250 of record CP114481.1, read on the forward strand.
TCAAAAACTTCATGAACATGATATTAGAATTAAAAAATTAAGTGTACCGTATAACTCAATTCTAAATATATAAAATTAGACTTCTTTCTTAAAAAATATATATCAAAATATTAACTCAATAAAATTCATATATAAGAATAAATCAAATTTATTAATTTATAAAAAAATTTATGGAATAAGATTAAATAAATATTTTTATCAAATTTAATTTCACAGAGATAAAAACTTGTGGGCCAGTTGTTACCCATTCACCCGAGTTGCTGCCCACCGGCTGCCATTTATTTGTCTTGTTCTCTACTTATTATTTTATTTTATTTACTTAAAAATAAAATAAAAAAGAAAGAGAGAAAAAAATTTGACTGTCTATTAAAGATCTTGAAGGTATACAATACTTATAAGATATGCTTTATATAATTACATAACTACGACATTCATGTTGATCTATAAACTGCGTCTAAATGGCCTTTGAATCTAACAACCAAGTGACACTGAAGAGTTGTTTGGTTATGTTAAGAGACAATATGACCTAACTTGTATAGTAAAGGTAGAAGTTTATATATTATTAATGAAGGAAGAAAAATAGCTCATTCATTATGTCGTGATGTCTTCCTACCTAGAGCTTTTCATCTGCCTCATCAAGTTGGCAATGGACACGATGTAATGAAACAAACGGAAGTTATGTATATGAAAGGAAACTCTCTTTTTCGCATAAATTATTCTAAAAATTTTCATCTGCCTCATTTGTCTCTCTCTCTGCCCTCTTCTACTCACGCCCTCTCTTCCTCTCTAATTTTTCTCTCAAACTCTACCTTAAACTCTCTATAAATTTACAAAAAGTAAATCAAATTCCTAAGAATTCTTAAACTGAAATAGAATTTATGAGAAAGTACATTTTGTGGTTCTTATTTCTAACTATTATTTGTTATATTTTAACTTATTATGGCCTATAGTTATTATTTTTTGCTGTTGCTTTTAAAATTTTTGTGAACTTTAAAGTAATGGGTATTATTTGAGCTAGAGTTTGGCTATATTTATTGAAATTTATGAGTTTTTATATTTTGAAAATTGTTAATTAAATTTAGTATTTTAAGAATTTTTTATTTTATAAAATTTTTTATTATTAATAATAATTACGTATGAAATTATTATACTTTTTTTTTGTTAGAAGTCATAAATCTCATTTTCGCCTTAGTCCCTCAATCATGTTAAGCCAGCCAGTCTCATATAAAAATATATATGTTTAAAAAAATAAGTTCATAAGATAATTAATTGGTTTTGAAATACAATCAAATATATATAGGTTGAACTCTAGGTTGAAAAGCCATTATATGTGTAGAGTTCAACCTCTAATTCTCCTACTAATCAAGTGACCATTTTCTATATCCATAAATCGATAAATGGTACGTAATTACTTATGCTGTCAATCTAAGGCGTATATGGGAATGCGAGTGCAATTCTTACTCGGTGCAATTCCGTACACATATATAGCTCATTTGTTAGTTGAAGCATCTGTTATTGACGTGTTTCAACCCTAAATGCAGGAGAAGGAAATGGATGTTGTTGAAGGGAAGGTGGATTGGAAGGGGAGGGCAGGTTTGAGACATAAACATGGAGGATACAAAACTTCTTTGTTTATACTAGGTACCAATATAATTAATTTACTGAAGGATAAATATATAGAAATTTCATTCATCTTATCTAAAAATTTATCTTCTTCTTATGGAGAAACTATTCTTCTCCCAACTTTATCTAAAAATACATGAAATCCTTTATAATTTCAAGTACTTCGAATGATTAACAAAGTTTTTTGATATCATATTGAATTACTATTTTTTTTCAAAAGTTTGATCTAGATAGAAAAAATACGATAATTTATATTAAACTTTACCAAACAGAAATAGTTATAAGTGAGTTATTAACCTATCGAAGTTTAAACCCGAGGCTCGACCATTCACATTGATTTGTTCAGACACAGTTTTAAATATGGTTTTCTTCAACACCAATTTATCTAACCTCCATTTTCAAACTCTAATCAAAGTCTTTTTTTTTTCAGCCACATTGGGGTTAGAGAACATGGCTGTTTTAGCACTTGCAGTGAATTTGGTGACATATTTCCATGGAGTGATGCACTTCAACATAGCAGATGCAGCCAATGAGTTAACCAATTTCATGGGTATCAGTTATATTCTTTCTATCGTCACGGCCGTCATTGCAGACACTTACCTTGGTAGAGTCAAAACGGCTATCATTTCTGCCTTCATTGAGTTCATTGTGCGTTTACAAACAACCCTACATCAATCTATCTTTTTTTCCTTGGATGATTTGCTTTATGCTAAATATTATTGTCTGTTGGTCCGTTTCTTAGTTTTATAAAAGTTTGAACTCTTAAACTTTGAGTTAAAATCTCGAAATTCTACCTCTTCTAATGGCAAAATTTTATACCCAAACTTAAAGTCATTGTTGGGAGGATAATTTGTTATCTCAAAGTGCATGTCACACATGGTTGGACTAATGGCCATACACATTTCACATGTCATCTATGTGAAGATCTACATATAAGTTCAAACTAATACTTAGTAAATATCGTGCCAGTAGATTTTTAGATAAGATGAATGAAATTTTTATATGTTTGTTGTGTCAGCAGATCTTTAGTTGTTATCTCAACTATCTAAAGTTATTGTCAGCAGCCGTGTCGTGAATATCGTGTCCCATCGAGAAATTTAGATTGCAGAATCTCCAAATTTCTATTGACAATAACCTTAGATAGTTTATTTATGTATACCTTGTAAATGAAATGTCATGTTCACAATTTTCAGGCACTACTGTTGCTTACAGTACAAGCTCACTACCCCAAGCTAAGGCCACCATATTGCAACCTCTATGACCCAACCTCTCACTGTGAGAAAGTTCACGGAGGCAGTGCTGCACTCCTCTACATTCCTCTCTACACTCTGGCTGCTGGTATTGCCGGAATCAAGGCTACCTTGCCGTCACATGGAGCTGACCAATTCAATGAGAAAGACCCAAAAGAAGCAAAGCAAATGTCAAGTTTCTTCAACTTACTACTACTTGTAGCATGTGTTGGAGGTGCTGTTAGTTTAACTCTTGTTGTCTGGATTCAAGATGAGAAGGGTTGGGATTGGGGTCTTGCGGTCTCTTCTCTTGCCATGTTACTGAGTTTACTGGTTTTTATTGCCGGTTTGCCATTGTACCGGCTTAACGTTATGCAAGGAACTAGCCCGATCTTAGAAATTATACAGGTACTTGTATATATGCTGAAAAATGTCAGATGCTTGTTTGTTCCTACTAACCTAAGTTTTTGAGACTATTAGTAACTTAGCACAATATCAAAACATGAGACCGATCCTTCAAACCTCAACGCCAGCTCCTCATCATGTTATGTCACCTTTGTCCTCGGGATGTTGATTCACCTGTTTATACATGCAAGTCTATATTTCTATAGGGTTCTACGACCTTACACAATAGGGTCTAGGAGAACTCTTACATAAGCTTCTTTGCTTGATGTTTACAGTTGAGTTACTCTTCACTTGAGATATTTTAACTAAAAACTTTTGTACAATATCTATCCAAAAAAATCATTTTTCTTCCTTGTATTCATTGCATTGCAGGTATATGTGGCTGCCATTCGTAACAGAAACCTGGACCTTCCTCAAGACGCTACAAATCTTTACGAGATTGATATGAATACGGAGGCTGTTGTGGGTGCAGAATTCTTGCCCCATAGTGACGGTTTCAGGTTCCTTCCTAATTGTTTGTTTCTCGCAACATGTAGTTGATATACATCATTCATAGCAGCATACTATTTCATCTTGCTACCGATTGTCCAAGCTTATTAGTTACTCTTTTAACATTATTGTATATATAAGCAGGTTCTTAGACAAAGCAGCCATTCAACCCACACAAGTTGAGCAATTTGGACACAACACATGGAGACTATGTAGAATAACCCAAGTAGAGAATGCAAAGATCATACTATCAATGCTCCCAATCTTCCTTTGCACAATAATAATGACCCTTTGCTTAGCTCAGCTCCAAACATTCTCAATCCAACAAGGTCTTACCATGGACACGAAGCTCACGGAATCGTTCAATATCCCACCAGCTTCACTCCCACTACTTCCAACCCTCTTCATCATAATCATTGTCCCATTTTACGATTTCCTTTTTGTGCCCTTTGCCCGCAAGCTCACCGGAATTCCCACCGGGATCACCCAATTACAACGCATAGGTGTGGGCCTAGTCCTTTCTTGCATCTCCATGGCCATCGCAGCACTAATAGAAGCGAAACGGAAAGACGTAATTCGCACTCACCACATGTACAATGCAGTCCCCATAAGAGAGCCATTGCCCATCAGCACATTTTGGCTGTCCTTTCAATTCTTCATATTTGGGATTGCCGACCTGTTTACTTATATAGGTCTTCTTGAATTCTTCTACTCAGAGGCACCAAAGGGGCTTAAGTCTATCTCTACATGCTTCTTATGGTGCTCAATGGCTATGGGTTACTTCTTGAGCACTATATTGGTTAAGATTGTGAATAGAGCTACTAAAGCAAGCACAAGAAGTGGAGGTTGGTTGGCTGGTAATAATATTAATGTTGGTCATTTGAACCTGTTTTATTGGTTACTTTGTGTTATTAGCTTCTTCAACTTTTGTGTGTATTTGTTTGTGGCTAACAAGTACAAGTATAGGCCTAAGAACCTTGTGGTCTCACATGAGAGTAATAAGGCATAATATGGAGAAGCTTTTAAGAAGTATTTGGAATTGAAGTTTGGTTGTTTCTTACTATTTTGTGTTGAGCATAGAAAGATATCTCTTTGTAATTTGGTAATTGGGTACAATTTATACACTTTTGAGTTTCTTATTTTCATAATTGATAGCATATTTATGTACATGACTCAACCCATTATAATAATAAAATATATATGAACTTAGAGTTAATTTTAAATAGGAAAATGAAAATTAATAATAAAAAATGAAATTTAAACAAAAATAGGAAAGATAAATATTTTTTTTGAAGTAAAAGAATAATCCTTTTCAAAATATAAAAAAGTCACGTGAAACTTATGTAGTACTGTCGTTTATACTAAATTTATTTCTATTTATACTTTAGATGAATATAATTATTCTTGTTCATTTGGAAATAATAAATTTAGTCTTTTTCTTAATTATATTCTTGTTGTGACTGGCTTCTTAATTGATAATCTATGTATGTTGAATACCATTACTTCATTTAATAAAACTTTGCAAACAACTTCAAGAGGTACAAAATATAAATTAATAAATGAGAATTCCACTAGCTTATTGCACAATCCTTTAGGTCACATCTCCGAAAAGAGAATTGAGAGACATGGATCAGACGAAATACTTGAAACCCTTAATTTCACAAACCATGAAATATGTGTTGGGTGTATCAAAGGGAAACAAACAAACATTAAGAAGTCAAGTGCTGAAAGGAGTTCTAGCATCTTATAATTAATACATACTGATATGTATGGACCATTCCCTACATCTTATAGACGACTATTTTCATTTTGAGTACTTATACTTAATTCATGAGAAGTCGCAATCTTTGAACATTTTTAAGGCCTCAAAGCCGAAGTTGAAGATCAACAAGGCAAGAAGATTAAAGCTGTCAAATTTAATCGTAGTTGTGAATACTATGGAAGTTATGATGGATTAGGTGAACAACGTCCGGGACCTTTTGCCAAATTCTTAGAGGAATGCAGAATCGTCCCATAATATATAATGCTAGGGCAACCTAGCATGAATGGTGTTGTTGAGAGACGAAACATGATGCTTAAGTATATTTTAAGAAGTATGATTAGTTATTCTTCTTTGCCAGAATCACTTTGAAAAGAGGCACTTAAGACTGCAACATACATACTGAACATAGTACCTAATAAAGTGGTAGTTAAAAATCCTTATGAACTATGGTTAGGCAAAAGGCCTAGCATCAAACACTTACACATTTGGGGTTGTTCAGTTGAGGCAATGCCTTATAGGACACACGAAAAGAAACTAGACTTAAGAATAATTAGCTACTACTATGTTGGGTACATTGAGCGGCTAATGGGTTTTAAGCTTTCTGATCCATCAACTAAATCTTTTTTCGAGACGAGATATGCGAGATTTCTTGAGGATGTTGAGTTTGAAAGGGGAGATAAGGTTAAGAATGTTTTTACTAAGGAGGGAGTTATTTCTCTTCCAAACATTATTATTGACAATAATCAACTTACTGATCATGTTCAAGATATCAGACAATAATGACGATTTTTCTATGGACCTCCCTACTCAAAATCAAGATGTTGCATTAGAAGAGCAAACTCAACAACCCCAAGAAGAAGTGCCACTTAGGTGATCCACTAGAGAAATAAGAAGTGTAATTTTAAATGATTATATTGTATTTCTTCAAGAGCATGAGTTTGATATAGGGATAATAAAAAATGATCAAATTAACTTTCAACAAATCAAACAAAGTGCCAACTGTCAAAGCTAGATTGATGGCATGAATGATGAGATGAAACTCATGCAAGACAGTGACGTTTGGGATCTCGTTAAGTTACCTGAAGGTGCAAAGCCCATAAGTTATAAATAGATATTTAAAACCAAAAGGGATTCCAGTAGCAATATTGAGAGATATAAGGCACGTCAGTCACAAAAGGTTTCACTTTGAAGGAAGGCATTGATTATAGAGAAACTCTCTCTAGTTTCTACCAAAATACTTTTTTAGAATAATAATGACATTTGTAGCTCATTTTAATTTAGAGCTATATTAGATAGATGTTAAAATGACTTTCCTCAATAGTGACATTGAGGAAATTATATACAGGTGCAACCAGAAAGCTATCTCACTTAATTCAAAATTTATGGTTTGCAAACTCAAAAAGTCTATATACGATCTTAAGCAAGCTTCTCGTTAATGGTATCATAAGTTTTATCAAGTCATCATCTCATATGATTAGAGACTAATGCAGTTGATGACTATGTATATTATAAGTTCCGTGGGAGTAAATTTATTTACCTAGTGCTCGATGTCGATAACATATTATTCGCTAGAAATTTATCTACCTAGTACTAGATGTCGATGACATACTATTAGCTAGTAATGATATAGGCTTATTGCACAAAATCAATATATTTCTAACTAAGCATTTTGAAATTAAAAATCTTAGTGATATCTTTTTTGTATTAGAAATTAAGAAAAGCTTGTCAAAATTTAAATACATAAATATTAAGTATCTAATTATTAAGAAGTGAGTTCGGAGTAAATATGTCAATTGAATATATAGGATTGGACCTTTTGAATAACAGCCCGGATGACCTTATGAAAATGCAAAATTTTGGTACCGAGGGTTCGAATCCCTCTCTTTCCGTTTCTGTCGATGACTTGGTATTTCAGGAAAAAAAAAGAGAATAGATTCTCTATTTTTATACCGCATACCTTATTTTGACACCAAGAAATGAAGTGATTTCTATAAATTAGAAAGATAAAAAAAAAATTCAGAAATGCAGAGTCAAGGTCAAGCCGTTCATTACTAATAATTTTCTTTCATACCTACAGTTATATATTGTGGGGGACTCTAATAGGGTCGTTCAATGGAAAAAAATAAACTTCAGACTTATAATTTGATATTTCAACTACAACACGAAATATTACTTCTAAACTCAAAGAAATTAAAAAATATTATTTAAAAAAAAAGAAAGGAGAGAAGCATTGAACTGCAAATATAGATACCCGATGAAATGAGAGTAAAAGAGAGGAGAGAAAACTATAATGCATGGATGTGATAAAGAGATGATAAAGAGATGAAATTATTTTAGTTATCTTAAAATTGGTTTTTAATTCAGAATATAATATTGAAAATCTAGAAATTATTAAATTAGAAAAATTATAATTGGTGAAAAACTGAAGAATAATGTAAATTAGAAAGAATAAAAAAATGTAAAATTTTTCCTTATTTTAGTGAATTGGGGAGAGATAATTTAATTAAAAAATAAAATAAAAAGTTATTGGGATTTTAGACTCATGACGTAACGAATTTCTCACCGCACCAGCTCATCATCTTTAGCTTCAAGATAGAACCTTTATTTTCAGCTATCCGTAATCGTAATTTAGTCCAGATCTCACTCTAAACTGATTCTACTCTTATATTTCTAGATTCTCTCTCTCTAATTTCTATCATGGCAAACCCAAAGGTGGAAAAACATGTTTATTCAGTGTGGGCGCTCCCACCGGCGGAGGACGTGACTCCGAGGCTGAAGGCTTTGATGGACGATCTCAGATCAAAGTTTGGTGGGCCCCATTTCGAGCCCCACATTACCGTTGTCGGGGCCATCAGTTTGACTCCAGACGACGCCGTTAGCAAGTTCAGATCCGCTTGTGAAGGTCTCAAGGCTTATCAAGCTAACGTTGATCGTGTTGCTACGGGCACCTTCTTTTATCAATGCGTTTTCCTCCTTGTTCATCCTACGGCTGAGGTAAATCTGATCTCCATTGCTCTCTCACTTTTCCTTACTCTCTATTTCTAGTTCATTTTATTCTTTTTCGTTTTTTTTTTCTTTTTCTCTTTGGTTTAAAGGTTGTGGAAACTAGTGCCCACTATAGCGGCCATTTTGGGTACAAGAGCTCTTCTCGTAAGTTTTTCACTATTATTACTATTAGTATTATTACGAGAATTTATGAGGAAGATTGTATCAATATTATATAAGTTATAGTGATCCGATGAGATAATATATAATTAATATAAACAATTTTGAAATTAAATGTTATATTTTAAAAAAATATTACCCCAAACTTTAAGAATAATTCTTTTGGATATATAGTTGAATGAATTTTTTGCAGCCTATATGCCCCATTTGAGCCTTCCCTATAGGGATCTAACTGATGAAGAGAAGAAAAAAGCCCAAGAGAAAGCAAACATACTCGACCCAACCATTAACGACCTGAGCTTCCCGGTAACTCGCCTTGCTCTGTTTAAAACTAACACCGATGACTTGACACTCGAGTCATGGGAGAAAATTGCAGAATACAACCTTAGTTAGAACCAGTTTAAGTCTCATATTATGTATATCTTTTCATCCTTCATATTGTAATAACGGCGAGTGGTATCAAGACTAAGGAGTATGTAACTTTTACTTTTTCTTACTGCTTTTGTTTCCAATGTTAAGATGTGTGGTTTTCTGAATGAATGCGCAATTGATTATTAATTGGATTTTGCACGAGTCCAGTCAATTTGATACTGAACTAGTCGAATTTGACTAGATTCGTGATACTCGTATTCGGTCTGATATTAAAGAACTCGAATTCATGAAAATGTTTTTGTTACATTTGTTTGCAACAATGACTAGATGACTCGGCGAAGGAAAGATTCGAACGATCAGCACGGAGAAATTCCTGGGTAAGAATCACTTACCACTCAGCTGGTTAGCTGGAACTCTAGTGAATAAAAACATGGCATATCGATAAAGTGGAACCTTTATGCTGACCGGACGAAATACTATTAGGCTGAATTTTGAAAAAATAAGAAATCAAATCCCTAAAATTTAAAGCTCTATAGCCAAGGCGTTGATTCTGCGAATAGAGCTCCATTATATACCCGACGCTTGGTCAAAATTACAGAGATTAGTAGCAATGCCTACCTCTGACATGACCCGATGTCATGGTGGGTGTAGCAAACTAGCCTCAAACATGTTTCACTTCTTCCTCTACGTCATCTTTACTTGTGTCCATCTTATTGGGCATGTCAAGGATTTTGTCAAGACAGTACGATTTCAAATCTATCTAGACCAATAGTTTGAATCTATCATTTCTCTCATCTAGCCATTATATTTATTACACCTCGTTTAATGATTGGGCTCCAACTTACGCCTCATTAATGATTAGGCTCCACTTCAATAGTTGGACCAGAAGAGAGAGAACATGACTTGGACGAGGTGTAATAAATGTGATAATTGAATAAGGGGAAGGATAGAACTAAACTATCAATTTGGATTAGTCTAAATCTATATGATTTTGATTCAATCCAGTCTCCATGTTATGATTATGTCTTATCTGATCACTCACGCCTAAGAACTTCGCCTACTTAAGCTTCATTTTAGCTGCACTTCAGCTAAACAATTTTAATTTAAGATGATACCCGACTCAATTGAAACGAGAGTATTGACTTAAATATTAGAAGTAGTTTCCTAAAAATTTGCCACATTTTGTTCATGATTTCTAGGGAGTTCCAAAATTTTCGCCCTAAAAAATTTGATAATTGATTTCAACTTGAATTTGATTCAAATCATCCAACCACTAAAAGATTAAATAGTTTAAACTCTTAAACTATTTGAACTATTGGTGAACTATGAAGCAAAAATGATCTAATTCTCAAATTCGACTCATTAACTAGATCCATCTTTAAATATGAGAGATTTGAATCTAAAAATAGAATTGTATGGTGAGAGCATCAAACAATAATTAAAATTTCTCTTAAGTTCCCTTATGATACAAGTATACTTGAGGGAGATCTACACCATTGATCTCACATTATCATATCATCACCTAAAGTATTTAGGATGACCGATCTTATGATTATTGATTTTAGTGAAATATCATGATAATTATGTGAGTGTTCAATAGAAACTAAGGGTATTGAACGTGATAGTTAGGGCGAGTTGGAATATTGGTAAGATGGATATATCGTTTATTATAGATATACTATAGTCACATTAGGTTCTTTAGAAGATAGCACTTCTTATCTCCCGAGTAGTCTTGATACTTTACTAAAAGTCAATCTTGACTTCCAAGTCTTTAATCTCTAATCTAAATGGCTTGATGGGTACTTTTAAAACTCATTGAATTATTTGATTGTATAGCTTATAATTTTATGTATTAATCTTTATTTTCAATTGTGTATCTTCTTCATTTTAGGATAAAGAACTTACAATCTATTGTGAACTTAGATCCATCCTTAGTGAAGAAGATCTATACAAAGGCCAATTTCTATGATACCAAAGCAAGAAGTGGTAGTTATTGATATCATGAAAAAGCTAACCTCATGACAATTGGATATATTTAGGAGTACTTGCTTGGGACACTTACTTGATGTGAATGTCCCACTTAACAACTCTGGTCAAGTTGTGAATTATTTCCTTGTTCGACGAGATGAGTGCATAAATAAGAATGAGCTATGATTTATTGTCTGAGGGAAGTCTCTACAGCTCTGTTTGAGGGAGTGGGCCATAGTAATAAGGTTAAAGTATAACGCTTATCCTTCCAACTTGATGAGCACTCCATTTACAAAGACAATCGACTGTTTAAGAAGTATCTTTGTGGGAAAGATGTGTGAGCTTTAGAGTTAGCAAATAGTATCAGAAGCAATGAATGGAGTAACAAGGATGACGATATTGTTAAGATGGCTCTCCTCTACCGTCGCCATAGCAAGTAATTTGGCAAGGTTCGACAGCTACCCTTGAGGGAGACTTTCTTTTGAGAATACAATTAAATCACTGAAGAAAGATATATTTAGTAAGGGACTTAACAATCAAGCATGAGAGAAGGAGTAGAAGAAATGTACCCCTTAGTTGGTATTATGCTTGCTTTACAGGTTTATTTTATATTTAACTTATATTTCATATTGATTTGTTTATGTTGGCAATTTAAGTTTGATTAGTGATTTAAGTTTGACTTATGGTATTCCATTAACTATATTGGTATGAGCTTACGAATCCATTTTGTAACTCTTATATAAAGCTAGAAAGTGGGTACATGATAAGCCTATGCCCCATATTTCGAATTAGAATTCCAACTAGTCGCTGGTATCTCATGATAGAGTTAAAGACTGGATAGATAGAGAAGGGGTAAAAGCCTATCATTTATTAATTAATTAATCTTTTTTAGCTCATCATATTTGATACCATGATTTAAATCTATTTTAATACAAGTTGTCATTTGTAAAATATTAAAACCAACAAAGGAAGAAGAACAAGAAGAATATATGTAGAAACTAGAACTTTTTTCGGACGAGGAAGAGGAAGTTTGAATATAAGGGTAAAATGGTAATTATTAATTTATTAAATCTAATATCATCCAGCTCTGCTAGCACAACTAAATGTAATATTAATTTAATTGGAAATTAATAAATGAGATTAATTTTTATTTAATTATAAAAGGGTCATAATGGTTCGCATTAATAACTGAGCATTAAAGGATTAATGAGCCAGATTATTATTTAAATTTTCATGAGTCAAATTAATCAAAGAGTTTATTAATATCCATGTGTTATAATCCAAGTTGTCATCTGTAAAATATTAAAACCAATAAAGGAAGAAGAACAACAAGAATATATGTAGAAACAAAACCTTTTCCGGACTATAAAGATGAAATTTGAATATAAAAGTAAAATGATAATTATTAATTTATTAAATATAATATTATTTAGCTCTACTAACACAATTAAATTTAACATTAATTTAATTAGAAATTAATAAATGAGAAATTAATTTTTATTTAATTATAGAAGGGTCATAATGATTCGTATTAATTATTTGACATAAAAATATTAATGGGCCAAATTATTATTTGAATTTTCATGAGTTGAATTAATCAAAGAGTTGATTAATATCTATGTGTTATGACCCAAGTTGTCATCCGTGAAATATTAAAACCAACAAAGGAAGAAGAACAACAAGAATATATGTGAAAACTGGAGCCTTTTTTGGACAAGGAAGATGAAGTTTGAATATAAAAGTAAAATGAGAATTATTAATTTATTAAATTATTTTTTGGCATTTAATATTTTTTTTTTCATTTACATGAAATGCATTTATTTATAGGAACCTAATTAATGTTACATTTATTTATGACTTAAAAAAAAACAATTCTCTAGCTAATCATTCACCTCCTCATGTGTTAATATCTTCTTTATAAACATGTATGTATGCTTTCCTTAATTTCTCTTTTTATTTATTTATTTAGCTCTTTAAAAATAATTTTTAGATTCCTAACTCCTCTTGGATTCTCGAAGACTTGTAATATGGTATATCAAATCTTTAAGTTTTTCACTATTATTACTATTAGTATTATTACGATAATTTATGAGGAAGATTGTATCAATATTATATACATTATAGTGATCCGATGAGACAATATATAATTAATATAAATAATTTTGAAATTAAATGTTATATTTAAAAAAATATTACCCCAAACTTTAAGAATAATTCTTTTGGATATATATTTGGATGAATTTTTTGCAGCCTATATGCCCCATTTGAGCCTTCTCTATGGGGATCTAACTGATGAAGAGAAGAAAAAAGCTCAAGAGAAAGCAAACATACTCGACCCAACTATTAACGACCAGAGCTTCCCGGTAACTCGCCTTGCTCTGTTTAAAACTAACACCGATGACTTGACACTCGAGTCATGGGAGAAAATTGCAAAATACAACCTTAGATAGAACCAGTTTGAGTCTCATGTTATGTATATCTTTTCATCCTTCATATTGTAATAACGGCAAGTGTGGTATAAGGACCAAGGAGTATGTAACTTTTAGTTTTTCTTATTGCTTTTGTTTCCGATGTTAAGATGTGTGGTTTTCTGAATGAATGCGTAATTGATTATTATTTGGATTTTGGACGAGTAGAGTCAATTTGATACTGAACTAGTCGAATTTGACTAGATTCGTGATACTCGTATTCGGTCTGATATTAAGGAACTCGAATTCATGAAAATGTTTTTGTTACATTTGTTTGCAAGAATGACTAAATGACCCGGCGAAGGAAAGATTCGAACGATCAGCACGGAGAAATTCTTGGGTAAGTATCACTTACCACTTAGCTAGTTAGCTGGTACTCTAGTGAGTAAAAAGCTGACCGGACGAAATGTTATTAGGCTGAATTTTAAAAAAATAAGAAACTCAAATCCCTAAAATCTAAAGTTCTATAGCTGCAGCGTTGCTTCTGCAAATAGAGCTCCATTATATGCCCGACGCTTGGTCAAAATTACAGAGATTAGTAGCAATGCCTACCTCTGACATGACCCGATGTCATGGTGGGTGTACCAAGCTACCCTCAAACATGTTTCACTTCTTGCTCTACCCCATCTTTACTTGTGTCCATCTTATTGGGCATGTCATGAGAAAGGATTTGGTCCAGACCATAAGATTTCAAATCTATCTAGACCGATAGTCTAAATCCATTATATTTATTACACCTCATTTAATGAGTGGGCTCCACTTCAATAGTTGGACGAGAGAAGAGAAAACTTGAGTTGGATGAGGTGCAATAAATATGATAATTGAATGAGGGGAAGGATAGAACGAAACTATCAATCTGTATGATATTGATTCAATCTTGTCTCCATGTTATGATTATGTCTTATCCGATCACTCATGTCTAAGAACTTAGCCTACTTAAGCTTTATTTTAGCTGCACTTCAACTAAACAATTTTAATTTAAGATGATACCCGACTCAATTGAAATGAGAGTATTGACTTAAACATTAGAAGTAGTTTCCTGAAAATTTACCACATTTTGTTCATGATTTCTAGGGAGTTCCGAAATTTTCGCCCTCAAAAATTTGATAATTGATTTCAACTTGAATTTGATTCAAATCATCCAACCACTAAATGATTAAATAGTTTAAACTCTTAAACTATTTGAACTATCGGTGAACTATCAAGCAAAAATGATATAATTCTCAAATTCGACTCATTAACTAGATCCTTCTTTAAATATGAGAGATTTGAATCTAAAAATAGAATTATATGGTGAGAGCATCAAACAATAAATAAAATTTCTCTTAAGTGCACTTAGGATACAAATATACTTGAGGGAGATCTACACCATTAATCTCACATTATCACATAATTCATCACCTAAAGTATTTTGGATGACCGATCTTATGGCTATTGATTTTAGTAAAATATTATGATAATTATGTGGGTGCTCAGTAGAGACTAAGTGTATTGAACGTGATAGTTAGGACGAGTTGAAATATTGGTAAGATGGATATATTGTTTATTATAGATATATTGTAGTCACATTAAGTTCTCTTAAAAAATAGCACTTCTCATCTTCCGGGTAGTCTTGATACTTTACTAGAAGTCAATCTTGACTTCCAAATCTCTAATATCTAATCTAAATAGCTTGATGGGTACTTTTAAGACTCATTGAATATCGAGATGAGGGAATTAGAGATTTGGAAGTCTTTGTTCTCAATGCTTGATGCCTTATGGGTACCCTTGAGCCATCGAGCATTAATTGATTGTTTTTAATTTTCAAATCTATTTGATTGTATAACTTATAATTTTCTATATTAATCTTTATTTTCAATTATGTATTTTCTTCATTTTAGGATAAAGAACTTACAATCTATTGTAACTTAGACCCATCCTTAGTAAAGAAGATCTATACAAAGGCCAATTTCTATGATACCAAAGCAAGAAGTGGTGGTTGTTGCTATCATGAAAAAGATAACCTCATGACAATTGGATATATTTAAGAGTACTTGCTTGGGATACTTACTTGATGTGAATGTCCCACTCAACAACTCTGGTCAAGTTGTGAATTATTTCATTGTTCGACGAGATGAGTGCATGAAGAAGAATGAGCTATGGTTTATTGTTTGAGGGAAGCCTCTATAACTCTATCTGAGGGAGTGGGCCATAGTAATAAGGTTAAAGTATAACACTTATCCTTCCAAGTATTATCTTTGTAGGAAATATGTGCGAGCTTCAGACTTAGCAAATAGTATCAGAAGCGATGAATGGAGTAACAAGGATGACGATATTGTTAAGATGGCTCTTGTATACTTCATTGAGGCAGTCATTTAGGCTAAAGAGAGGAAGATTTTGATCTGAACCTCTACCGTCACCATAGCAAGTAATTTGGCAAGGTTCGACAGCTACCCTTGAGGGAGACTTTCTTTTGAGAATACAATTATTTTCATTGAAGAAAGATATATTTAGTAAAGCACTTAACAATCGAGCATGAGAGAAGGAGTAGAAGAAATGTACACCTTAGTTGGTATTATGCTTGCTTTATAGGTTTATTTTATATTTAACTTATATTTCATATTGATTTGTTTTTATTGGCGATTTAAGTTTGATTAGTGATTTAAGTTTGACTTATGGTATTCCATTTAACTATGTCGGTATGAGCTTACGAATCTATTATGTAACTCTTATATCAAGCTAGAAAGTGAGTACATGATAATCCTATGCCCCATATTTCGAATTAGAATTCCAACTAGCCACTAGTTTCTCATGATAGAGTTGAAGAGTGGATAGGTAGAGAAGTGGTAAAAGCCTATCATTCATTAAGTAATTAATCTTTTTTAGTTTGTCATATTTGATATCATGATTTAAATCTATTTTAATACAAGTTGTTATCCATGAAATAATAAAACCAACAAAGGAAGAAGAGCAACAAGAATATATGTAAAAACTGGAACTTTTTTCGGATATTTTCATTCAAATAACTCAGCCGTTGATTTTGATTAAGGTGTTATTTCTTTTCTTTATAGAAGTCAACCTTATTTAATTTAAGTAGTATAGGAAATATATGAGTATGGAAATAAATTATTATTATTATTATTATTATTAATTACTATTATATAAGTAGTATTTGACAAAGTGCAAACTACATATAGGAAATTTGTAAGTATGAAAATCAATTAGTAATATAATTAAATAAAATAATAAAATTAGTGGTATGCTATCTGCCTGATCCGGTTCGAAAATGAAAATTTTCAAAAAACTTTAACCATATTAGACATATGATCTTAAGGATTTCCAATTATCCAAAAATATCGGATCAAATATACTTATATTCAATTCGATATTGAACCCTAATAAAAAAGGAAAAGAAAAAGATGGGTTTGAGAAAAATAATTATTAAATAAGTATTCTTTCAAAATATCAAATTATTGAATTAAATCTACATTATTAAATATAATAATATTTGTTGGATAGCCATAGAAGAAAGGAGAGACTAAATACGTACATAATTAGATGGTTCATATGATGATGATTATTTTTTTTATTTTTAAATCAAAATTTTGAGTAAATATTGCCATGGTAATATCAAGTATAAATTATGTTTTATTGAAAAACAGAAGACTTTAAAAACATTACAATAAAGAGATTATTAGCACAAATTACAACGTACCCTCTTTCGACATTTCCTTATTTTAACATCTCCATTAAAATACAAGCCACCCTTTTATCCAGTGACATTTGACCCAGTTGTGTATGTATATTATAAACCCACTTGAAGTTGAGGTAGGAAACGCATGCATTGAATATTTCCGGTTTCCATCCAATTTTTGACCTCTTCTCTGTCAATCTCCTCCATCCCATTTTCATATGTATAAAGTCCCTTCATTAAAGATAACTATATTGGTGGGTGGTGGATATAATTTAAGTTAGGTAACCAGCCCATGCAGTAGAACTAATTTACGAAGGGATATGCCCATGGTTTTATACTTTATATGATTTTGGATCTTGTGAAAAGGATTTATATACCCTCTATGAGAGATATGATACTGAGTTTGATATGCAAATCTTTTTTTATTATTTCACATAGGAGTTTAAGACTGTCACGGCTATCTCAAAAGATATCAATATCTAAGTTAAATTGATTAGGGTAAAACCATTTAAACATATTTAGATTTATTTAAATCTACATCTATTTACCACCGTCTCCATTAATCACTCTACTACTGCTATTAAGCACTCATTTTGATCCCTGCCACCACCGCCAAGCACCATTATCATATGCCACTACCGACCACCACCACTAACTACTGCCACCTCTAACCCCACCATCACCGACCACCACCGCCACCACTCACCATCGTTGACCCTTGCTGCCATCAACCACCACTGCTGACCTCTACTTCCACCGCCGACCATAGCCACCAAAACCCACCACTACTCCCACCGGCGGGGTCAGTATTGATGGTCGACGATACAGGGTTGGCAATGGCGGTCGGTGATGGTGGTGGTCAGTGGTGGTGGTTGGCGATGACGGTGATCGACGGTGGTAGTTGACGGTGGTAGTTGACGGTGGCAATTATCGACGACAATGTGGGTCGACATTAGTAGTTGGCAACAACAACGTTGGTGGTCAACATGAGTGATCGATATTTACGGTTGAGTGATTTGTAAAAGTAATAGTAAATTGATAAAAGAAAAAAAAATTTCAAAAAAAAGTAAAATTTTAGAGTTAAAAATAAAAAAATTTTAATTTCGGATATTTTATAAAATAAATAAATAAATAATAATTCGAATATTATTTATATTTTTAAAAATTTCTGAAGTATAAATTATATTTTTAAAAATTTTGATAATAAATTATATGTAAGTTATTTTAACCCCTTACTAAGCATGTCACAATTCACGACCTAAAAAAAAAAAAGATAAAATTATTCTGCGCCAAAACGCCAACAAGGCGCGAAAATTTACCCGACGCGCTGTATGGAATCGCGTGAGAACAAATGTGTTGGGTGACTGGTTCTTTTGTGTTAGTAGGAGTGTGACTATAAACTTGAAATGAAAAGTCTAAACTCAATACGTTACCGCCGCAACCATATAGCCGAAGGGCTCGATCTAGACCTTCAGAAAAATAGCAAGATCAGGGTTTAGGATTTTCTGACCAATTTGGGTTTTGAACAAAATTCTTTGCCGTTTGACTTTTGCAAAGAAATGGAAACGAAGAGTGTGGTGAGGTTTAAACTAGGGAAACAGTCATCGTTAGCGCCGGAGAGGGATCGAGGAGAGGCGGCGGAGAAGGAGGCCGCGGCGGAGGAGGACGAGCAGCAGCAGGACGATGTGGTGGAGATAGATCCGAGAGTGAGGTTGATGTATTTAGCTAACGAAGGTGATATGGAGGGGATTAAGGAGCTTTTGGATTCTGGAATCGACGTTAATTTTAGGGATATTGATGATCGGACGGCCCTTCATGTCGCTGCTTGCCAGGGATTTATCGACGTCGTTGATTTCTTGCTCCGGCGAGGCGCTGTAGTTGACACCAAAGATCGATGGGGTAGCACGGTAAATGACTAATGCTCTCTCTCTCCTATGTCTTTCTCTCTCTGGGCGTCTTCCTAGATTTGGTTTATCTTTTTTGGGCTGCTAATTCTTTTATGGAAATTCCACTCATTGATCTCATAAATGTAAGTGAGATCCCATACAAAGATATACTAATGGTGGAGATTTCCCTAGGGTGTACTTGCACTCCAAGAGTTGCATCCATTTTTTATTGCATAGATCTAAAATTGGTTTTTGAGGGGTTGATAAAGTCAAGGCCGTAGGTAGCCCAATTATGCCCTATAGTTTTGATTTTTCGGTTTATGTATAATGTATATGATTTATTCAGCTGCAAATTAAGATTTAAAGAACCTTTTTTAGCTGTTCTTGAAATCAGCTATGCAATGTCTTTTAGTAGAAGAAAATTATTTGATTCCAGCATTAGATGTTAAATGACATTTAAGGTATAGAAATGCAAAAGAGCTAGCAAGTAATTTAGTGTTATTGGTTTATGTAATCTGATGATTTGTTAATAACAGCCCCTTGCAGATGCTCTACACTACAGAAATCATGATGTGATCAAGCTTTTGGAGAGTCATGGTGCAAAGCCTTTGGTATGGTTTTGAATTTATATTTTAAGATCGACTTGTCTAAAATAAATCATATTTTAAGTTTGTGAATGCCAGGATGTTTCTCATGATTATTGTGTTTTCGGTATGCTCTGTTCCATGTATGTTTCCATTCAGATGGCTCCAATGCACGTCAAAAATGCCCGTCAAGTTCCAGAATATGAAATTGATGCTAAAGAACTCGATTTTACCAACAGTGTGGAGATAACTAAGGTAAGTTACTGCTTGGTTGTACATCAAAGAGAATAGAAATAATGACTGATTCGAAACCCTTTTTTTTAATCCTTATTCTTGTTTACTTTTTACATTTTATGTAGACATAAAATTGATAGTATTTGTTCCTCGGGATACAAATACCTTTGCTGCACTATTACTGTTGCTTAGTGTCTAAATTTGTGTTAATACCCCGTTTCAAGATGGAAAATGATATGGTTCAGGGTATATTGGATAGAACAATTGCATTGTACATAATTAGAGCTTCTAAATTTGCAAGTTTTTATATGATATTTGGTGTGTACTATGCCTCAACGCTAGACTAAGCTGAAGGTTTTGACTCTCCCTTGTAGAGCAATGTTGTTTCCATTGTAGTTGCACAAGTAATTTTATCTTGTATTTAGTCAGTCAAATTTTGAGCTCTGGAGCATATTGATGCATATCTTCCTTTATCTATGATTTGACTGTTTCAAAACCTTTGTAGGGAACCTTCAGGATAGTATCATGGCGTGGAACAGAGGTTGCTATAAAAACGCTTGAGGAGAATGTGTTTATTGATGAGGATAGAGTGTGGGTTCTTCACTCTACAAACTGTATTCTCTCACTTATCCCTTAATTTATGTGGGTTTAACGTGGTTGGTTTTGTGCAGGAGAGCATTCAGAGATGAGCTTCATCTCCTACAGAAGATTCGGCATCCAAATGTCGTCCAGTTTCTGGGTGCTGTTACTCAAAGTAGTCCAATGATGATTGTTACGGAATATTTGCCCAAGGTTTTTTCCCTATTGGTCAATTTACTTGGTTTGAGATGAAATTGTTCGAATTTGTTATATGTTTTCTACTTGTCAACATTCACATGGTGCTCTTTGTGCAATACTTGTTTAGTATGGGATCATATATTTGTGTTAAAGTTATGATGGAAGGACTTCCATTTTGTGCTGCAGGGCGATCTTTGTGCGTACTTGAAAAGAAAAGGAGCCTTAATGCCAATGACAGCTGTGAGATTTGCCCTTGATATTGCAAGGTTTATTACTCTATTCTAGACATTGTTAATCTTTGCCGATGCTATTTTGTAGTTGAGAAATTTTTAGGTAGACTGTATCTACAGTGTACCGATCAATCTCAACTGCATATGTCAGTTTCACATCATCACATCATTCATCGCATTAACCATGTGTATGATTGAGATTGATCGGTCTACTCAAAAAATTCTCAAAATTCCCATTGTAATAATGTCTGAGCAGTTTGATTTGACTGTGGACAGACCATCCTACATTTTACTTTAGGTAAGTAGAGGGTGTAGATGGAGGGGTAGGCAGTTGAAAACTTGGATGAAGGTGGTTAAGGAGGACATCCTTGATCTTGGATTAACTGATAATATGTGGGAAGATTGTGTAACTTAGAGACTAATATCCGTGTAGCAGACCCCGAAAATAACATGAATGAGTTTAGATGATGATAATTTTATCTAGTTTAAGTTTTTATGTATATATATTGCAGGGGAATGAATTACTTGCATGAGAATAAGCCAGAACCAATCATTCACCGTGATCTTGAGCCTTCGTAAGTTCTATGAATGCATGTTTTCCCTTGAACTTAATTTCCTTGCAGTAAAAAGATGCATATTGACATCAAAGTTTTTATTGAAGCTCATTTTGTGCCTTGCTTTATTAAAAAGAAACCCATGGGTAGTTTATAATGTTGCTTTTGGGTAGGACCACAGAAATATATTGCGGGATGACTCTGGACATCTGAAAGTTGCAGATTTTGGGTTAAGCAAGTTGCTGACAGTAAAAGAAGACAAACCTCTAACCTGTCAAGATGCTTCTTGTGAGTGGGGTTTCTGTTTATAGTTTGAAAACAAGCTCATTTAAAGGCTAATTAATTTTATGTTTACTAATTTGACGTCGACTGTGTTGCTTCTTCCCAAGGACTATTTTCTCAATAATATTGCAGCCGCCTTTCTTTTTTTTACGATAAATGACCTGCAACTCTATATTTGTTTCTAATCCTTTAAGTAACTTTATTTGTAGGCCGATATGTGGCTCCTGAGGTCTTCAAAAACGAAGAGTATGATACCAAAGCGGATGTATTCTCATTTGCTTTAATTCTTCAAGAGGTATATTTTCCTTAATACTTGGTTACCAGACTAAATTTTCTTATACTCTAGTTAGTCTATTTTATAAAAACCAGATGGATGGACTAGAACTCACCTTATTTTTTTGGTGTCAAATGAAAAAGTTTCCTATATGATGTTATTGTTAACTTGTGATCGCACTAGGAATTTGCTTTATTAATGAAATTAGTAGAATTGTTACTCAGATGATCGAAGGCTGTCCACCATTTACTGGTAAACAAGAGAATGAAGTACCTAAAATATATGCTGCAAAAGAACGCCCTCCTTTTAGAGCTTCAGCTAAATATTATGCTCATGGACTCAAAGAGTAAGCCTCGAACTCTTTCCGAGTTATAAACAACATGACAATAACAAGAGAACTTTATTTTATTTATTTTTTTTCCTTGCAACACGTTCATTGCAAATGGAGACTGTTGATATCGAGTTGATAATCAATCAGAAATCTTAACCTTTCACCATTCCTGTTTTATTTTTGCGGTTTAAAGGTCATGAATTTTGTTAAGCTTGTATTTGGTTTCAGGTTAATTGAGGAGTGCTGGAATGAGAATCCATCTAAGCGACCAACATTTAGGAAGATAATAACACGGCTCGATTCTATTTACAACAAATATGCTCAAAAGAGGCGGTGGAAGGTCTCTTTCTCTTAAATTTATGAGCTCCTGTTAGATGTCTTTAGTGCAAGAAAAAATAATATATCCAATGCATCGGTGTCCCACAACATGGGACCCACTATGCCCTCTCACATCAATTACATGCACCCGATACACTATATAGTCTTTTCTTACAAGATGGAACTGTAGACTTGTTCAATATATAGCTTCTGTCAAAATGTCAAGTAAACATTTTCTCCTTGGTTCCTTTTTTCACATATATTTATATATGTACAGGTTAGACCATTGAAATGCTTCCAGAGCATAGAGGCCATGTTGAAGAAAGATCATTCGAATCCGAGCAGTCGAACCTTTTCTTCCAGGTCAGATGCCAGCAGCATATGATACTTGGACAGTTTCAACCCATCATTTGCTGCAACTCCGCCTTTCGAGCTTGTTGAGCAACCTTTCTTTTACTAATCCTCATTGAATTCAACTTCTGCCAGAATTCTTGGTACTGAGAACCCAAATTTATAGTAGATAGAATATGTTAAGTGTATGATTGACAAATCTTATGTACATTGACAATGTGTGTATTCAAATTCTTATGAATTTTGTGGAGTATGAAGTTAAACATTCTTATCAATTTGAAGATACAATTTAAAACAAAAATTCCGTTGTACCTTCAAATTTTTGTTTTTCAAATTTCAGCTTGACTAATGGGGATCTTCAGAGATGGTTCTTCACTTGACTAAGTTCTACTACTAGGTCCAAATTCCTTCCACTAAGGGCTCCAACAGGTATGCAGGAAAATAGATCCAAATTCCTACTACTAGGTCCAATTTGAAAATAGTCTTCATTTATACATCATGTCATTTATATGTGTGATTATCGATATATGATCTGTAGTAGACACACTTCATTTTCTCCGTATAAATGTATATTTGTAATAAGATGTTCTTAGTGAATTATTAGTTAGATCTTGTGAAGATAAATGAAATTTTGTAAATCCAACTGCATTTTTGGTCTTAAATGCATCTTTATTAGGAGGATTCTTATTTTAGTCTTTTAATTGACAGTTTAAAAAGAGTAGTACTGGTGTTGTGTTGGTTTACATTTACTTCTATATAATAGGGGATTGGCCTTATGTCTCGTCTTCATCATCACTTCATTAGTGTTGGAAACCTAATGATTTTATGGCAATGGTTACTCTCCAGTCTCATCCATTAAAGGTTGAGAAAATGAAAAGATTTGGAGCTTTCTCAATTAGAACCACTGTGACTATTCATCATCACTTAATTTATGAATGAGTATTTGGAGATCCCTTTATTTATGTGTTTAGTAGGAGTTGTCTCCGTTGAATGTGTTATCTAAAAAAGATAAAATTAAATTAATATTATGATATAATATGGTATTTATTCATGTATTGAAACTTCATCATCTGTCCTGACGCTACTCATCAAACAGATTAGTTTGAGTGATCATCATGAAAGGGGTAGTTTTTTGAAAAAAAAAAGGGCTCTTCCAATTTCTTTAGAAATAGAAATTTGGAGATAGGAATTCCACACCCAATACAATGACATCAACTCTTATGAAAACTTTAGCTTCTTTTTTGAAACTTCGGCCAAAAAGCATATAACTACTTATATACATACACATTTACTGATTTACATATTTGAAATCACTATCTATAACAAAATCAAAGATCAAAAGAAGAAGAAAAAGAGAAGGAAAAAGAAGAAAAAAAAATGTGTAGGAAACGGAAAAAGACAAGGCGAAAGAAAAGAAGTGGATTGGCATTTAGTCGCAAAAGGTTGGCATCATAATAAAAAGTTATGTAGAGATAGGAAGTTGTGAACATTTGAGCGAAAAGGTTAGCTTGATAGCCCTTAAATACTTTATCAAGGTCAAACTTATATATATTACCTCAAATTTAATAAAATCTAAAGGGCATTAAAGTGAGGTTCTTGAATTGTTTATCAGTGAAGCCAACACTAAGGTCTAACATTCAATCTTATGTATATGAGCTTTCAGTTTCAATGAGTACTTAAAAAGTTATAAGATCAACACACAATTTAATAATTCAAAATTTTAACTTGTAACTCATAAGATAATTATATATATATATATATATATATATATATATTTTTTTTTTTTTTTATGGTTTGATTTTATTTTATTTTATTTATAAACAAAATAGCAACCAGAGTCAAAGATTATGAAAAGAACCAAAGCCTAACTTATATAAAAGAAAAAAAAATTAATACAAAATTTAACTAAGTTAGGAAGAGTGGAATGGTGGTCAAAAACTTGATCAGCCAGGATGTTGCAAGGATGATTGGCTAAAGAATCAGCAACTGAATTAGCTTCCCTATAACTCATAAGATAATTAGTGATAGATATCAAATGGCAGTTTTACCTGCAAGAAGCTGCAAAACTACGTTCTCAAATTAGCAGTCTGCAAAACTCAAACAGGTACATACTACTGCTTCATATTTAATTACATATATAAATATATATGGTTTATAATTGTGAGCTATGAAGCTTGGATACTTCAAATGGGTCAGGTATCTGCATCAAGCGCGTATCAAAATTACTTTGGATATGAGGATATTTTAGGGCTCACTGAAGTAAGAGATATACAAAATAAACGCGGTTTAAGTCACGCTTATCTTAAAGCAAAACATCACATCTACTTCTTTGAGAACTCTAACAATGATATGTCATCGCTTCGTTGGCTTGATACACTACTTTTCATATGTATCATATTTACCTTAGTATATCTGGTCTATAAATTAACACTTATATAACATGATTCTCACGTGGTAGATGCGGGTTGGTGAGTTGATAAGAGTGCGGTACTTACTCTCTAGTAAGATATTTGGTAACGGGGACATTCCGGTGGTGTTCAAGAAAACAAGCTTTGTACCGAGTTGAGCCTTGTTCAATCGTTCAACAAGTAGTCTAAGCCTGAAATTAAAGAGATCATCTGCAGTGTTCATTTTTTGTACACATTGAGTGGCTGAAGACTTCTTTCGGCGCCCCATCTTGGAGATTGCAAACGGTGGTACATCCTATGTATACCAATTCATGAAATGCAATTTTTCTTACTCCATATCCATATAGTCTCTAAGAAATAGAAAAAGAAAAAAATAAATCAAAATAAATATTTATTTATAATCATTTATCTAATATGTAATTTTGTAATATGTTAAAAAAAGAAAAGAAACAAATAAGTTGCACGAGAGAACGACTAAGTATACATCTAATCAATGATCAACCTTTATTTGCTTTGGGTATTGGTCAATTAGAATGCCCGCAAATTTCTTCGGATTATATTGTTTGACTTGTGGGTATATCTGCGGCAAGAAATAATTGTTTATGTAATCGTTACTTCCCAATCCAATTGAGTACAAGCATTGTGCAAGACGATCATCGGCTGCTGAAGGGCTCCCTAGCACTTTGGCAAGACTTTCAACCACGACTTAGTGATTATCAAGCTGTCCAACAAAGCTAACATGTTGACCTTGCGTAAAAACGTATATAAATGAACTCAACAATGTATTTTACAATTTTTATGAATGGTTGCGAAAGATGGAATGAAATTATCAAAACCTAGAAGCTCACTTGTAATCATTAAGATAGGTGGATTGTTTAACTCATTTGTAATAATCATTTCTTGGAATCTTTAATACTAAATATTTTTAGCAATTTTACATATGTATATTACTTGAGTCAAACCAAACAATCTTTTCAATTTATCTCCATAAATCACAACAAAAGATTTTTTACCTAAATTTTATGAAGGGTAATTTCGATAATTATAATTTAACATATTGTAACATAACTATCTCATTCTTTAATGAATAGTATGCCATATATGTGAGGAATTTATGAATTTATATCTTCCACTGTCTTTCGTATACAAACATGGATCATCTTTATTTTTAACGAAATTAAATGATTTGATTGTTTTATCGAAACATATATTCCAATTCCAAGATGCATATTTCAATCCATGAATGATTTCTCACACTTTACACTCTTTTTTGTGTGTAATTCTATGTGAAATAGTTAAGTTGTATTATCTATATTTTGACTCGTGGTCACTATTTATAATAACAGTATTTCACATTTTCTTGTTAGATATGGTAATCATGGTCGGTTCAATATCCATGTATCCATTAGAAACTATTCTTTCGGGTGCATCTACCAATGACTATACTTGGTAGGCATGTATAGAGTCTATTTTGGATCTTATTACTCGGATCTATTTATCATAATCCGAGGTAATAATAGCTTCAGAATGTATTATTGAGTCATCATCATCTATGACGAAACCCTTATTATAATTTTTTTTACTAGAAATCCGTTTCATTTGGGCCTACCTAAAAAATACTAGATCTATGAATAGTCATACACTCTGTGAATAGAATTCTCGATTTGTAATCATTTTATAGTTCTTGAATTACTTCAAGTTCAATCATACTCCCACTAGTTCTTTCAAAAATAAAATCCCTCTATAAGAAGGTAATGGTTCATATAACAAATATCTTTTATTATAGAGTATGCCAAAAATAATATCCTAATATTTTTTTAAGACGTCCCAAAAAAATAATACATTTCAAACTTTTCCTCCATTCATATCTCCATATCTTAATATGGTTCAATGACATTCTTTTACCTTTCCATATATCAATTAAATGAATAATGGGTCATTACCAATCACCTATGGCCGGCCATCCATTGGGCTTATAGCCCAAAATATTTAATCAAGAATTTGATTAATTTAACCTATGAAATCTTATTAATAAATTAGCCTATTAATATTTTAATATATAATTACTAATTACGGACTTTCAGAATATTTTTATAATTAATTAAATAATCTTAATGTAAATTATTAGTTTTTAATTAAATTAATCTTATATTTAGTTATACTAGCAGAATTGCACAACATTATATTTAATATATTAATTATTTATAATTTTGCCCATATAGTCGTACTATAGAAAATTATGATTTACTACTAAAATCAAAACAGTTCATTTTCCTTATCCTCATAAAGAACTTAACTAAGTTACTTTTAAACTTTCATATGTGTAACCAATTAGGTTTTACATTATGCCAGTGGGAGGATCTTATAACATTTTTTAAACTGAACAGTTAATTCTATCATTTCCTGATTAATTATCTTAAATCTCAAAGGCAAGATTGACTTATAGCAAAGTGTCAATGCTATCAAAGAGATGAGAAGTAAGCATCTTCCAAAAGAACCTGTGTTGGCTAACAAAATATACAATAATGATTCTTCTATCTAGCCAATGTCCTGATTTATCATAAGGTATGGTTTAACTGTTAAACTCTTATAGACAAATTATATGAACTGTTATATCATTAATGAACCTACATACAATGGATTTACTAGAAACTCATTTCATACCATACTATCTTATAAAAATTTTATTGTTTAATAAAGTATACGACTCATAGGATTTATTTCTCTTAATAAGAGAGTGATGAATTCCATCTTTATCGCTCACAACCTTCATGTACACTTTATACATAACGGTTCGCCTCACTTAACCCTTGGCTAGGGTATTTTATAATGATGTCAAATTAAAAAAAATTCGGTATATAAGATACAATGAGGATCTCTAGTCTGAGAATCACATATATTTTAATTACTAGATAATTCTTATTAATAGTTACTATTATTACCTTTGAGAATTATTTAAGTATCACGTTTTGTGTACTTAGTTTCCACTAAGCACCCACATATTTATCCTCATGTTCTACTAATATCAATAGACATGAGAACAACCATCCTAAATATTTTAATAGATAATCTATGTGATAGTCTGTTCGGATTATCAATGTTCCTCTTTGTAATTCTATGATCATGAACTATTCGTATTTTAGGCTTTAAGCAACTTATATTTGAATTGTGATGATCTCTATCATTGCCTTAGGTACATAACCTAAGGTATTAGACTTTATTATGACATGTAATAAATGAACAAATAATTTTAATTCCAACAAAATTAATCAAGATGATAAATAGATAAATACATTTATTATTATTGAATGAGTAATAAATAACAACAATAATACTGTTAATATTTATAAATGAGATTATATATTACAAGATGTATATATATTGAGTTTAACCTGATTGATTTGATGAACATATTTGAGATAGTGAAACGTGTTAGGTAAAGCCAAATTTGAAATATTCATACATAGATTTGATCTTTGTTGCTTTGGTTATAGGCATAGAATTCAAGGAATAGAACCTGCAAATTATAAGGATGAAATATCATCAAAGAATAGCAAGAAATAGAAGGCAGATATGCATGAGGAGATGAAGTCATTAGTCCCAAAGCCACAAAATTAAAAACTGATAGATTGCAAACGGATAGACAATCTAAAGGAAGGTGCTGCCTCTGTCCTTCCTAGATTTAGGATTAGGTTAGTGACTAAGGGTCTTATATAAATTGAAGGGATTGATTTCCATAAAAAAAAAAAAAATTCAACGTTCAAATCACTTAATGTCATGTTAGCTATTTTAACATTCTATGATCATGAATTGTAACAAATGGATGTAAATTATAACTCGTCTGCACCCCAAGTCATGAAGTGCTAGGAGAAAATTATATTTAAAGAAAAGCTCGTTTTCGATCAACTTTCCATCACATTCTTCCCCCAATTATGAAATTGATATTCAAATTAAACTTTCATGAACAAGCAACTGTTTTTACAGAAGCTAAAACGATATGGATAAGGATACCTTGTGAGTGTGGTGATACTTGGAAACTCCTATGTGATAAAGCCACACATACAAACAAAAAGTGTCGGTTTAAGAATATTATCACCTGCTGGGACCGAAAAAATATTGAGATGTAAGATCTTTTATACTTGGTAGGAGATTTTATTCTTGCAACTAGGTAGATTAGTTTATGGATAAAGTGACACGTATTTTTTTTTTTTTTTTTTGTCTTTTGCTTTTTTAAATTTTTGGTCGAAGTCGAAACCTTGTCCTTTACTTGTTAAAGTTAAACTCCTCTTTTCCATGTTCCCTAAAATTTGGATTGGGCACTAGCTAATTAAGATTTGGGTACAATACCATAAGAATTGCTACGGAGTTGCTATAATTGGTTTTTCAATGAGGTCAAAGTTGTTCTTTTAGTCCTCTTAAAAGTGTTATATTTATTTGGTTTTTCCATCCTCGTTCTCTTATAGGCGTTCTTTTTTTTTTTTTTTATATTAATATATTAGAAATAATCATAATACAAGGTCAATTATGATTTGTGTACGAAATTTTATTGATTTTTTCCCCTCTATTCTATATGGTTCCATGTCATTTGCATAGATATTTGATATTTTATTTTAGAATTAATTGATAATAAGAGAAATTGACTTAGTTTCATTTCTTATATAAAATTTTCTCTTAAATATGAGATATATTATTTTTAACATGTCTCACGTATGAAATTATTTTGATCTTATACCTAAACTTTTTTATATTAGTGACTTGGAGTTTATATGACAGTTAATTCAATCACATGTTGATCTTACATTTGATATCATATTGAAAGCTGAACTTCTATCTTAGAATTAATTAACTATGAGAAAATTTGTATATCTTTTTATACATATTTTATTTTTATATATAAGATATATTATATCAACAATTTCTAATTAGGGGTTCTCTATTTTTGGTCATTTCCAAAAGTATCTAGGTTAGAGTAAAATATCCTGACTATTAACACTTATTTAGTTCCCGTTCAAACTCTCAGGCCACCACTAACGACAAAAGTTTAACGTTCACATCTTTCATGAATAATTGATAGTTACATGCTATTTTAATTATCATTTAATGCATACCTAAATTTTTAAATAATTTTAGTAAATCGTTATATTCAAACGCAACTACCTTCATTCTGTTTGACAATGTTAATGAATGTATTTGCGTGAATAAGTACTCTAGCCTAACTATAATTATGGTTAAGATGTATGAATGTAAAAAGCTCCCTCTCTCTCTCGCCGCATTACCTTTCTCTCTCAATTCCATGTTATCAGAGCGGACGATATATGCTCCGATGACCTTGCTTCCGGCACAAACCACCTTCGTCTTCCCCAAATCTCTTTAAAGATTCAAAAGAGCTTTTCGATCATCTCATCAATGGTTGCCTCGGAATGAAATACAGAAACCAAAGCATGACCTATCTCCGTCACCTCGGTTACAACCACTGTTTTCAAGCATCCTTTCTACCTTCATCCATCAGATACCTTTGGATTAATTCTAGTATCAGAATCTCTACTGGCTCTCAGAATTTCAATATTTGGAGCAGAACAATGCTAATTGCTCTAATGACAGAATAAAGTAGGTTTCATAACATGGGCTTGTGCTAGACCTGAAAATGACATGTTCTTGGCGCAGAGTTGGGAACAATGTAATGATTCCATGCTAAACTGGATCATGAACATGGTTTCAAAGGAACTTTATTATGCAAATAGCATATTCAAGCTTTGTTCAGATTGTTTGGAAGGACCTCAAAGCTCGATTTGAGAAGGTAAATGGATCTTGTATTCTTACTTTCGAGAAACAAATTACTTCTATGAATCAAGGTAGTAATGACATTTCTGGTTACTATAACAAGTTAGAGAACTTTGGGATGAGTATTCGTCTTTTGTTGCACTGTAATGTTGCAATTATGCTTCCTCTACATCATATCAACTTCATGATCAGTAACAAAAGCTAATACAATCCCTCGTGGGTTTAAATGAATCCTACTTACCACTGAGAAGCCAAATCCTATCGTAATACCATTATCAAGTGTTTCAGAAGCCTACGCAATTCTATGCTAAGATGAATTACAAAGTCATTAACACCGGAGTTCAATGTAATGAAGCAGCTTCATTTTTCACTAACTTGTACAAACCAAACATGAATCAGAAGCCATCAATGGTGTGTGAGCTCTGTCAGTTGGAAGATCAGATAAGAATCATGTTACAAAATTATAGGATATCTACCGAGAATTTCAAAGTATAAGGGGAAGAAACCTTTTTTTCAAAAACTAGTGCATCATATTCTACACATGTAACTGATTTGCAACCAACTCCTTCCACAGCTGCTGCACGTACAAACTATTAATTCAAACTCATCCATTCAGTCTTTTACATTAGATCAGTATGAACGGCTTGTTCAGTTGTTCATCCTAGAGAGAGAGCAAAAGCCAAACATCTCTGCAAATTTGATAACTACTCAACCAGGTAATTCCTATTGTTTAATGAGTTCAAAAGAGAATCAATCGAGTGGCTGGACTGCCATCTAAGGTTATGTGAGAAGACGAATTATAGACACGACAAGAATAAAGAATGCTAATGACCACACAAGATTGATATAAATATTTAGAATTATCTCCGAGAATTCAATATATATTACTCCATGCATGCATGCATGCAACTATATATATGATATGGCTAAGTGGGCATTCGACACATCGAGAGAATATATATTAAATATAGTTTTCGATCGTTAAACAAATGAAATAACTAAGACAAACTACACAAAACAGTTAAACATATAATCTAGACTAAAAGATCTTGAATATATATATATATGGCTTGCAAAAATGTAAGAATTAGAAGAAGTATACAAGAGTGATATTGGTTCGGCTCGTCTCAAAGCACATTTTATACATACATATTACACATACGATGCCAATGACAGGAGCCGAATCAATATCACGCCATGTCTACTTGTCCAGAAAATTTCCACCTTCTTATAACTAACTACATGTTTTGCCTAGCTCAATGCCTTTGAGTGTTGAAGGTCCTGCCTATAAATAGGACAAGAAAATATCGCTTTTTCTTGGTGTTCAATGTGAATTAAGTTACTGATAACATATCATGGGAATATTTTGTTCTCAAAATTTTTGGACTAAAGCTAAGGAAGATCATGGAATATTTTATGATAACATTATTGTAGCCCCACTAGTACTATATACGCTAATTTTAACGTATGTATCATCTATAGAGCTTATACGTTTAAATATTCACGAGTAGTGTAATATTCAATGATGTCTGGGTACGTTTTGATCTTTTTCCTAGCTAAATATGTATATGGTTGGTTTTTTCGTACTTGTTCTTCCTTAAATATTACTACAATTTATGCATACATATTTATTGATAAATACGTCAGAATAAAACTCACTCTAAAAAATTAACTCAAAAGAGGAAAAAACTCAAACCACATGTATATACTATATTAGCCAAACCAAGACAAATGCAAAGTCTAATATCATCCCTCACACATAGCGTGTAAGGTCTGGGTCAAACCAAACATTGCATGCAACGATGGCTCATATACCATGATAATTAATGGGTCTATATAGAATTTAACTCCCAAAAGCTAGTACAAAGGAGGAGCTATCTCAAACAAAATATATACACCGTAATAGTTCAACCAATTTCTAATGTGGGACAAGTACAAAGTCTAACATTCATTTATATATATATGAACATACACCAAAGCTACTATAATTTGTAAGGAAGAACAGGTACCGATTCACAATGCGCGCGATAAACGTTATTACATGCTTTATCACTGTTATTAATACTTTACCGTTGACCAAATTGTGTTTAATTTTATACGATTGGATGATAGAGACTATGTAAGAAAATACTGCCTTCGGTTGTAAGAGGCTTGCTTGAAGAACTTGAGGACAATTGAACTAGAGAGAACACCTAGAGAGTTTGAGAGAATATATAATTTTTGAATTGCTTGGATTTTTAGGATGATTTATAAATGAGGATAACTCATTTTTATATAGACTCCATCTTAAAATAGACAGATAAGATCAATTAAATTTAATAGCTAAGATCTATTATCGAGAGAATTTTATATAAATATCTACAATTTTACAAAAGATTAAAAGAATATACAAGTTTTTAAAAAATTCTATAAATGTGTAAGAAATTATAGAGAGCTCAAGAGAGTTCTAGAAATTTCTAGATTTTTCTGTGTAAGCTCTAAAATTGTCCATTTGTCTGTCACATAGTGCAATTCGTGACAAGTCCCCCACCTATTTGGGCGATACTCCTGTTATCAGCTCATGCTCGAATCGCTCAGTACAATATTTAAACTGCCATAATAAGACTGTGTTCCCAAATAGTTTCACTCTCTAGACTGCCCTTCCATCGAATGAGATACTTGTACTTCAACACGCTTCGCTTCCTAATGACTCGATCTGTGAGGATTTCTACGACTTCCTTATCATAAGAAGTGACAACCGTCGTAGGCGCTCGGTTGAACAGTGCTCGACTAAGCACATCTTTGTTTTCATCGTAATGACTCATCACATGATGTTGTGATATTCTCTACATATTCTCTATTTATCAAAAACCGATTTTACCCAAAGAGTGAAATATTGCCTTTCAAATAGCGTTAAATCTATTTAAACGAAATTAAGTAAGAAAAAAATATTAATGTTTATAATAATCCCTCAAATACAGCCATTTCAGTGTCAATATTAGCTGTTAGCAATTAAATTTTACTATTTTGTAAAAAACTTTAATAATAATATGTGCAAATCTAGATATTGTAGTGTCCGCATAGAGTACAGATATCTCAACTTCTTAATAATAATCGCTCAAGTACAGGCATTTCATCGTCAACTGTTAACATTTAAATGTTACTATTTTGTATATAAAAAAAAATTAAGAAAAAAATAAAAATCTGTACAAGTACGGACAATTCAGTGTCAACATTAGGTGTTTAGTATTTATAGGTATAACTTTTTTACGATTAAACTTGAACAACCATTGCCAGGTCCTTCTTAGACCTCAAACCTTTTCTTTTTCTTTTTCAAAATTATCATAAACCTGCACAAATTTTCAGGGACATTGGCTGAAGGTGCCACAGATCACCCAATTCAACCTCGGTAACTTGAATGTTTACCCCCTCACGTACGAGGTTAGAATCCAATCTCCATCTTCTTGATTGACCTCAAAATTTGAGTAGAAATATCTAACCAGGTCCGGATATACCTTGCACTTCAATCCACAAATCAGGCACACCCATTCTCATTAACAAATGACTGGATGTCGATGTGCTCCCGCTCGAAAAAGTTGAAATCCACAATCTTCCCATTCAACACCGAGCGAGTAGCGATGTGCTTGCTCGAAGTACTTTTTGTAGGTATTGCTTGACTTGAATAAACTTAGATCAAAGTTGTTGTAGTCTACAACATTATCAACTTCATCTTCTCCATCTTCATTCCGTTCCTCCTCAACATTAACGTCATCAAAATATTATTGGCTTCCTCGGGAATCTCTTCATACCGTTACTCCTTAATATTAACCTCATCGCCATTATTCTCATCATCAGTAATATCCTTGTCAACAGCCGGTGGCCGATTCTCCAGTCTCACCCATCATAGCTTACGGCCGATGCCTTTTGTCCTAACCATCACTAGTTTCATACTAAACACCTGCAACATTCATATTGAAATTATCAGTGAAGCATTCATACAAGATATAATATAATGGAAAACGAATGAGAAAAATGCTCAAACATCAATGAGCAAAGTGTAATCAACGAAATTATTTAAAATAATCAAATCAGTGATCAAGGCCAAATGGTGAATGAGCACAATGGTCACAAAAATTGAACAAAATCAGTAAGCAAATGATTTTCAAGGGCCAAAATAAGTGAGCAAAGAAAAATCAGTAAGCAAATGAAACTTGGTGAGAAAATGCAAATCAGTGACTAAATGAAAATCAATGAACAAAATGGTTAGAAAATATTACAGATAGTCACAAATAGAGCATAATATAGCATTCAGACAAGAAAATAGAGCATTCATACAAGAAATAAAAATACCCACAAATGTACAGTTCATAAAATATGCATTGACTGGATAACAAAACGGGAAGAAAACGAGCAAGCACAAATAATAGCCACAAACCCAATAGTTACTTATGCATCTGTCTGTACAAATAATTAAAATTATTTCATTGTTCTTATTTCTTTGTTTTTCTAATTAAAATAAAAATATGCATCTGTTAGTACAAGCAAGTACAAATAATAGCCACAAGCGAGAAGAAAAGAAGTCTACAAAATAGAGCAAACAAAAGTGACCAAAAGCCAACAATCAGTACCATGATTTAAAACAAATGCTCACAGACCAAAATGGGGACCTAGATTTGGTTTACCTTAGAACAAAAACAAATGAGGAATAAGAAGACGCTTATAAACGATCCGATAGTACCTAGGTCTTGGGGAGATCAGGTGATTCGAGACAGAGATTGCGATTGAAGAAGATGACGGAGATCACAATTGGGGAATGGGTGCGAGATCATGATTGGAGAGGGAAAATTTTTAATAACTAGAGAAACTTTATTGAAGGAAAAAAAACTTTAGAGTCTAGTGCAGGGAATTTTACTTCTATCATTATGTAAGCGAAACTTGACAGACGTAGGAAAGAAATTCTCACTCCTAATTAAATCTGAACTAACTACATTGGTAAGAGAATTAGCAGTGTAATTACATTCTCTAAAGATATGCACTAGAGTAATTTGGAACGATCTAAACCAAAATTGTCTGGTGTGCCCCAGAGGCTTCAACTTCCAGTACGAGCAAGGATTTTGAATAGCTTGAACCACACTTCTGCTATCACTCTCAATGATCAACAGAAGGAAAACATACTTGAGGCCCAATTGAATCACATCTAAAAGGCTAAGGACTTCGGCTTGAAAACTAGAAGAAACCGATAAAGGATGATGAAACGCCATATAGATACCCCATGATGATCACGGATGATGCCATCATAGCTAGACCTTCCCGTAGAACTTTTGAAAGCTCCATCTACGTGAAGTTTGAAAACACCAAAATTGGGAACATACCAAACACAAGCAACCGGCCTTCTTACAATTGGAAAATCATGATAACAGCCTATAATTTCCTGAGAAATCATTGCGCAAGCAGGAGAGGAAGTTAAAGGATTAAGAAGACGACTTAACAACAATATGTCGAAACTTCATTTGTTTCCCTTCATGATTAACAACATTTCTATTAAGCCAAAATTTCCCAAACAAATTGAAGGAGGGACTAAGGACCCAACTAGATTGAACATAGACGCTCCCTTCATACCAATCCACGAGAGTTTAAATCATCCATAATCGGTTGAGGCATATTATTAATGTGAAATAAATTACTGAAATATTTCTAAAAACCTTGTTAAAATTGCTTGCTTTTTCATTTGATTAAAAATCAGAAATTAATTGAATTTTGTGTTCGGTAGATTTTGGCATTGAGCGCCATTCCTATAGTCGAAGAAAGCTAAAATAAATTTGTTGTAAGAATAATCAGTCAAATCAAATCAAAATTAAAATAGTTATAGTCTATCGTAGCTACGCACTCGATGAGGTTGACGGGGTCAATCGGTCGAGGGGCCGACGGGGTCAATTTTAGTTTGTTTTAACTGATGTCAAGGGCATTTTCACAAAGTCAGAGGAAATTTTAATCACCTCCACGGATTAAATTGCAAAAGTCAAGGACGGACTTGTAAATCAAAGGTCTTGACCAATTCTAAGAGATTTTAAATAAATCCAAGGGTCTCTTAGCAGATAGAAAGGGATCTGGCTGCAAACGAAAAGTTTTGGTTGACTAATTCAAAGGTTTAGCACTAGAAAAGATATTTTTTTAGGAGTAAACTACAAAATTCAAACTTGAAAGACTTTTTCCAGCAATTCTAAATTGCTTGACCGCCAAGTCTCTAGTTGCCTATAAATAACAGCTTTTGTCATAGTGAAAATCACAAAATAAACCACCCCAAAGGTAAGGCTCAATGCTCTAAAGATCTTATGAGATTCAAAACCTTGAAGAAATCCCTCTATGGATACATTCTATTTACGTGATTCACCGAGTGTTCTTGACACTCCAAACTCATCTTCCATAAATAGTTTCTTACTCGCCGTTTTCAGTAGATTTAGTATTCAAAACTAACGTAACTCGTTAAGCATTCTATCATTATTCTTTCGCCCTGTATTTAAGTCAAATTTTTTTTCATTACGGTATAATATCATTATTTTAATGCAATGCCTTATTCAATTTTAATATCCTTATTTTAATGCTTTTTAACTTATCGTACATTTAAATTATGCACTTTTCCTTATATTACCTTTTAATTTAATGCATACTTTATTTATTTTACCTTTAATATATTTGCATTTTATTTTATTGTACTTTACCTTATCATCTTTACTTAATACTCACAATATATATATTACTGAGATTTAAATTACTATTTTTTCGGAGTACTTTTTCTTCTAGCGCATTTGCATATTATAATTTTTGAAGTACTTTTACATTTGGCATGCCTGATAACCGCACATTCGTAAAATTCTCTATTCTAATATTTGCTGATTTTTAATATTAGTAGAAGCAGAACCATATCGATATGGTTCTTCACGAGGAAGATATAAAGAACGATCCGGTTATTCGTCACAAAGAACCGGATCAATCAAACCTGGTCCCTTGTGAATAACTAGATCGTTTTGTTTGGTTTATTACGAAGAACTGGATCGTATTGATAACAAAGCAAGCACAGTGAAGAAATAGCTCAGAAGGAAATTGATATTACATTAAAATTGTAGCTCGTTAATTAGTTACAGTTGAGCAAGACGACGAATGTCAATCGGGTATGCATCGGAAGACCGTTGAGCACTGTAAGCTCTCCTGCCGGCAATGGTGTTGCCTACCTCAGTTGGATGATAAGCATCCCAGAATAGATACTCGTTCCTGTTCGGACATGGAGTTTGAAGAGGTAGACATGTTATTTGTCCGTTGTTCCTCCCCACACCGCAACACCCAGCATCTACAACCTTCAAACCTGAAACACACAATAGGAAAAGCATTCAATGTGTCATGAACATAGAAATGTAGTGCGTACACTTCTGTAAGACTGATGATCTTGTTGTCAAATAGTTTGTTTAAGAAAAATTACCATAAGATGAAGGACTGTTGATTACATCTTGGAAAATCCCATAAGCATCAATGTAGATAAATCTTGCATTAGCAAGGTTGTTGTTAAGTTCATCCACAAGAGACTTGAGCTTGCTGTTGAATATTCTATTCGCAGAGTTGATCTTTTCTACACATGATTTTCCATCTGGGCTGTTTTGGGCCAGTTCATTTGGGCTGCATCCTATTTGACCCACTCCATACAAAGCAAATTTCCTCGCTCCATAGTTGTACAAGGTCTAGCCCAAGCACATTAGGAACTCAACCCGATTTTTTTTTTTAAAAAAAGGAGCAAACTAAGGGAAAATAAAGAAAAAAAAAATACTAACCCTGAGTTGCTGAGAATATTGCTGTATGAGGAGAGTTGCATATTGATCTGGTGTATATTGATTGCCAGTTGAGTAGTACGGTGGCTGGAAATAGTTATTAAGATAATCATTGCTGCCTAATCCTATTGAGTAAATGCACTTGCTTAAATAAGTTGCAGTTGAATCTTCATCCCCTAATATGTTCACAACTTGTGACACAGTGTTTTGGTAATTCTTCACTTGCCCACTAAAGCTAATCCGGTCTCCCTGCAACAAGAATTTATTTTTTCTAAAGTGATTAATTTTTAATTCATTTATTGAAAAAGAGATTGATTACATGATTATAATGATCTTTTGTTAATTAATTTTTACGATAATGTTAATTGTATTACAAGTTGCCTCCCGGTCTCTTCTCGAATTCCTGCAGCGGCAGATGCGTAATTCACTCCTCCAAGTATGTCTCGGCCTCTTGCAGTAGCATATGGAGGTATGTAATTTTCGAAATCTAGAAGCTCGGCTAATATGGCAAAAGAGTAGGGTTGATTAGTGAAAAAATAGTTATAAACATGCCGAAATAGTAAGCCTATCTATCAGAATGTGATTAGAAATATATATTATTGACTCGGGAGAAAATTAATATAGATTAAAGGTAGGAACTTAACTAGTTCTTCTAGTATAAGTTGTTTTTTCAATCTATAAGACAATACAAATACAAAATTAGAAAGATGCAAGGACTAGAATTCATTTCTAATACCTAATTATTAATCATTCCTAAGGCTTTGAAAACGAAATATTGTACCCTCACTCAACGAGTTAAAATATGTAGTACTAATACTAAATTTCTCGAAATAACGGTTAATCATTCATTGATACATAATTAAAAAATCTGTTACTTAATTTCCGTCATGAGAAGTACGAATAATAACATCATTTTCAATGAATTTTATGCAATTAGGGATAGAGAGTGAGATGTTAGCTTACCTACAACATCAACAGTTGTTTTACCATTAGAAAACCTTCCGGTAGGTCCATTAGGGAAATCAACCCCATAAGGCAAATAATTAGCCTTAGCCAAAGATGTGAGCTGGTTGTTGTTACCATTATCAACTAATGAGTCACCAAAAATGAAGTAGCAAGGTACTTGAGGTTCACTTCTACCACACCATGCCATACTGAGAACCACTACTACCATTCCGATCCATATTGACCCCATTTTCTTGATTTCTTCACCACCCATTTTTTATCAGCAAGAAATGTCTGAAACAAACTAATAAGAGGAGTAAAGGTAAGACATTGATATGAGGTATTTTGTTGTGCGAAGTGTGAGGAAATTGAAAGCAAAAGTTGGAAATTATAAATAGTGGGGTGGAAAAGTGATAATAGTAAGTTTTGTATGGACCACGATTTATAGCTCTTACAGTTGGAGGGAGGTTGAGGTGATAAAGCATTTATTTTCATGCGGAGTAGCTCTTTATGCTTGCTTTCTTGCTTGCTGGCAAGTATGAATTTTAGGCACCAAACTCGTTTCCAATTTCTTAAAGAATGAGATGTAGTCCTCAACTCATAAATTTTGTAATGGCCCTAAGATAATCCATCATAATTGAAAACAGTTCTTCGATTGAACGGATAAAAATTATTGAGGTTGATTATATAAAAATAAAATAAAATTGGAGTCTAGTTCATAAACCCTAAAAATAGTTCATCATTATGGAGTCCTAGTTCATAAAACCCTAAAAATAATTCATCATTGATAACTGAACATAGATTTTTACTGTAGCTAGGGGATAAGTATGTACGGCAATCAATCTGTCATCTATAGGTTAGAAATATATATGGACAATTTGGAAAGAGTAATCTATATATTCCCTTTATCTGTTTATTTATTTCATTATTTGTTTATTTATTTGTGTAATAATAATAATTATTATTATTATTATTTTGGAAGTTGGAACTGTCTTGTAGTTCATGAGGTCAACAAAAGCAAACCTACTGAGCTAGTTTTTTCAGTATATGAATATCATGAGAAATTGAATCAAGTACGACATTAGTTAATATGGGTAGGGAAGCTATAATTAAATGTTTGGAATACGTCATATGGAGTAACATGGATCTGCACATTATGATCTGACAAATGATCGGATGCAATCCTCATTTTCTCAACATGGTTTGTAAGAAAAATTTAATGTAATGAAGATATTGTAACGAATGTATCTATAAAATTATGTCTATAGTATGAATTATAAATTCAAATTTTATTGTTATGTAAATTAAATAATTAAAAATAATTTTTAACCGAGAATCTAGTATTGATGGTACTAGTATTGAACTGGGAATAAAGGTTTCAATCCCAGTACTAGTGGAATGATGGGATTAACATTATTAACGCTGGTTGGTAGGGCTAAGATGAAGACTAATTTTGATATTTTGAACCTTTTATTATTATTATTGAATTAGTAATCTATTATTGAGTATTTTATCATTGTGCTTAATGTTTTTAGAACTTTGATCACCATTTAATTGCCTTGTTAATGGTATTGAGATCGGTATTGAGATCGAGAGGAGTTATGCAATGTTAGCCCCTAATCGGAAATTTATTTATAAAATCGATTTTAGAAATACAAAAACATATTTTGGTAATGATGTCGTAGGGCTCACCATCAGATAGATAAATATGATTTCCTACTTTAAAAACTAAAAATAAATAAATTACATTTCGATCCCTAAATTTCATTAAATTTTTCAAAAAAAAAAAAAGACCCATTCTTTTTCACTAACCTTCCTCTATAGCAACATATATTCCTTCATACGGCAACCCTATCATGGTGTCTCCACTATCAAAGAGATCTCATCATCTTTTTCTATGGTGGCAACCCTATCACGTTGGATCTGGTAACGATGTTGTCTATGGAGACAATCCTATAATCATCTACGTTTTTGTCTATGGTGGCAACCCTATCATTGTCTTCGTCCATGGCGGCAATCCTATCATCGACTACCAATGTTGCCGATATAGTACTTATTCTTAAATCTCAAGAGAGGCAACTACCGGTTATGGAAGCCACTGCTTTAGCTATAGCGGCGGTTGTGAAGAGGAAGAGGTAAGGTGAAGATAAAGTATTTTGGTAATTAATGAAATTTGGGGATCTAAATTTAATTTTTGTTATTCAGACCTAAACTTGGTAGCTGGATTCATAAACTCAGTATCAAAAAAGTTAATAAACATGTTTTGTATTTTATACACACAAAATCTACTTGCTAAACGCTTTGGTAAAATCATAAATACATTTTCAATTTTATAAGCACAATTTTTTTTTTAACTGTTGCCAATCGAGCCCTTAATTTGTCATGATAAAATACCATATTCTACATATTTAATAGAGATACTTGAATGTATGTGTCAACGTT
The DNA here is from genome assembly GCA_027186245.1 of Coriaria nepalensis. Taxonomy (NCBI): domain Eukaryota; kingdom Viridiplantae; phylum Streptophyta; class Magnoliopsida; order Cucurbitales; family Coriariaceae; genus Coriaria; species Coriaria nepalensis. The sequence goes on from CP114481.1 coordinate 1,533,597, forward strand.
TGAACAAGGAAAGTAAAGAAAAATATACTAGCATCTAAATAGTCATAGATAATAAAATTGTGGAAGATATTTGAACATACGTGTCAATGTTTTAACAAGCAAAGTAAGGAAAAAATATACTAACATCCAAATAGTCATAGATAATCAAATTGTGGAAGCAGAAGACAAGAGGTTTTTGAGAGACTATGCTATGCACTCAATAACTAGAACAGTTTCAAGCATTAGAAGGCTAACTATGGCAGTAAACACTTTTGAGTTAAACCAGCTATAATTAAGTTAAACCAGTTTCAAGCTTCAGTTGTGTTTCATGATTTTCCAATGAAGATCCAAATATGCATATTGCTAATTTCTTTGAAATTTATGATACTTCCAGGTACAATGAAGTTACTAAGAGTGCTATTAGGCTTAGACTTTTTTCCATTTTCAGTTAAAGATAAGGTAAAAGGATGGTTGATTTCTCTTCCAGTAAAGACAATTACCACATGGGGTGACCTGGCTCAAACATTCTTGACAAATTTCTTCCTCCTAACAAAAATAGCAAAGATCAGAACTAATATCAAAACTTCCTCTGTGGCTTGTGCTGCAAACTTTCTATCATGCAAGGGTGACAATTGTTCACTCAATGATTGATGTTGTTTCTTGAGGAACTAACCACCTTTTAGCGGTGTATATACCTATTTTTTTCTCTAACATGATGTAAGAATTTATTGAGATTACATACCGAGAGATGAACTAAGGAGCGGCAACCCCTATAGCTCTTTGATCTAGTGATCAGATCTAGTCGATTGGATTTGCTATCAGAATCTATTCGGATGGGAAGGTATTATTATGAATGATTATTTTATTTTCTTCATTTAAAGTTTTGTTAAGATATTTAAAAAGATGTGAAGAAACTAAACTTGTTTTCAATCGGAAGAAATGTCATTTTATGGTGCTGAAAGATATTGTGCTTGGACATAAAATTTCTTCATAAGGGACTGAGGTAGATCGAGCCAAAGTAGAAGTCATTGAAAAGTTACCTCCACCAAACATTGTTAAAGTTGTGAGAAATTTTTAGGCATGCAAGGTTCTATGGTCGTTTTATTCAAGATCTTTCTAAAATTATGAAACCCCTTTGTTCTCTTTTGATTAAAGAGGTACCATGTAACTTTTCTAATTATTGTTTGTAAGCTTCTAATCTCTTAAAAGAAAAGTTAGTTTCAGCTCCTATTACATGTGCACCAAATTGGGAACTTTCATTTGAGTTGATGTATGATGTAAGCGACTATGCAATAGGTAATGTTTTTGAGCAAAGGAAAAATATAGTTTTATATGTTATTTATTATGATAGTCGTACTTTGACAGTGCCCAAATCAATTATACCACTAGTGAAAATGAATTGTTGGCAGGAGTACTTCTTGCTTTTGATAATTTTAGATCTTATTTAATTGGCTCAAAAGTAATTATTTATACTAACCACTCTGCTTTGAAAGATTTGGTAGCTAAAAATGAAGCTATCTAAGATTACTTAAGTTAATTTTGCTTTTACAAGAATTCAATTTCGAGATCAGAGATAAAAAGGGCACTGAAAATTAAGTAGTCGCCTACCTCTCTAGGCTTGAGCACATCGAAGAAGGGGCTAGCAATGTGAATTACTTGGTTAGCAATGTGGAAAATCCGGATTTTACGTACCAACAAAGAAAGAAATTTTCTTGAAGGTAAGACACTACTATTGGGAGGAACCTTTCATATACAAATATTGCAGTGATTAACTGAGTAAGAGATGTATAATTGAAAATGAGATGGAATCCATCCTTAAACATTGTCATTATTTAGACATCGGCGGCCACCATTTTATAAACAAAATTGTAGCTAAAATGCTACAATTAGGTTTTTATTAGCCCTCTATTTTTCAAGAGTGGAAGTATTTCCCATGAAAATGAAATGTTATTGAATAATATCCTTATTATTGAATTATTTGATATTTGGGGTATAGATTTCATGGGACCATTTCTCTCTTCGTCTTCTAATTGGTACATTTTAGTAATTGTGGATTATATCTCTAATTGGGTAGATTATGTGGCTCTTGCTACAAATGATTCTATAGTTGTGTTGAATTTTTTGAGACAACATATTTTCACCAAGTTTGGTACTCCGAGAGCAATCATCAGTGATGGTGGAAAGCACTTTTGTAACCAACAATTCGAGTCACTCTTGAGCAAGTATATGATGTAACACATAAAGTTGCAACTCCCTACCATCTTCAAACTAGGGGCCAAGTGGAGATTTCTAACCGGGAATTGAAGAGAATATTGGAGAAAATAGTGAATGCTTCGTGGAAGGATTGGTTTAAGAAATTAGATGATGCATTATGGCATACCAAACGGCCTTTTAAAACTACAATTGGTATGTCTCATTATCATCTAGTTTTCGAAAAACCATGTCACCTACCCATCGAGTTAGAGCATAAGGCTTGCTAGGCTATTACGACTCTCAATTTTGATCTAGAGGCTACGGGAGAGAAGCGACTATTGCAACTCAATGAGATGGATTAGTTTAGACATGAAGCATTTGAAAATGCTCGCCTTTATAAGGAGTACACCAAAAAGTAGTACGACAAGCACATCATCAAGATTGACTTTGAGGTTGGCCAAAGAGTTTTGCATTATAATTCTCGGCTTCGAATATTTCCAAGCAAGTTGAAATCTCGTTGGTCTGAACCCTTCACAATAACAAAGTTTTCCCATATGGTGCCGTAGAGGTATCTAATGACTCCGAAGCACTTTCAAAGTTAACGGTCAACACCAAAAACCTTATTTTGAAGTAGAGTTTCATAAGCGAAAGACTACCATTGAGCCACTCAATCCTAGGTCATAAAGATAGAAAGTCAAGCTAACAACATTAAACAAGTGCTCTTGGAGTAGATCATATGATTTCATGCTTTTATCCTTTATCCTTTCATGCTTAAAATGGTGACTTTTCTCCTACAAGGCATAGCCTCTGCACGTATAGATCCTAGCCTTGAAGAGATCTTGATGGATCTTGATAATGTCATTTATTCCAAATAGGCCTCTAATGAAATAGGATAAAGTTTAAGAGGATTGTCGATGCAATGAGACAAGATGACTTACTATCCTCCATAAGGAACATTCTGAGATAAAGGTAGAAGCCGTCAACTTTTTGTCTAACCACGACTTAGAACTCTACACCATGAGTCAAAGGAAGTCGTTGATCAAAGATGCTCACGAACACTTCGAGCAACTGAGTAATGAACACAAAGTCATTTTGGTCCAGATAGCCGAATTAGAAGCTCAGATCAAAACCCTTTACGATCATCGATTCGACGTTCATGTATAACTTGGCGAAAGTTATAGTATCTACAACAGTTTGATCAAGAGTACAAATCAATATGTGAAAGAACTATCTCATAATCAATCCTTCGTGCAGTGACATCAGAACGCATTAAAGACTTCAACAGAGATTCTAGATGGTCTTGATCTAGCATAAAGCAGTTTTCAAGACCTTCTGTAAACTTTGAAGATGTATATGACCTATAGGCCTGATTTCAAATTTCATTTTCCCGACCGATTTTAGTATAATCGGTCAATTAATGTTTCTTTCCTAGTTATTCCTTTGTCGATTTCACCATTAATCAACACAAAATCATTTATGTTCATCTCTCGATCAAATTTCAATTGGTCGTTTAATAAATGAAGTTGTTTATTTTGCACATTTGATCCAACATTTAGTCATTAAAAGCCAAACAATCTTGTTTATTCCGATCACAAAAGAAATAAATTTTAAATAAAATGAAAAAAAAAATTTACCATTGGCATAAAATCTTATTAGATCGGCATTTAAACGGCCTAAAATCAACTAAATCTTACCCAAACCTGAGCAAAATCACCCTAAATCCATTCAAATCAAATTCAAATGGCTAAATCTTTAGAAAATCTCAAGAACATACCCGAAAATCAGATTCAAGATGGATTTCCAGCTCGGGTCCACTTTGGCTACACGGGGCGGCCGACCGGTCATCTAGGTTGGCCGCTTGGATTGGCCGATGAGGAGGCAAATCTTGGCCGACAGTGTCTCAAGGTCAACCAATCTTACTGATCATTGGATCATGTCACGAGCCGGTCTCTCCTCAAAAAATATCTTAGAGTAACTTACCTTATTGGGGAGAGTGGTTATCTTCTCATGGGCACCGATATTGCTGTTGTCCTTGCTTGGAATTCTTAATTAGGCGACTGCGACTTTGGTGCTTTAGTAGGAATGAGAGAAGGTATAACCCTTAACCCTTGTATTAATAGCAATAGAAATGGTATACTTAATTGGCGTATTTTTTCATTTAATGACCAATTTCTTTTTGAGGCCAACCAAATTAACTGGACCCTTACGTCGGGTCCATTTTTGAGGAGTTAGCCAACCTTGGTTCCTACTATTTAGCCATGCTTGATAAATTACCTTAAGCACTTTTATTTGTCACCTCATGGGTCGAGCTAAATGGAAATGTCCTCATATATGATGCTCCTGTTTTCATGTTGTCCATGAATTTCTAGACTCCCTCCGTTTTACTTTCCCTCGCAAACCGACAACGATTACTACTTTCCCTTAAAAAAGAAAAAATTTAACCTTATCGTTCCCGGAATTTTCCCTATTCTTTGAGTCTTCTTCTCTACCGTAAAACTATAGACCATTTCAATATTTTTAACATAAACAGTAATTTAAAAAAAAAAAGAAAAAAGGAAAATATAAGCAGTGAAAATCTAAAGGGATCAATAAAATCTTCCACAAACAAACATATAGATAGATACTCATACTCTTCTGGGTGCGAGATTTCCTGTAAAAGTGCTCGATATTTATTTTTATGTATTTCTTGGAAATTTCATAAATGGGTTGTCAGCTCATGGGCAAAATTAAGAGATTTCGCTTCAAAGTTGCAAACCCTCGTGAGAAAATTAGAGAAAGTTTTCATTTTTATTTATTTATTTTTTATGGGTAAGTTTCCTTCGGCCCAAACACACCCAACTAAGCATTTTGTAGATTCCCCCACCCCCTTTTTTTTTTTCTTCCTCTTCCTCTCTCATTTTCATCATGATCATGATCATCATTTATTCTTACTTTTTTTTTCTAAATCTATAATCCATATCAATATTTATTTATATCCTGAGCCTGCAAAATATCAGTCGACCAACTTGCTTCTCTCGTCTCCGTTCGGCCACACAATCCGCTTGTACAAAACAGAGCAGGGGTTTTGTCACATTTTTGGAATCGATTAAAGTGAAACCAGCCTTGCAAAGAGATCTGCATTCTTGCATATGCTACTAGCACTCGGTGAGTATTATCTAATAGGTTTGCTTTAGATTCTTAAATTTCTTCTACTCCCTGAGTTTTTTTTTAATCTATGAAGAATGTTGGATGTTTTTTTCTCTTTTTGTTATGAATTTGATTTTATAGTTCATTTGATTAGATCAGGTGATTACTCTGTTCTGTATAAGTTTTAAGCTTTCATATTATATTCTGCCAACTTTGGTTATCATCATTTTTTGTTTGATATTTACAAGTTTCCTTAAGTTCAATTGATATTTACAAGTCTGATTCTGAGAATGCAGAATCATATAGATAGTTTTAAGTTCTTGAAACTATGAAAGAAAACTCATTATTAGCACAATTGATCATGTCAATGGTATAATGTATATCATTATGTTTATTTTGGACTGAGTGATTATATGATATTCCTAGGACATACTTTGTACAATTTATGAATATGCCATTGACCCTTTTTCATATGTTGATAATTAGGTTGATTTGTTTATTAGATTTAACTGATTTCGATCTTAATCCACCATTTGAATATTCCAATTACTTTTATGTTTTGTTACAAAAAAAAAATGCAGCCCATTTATGCAACATATTCCCGGCAGTCCTGGTACTCCCAGGACTAGATTGGAAAGGCTTCTAAGAGAAAGAGAGTTAAGAAAATCGAACCGTACTTCCCTTCTTAGTGAGGAGTCGAGAGATGGTGGTAACAAGCAATCTGAACTCTATGGAAATGACCCAATTTTCCAAGCTGAAAATTGGGGTCTACTTAGCGAAGAAGAGATCTTGGCAAGAGCTTTTGGGGATGCATGGGAAAGGGAAAATGAACGGCCCACTAAGCAACGGTTATTGGTCGTGGCCAATAGGTTGCCTGTTTCTGCTGTTAGAAAGGCCGAGGACTCATGGCAACTTGAAATTAGTGTTGGAGGGTTGGTCAGTGCACTTTTAGGTATGTGATTCAATAGATATGTTTCAATTCGTCTTTCCTTACATATTTGAATAATGAGTCAAATGTTATTGGTTTGTAGTAATATGTAACTAACAAGGGAGAATTCCACAAAATGGCTTTATCTTATTAAGGGACAGATTTGATTTGGCCTTTGAAACTGCATTTTGGATGTATTAGTGATTGTGCAAAACAATATTTTAGTAAGAATGTGAGGTAACTGAATTATTTGGATCAGCATTTGAGATGAATGGAAGTTTTGTGGCCCAAATAGGATTTTGGGACTCAAATTAAACCTTTAAATGCTCAACCAAATGCTATACTGCTATTTGGGGGACTTTGGCACAGTTGATAAGAAATGCATTGTATTTCATATCATTACATCTATGATAAGAAATGCATTTTATTGAAGGTGTGAAGGAGTTTGATGCAAGATGGATTGGCTGGGCTGGTGTAAATGTACCTGACGAAGCTGGACAAAGAGCTCTAGAAAAAGCCTTAGCAGAAAAGGTGAGAAATAAGTTATTAAAAAGGGAAAAAATAAAATACATTCATGTCTTAACTTTTCCGGCTCATTTTTCTCTATCATAAATATCTCATAACAAGTGCAGAGGTGCATTCCGGTTTTTCTTGATGAGGAGATTGTTCATCAATATTACAATGGCTATTGCAGCAATATATTGTGGCCTCTTTTCCATTATCTTGGCCTTCCACAAGAAGATCGTCTTGCAACTACAAGAGGTTTTCAATCTCAATTTGATGCATATAAGAAGGCTAACCAGATGTTTGCTGATGTCGTGAACAAACATTATGAGGAAGGAGACGTTGTTTGGTGCCATGACTACCACCTAATGTTCTTACCAAAATGTTTGAAAGAGTATAACAATAATATGAAAGTTGGTTGGTTTCTCCACACACCTTTCCCTTCCTCGGAAATTCATCGGACTCTTCCATCTCGTTCAGAGCTCCTCAGATCCGTTCTTGCTGCTGATTTAGTCGGGTAAGACATTTTTAGAGAAGCTTAATGTTTGTGCAAACTGTAGTTTAGGTAAATTGGAGTTTGTGCGAACTGTAGTTTTGCTAGATTGTGTGGCCAAAACTTGATTTTAGCCCGAAATGAAGTTCAAACACTAAACCCCAACCTTTTTCTACTGTTATACTCTATAGGTTTTACCTACTCCTATATTTTTATCTCAAGTTCTCAAGATGAATAGAACTCTAAGCTGAGAGATTATCTACCTTCCAGTTTTCACACGTATGATTATGCAAGGCACTTTGTGAGTGCTTGCACTCGCATTTTAGGCCTTGAGGGTACGCCGGAAGGAGTAGAGGACCAAGGGAAGCTCACTCGTGTAGCTGCTGTAAGATATATTAGTTTCTTGAAAATTGATATTTTAGCTTTGTCTGTGAGCTCTTCTTTTCAATATGTAACTGGTCCTTCTGTTCTATTCTTTTCTATAGTTTCCTATTGGTATAGATTCTGATCGATTTATTCGAGCGCTTGAGCTTCCTCAAGTCCAAGAACACATGAAAGAATTGAAAGAACGCTTTGCTGGGAGAAAGGTGAGCTCCTGTCTTGTATAAAAGCACCATTAATTCGCACTTCGAATAGATTAAGGGAACTAAAAAACCATCTAGAAATATCCAATCATTGTATATCTCATGTTTGAAGGTTGTCAATAAGTTAGGTAAGGAATATTCATGCTCAGCGCACTTTTTCACTTTTTTTTTTGTTTCCTGAGAAATTCTTAAGTAGGCCAGGCTTTAAAAGTAATCTTACACTGCAACCAATCAGAGTGTCCTCTTCAAAATTGTTTTGCTGAGTTAGAAAATGGAAAACTTTTTTTTTTTCAATGGATAGTATAATAATATGATTGGCTACAGTGTAAAATTATGTTTTATGCTTGGTTTACTCAAGAATACTATTTTTTCTTTTTTCTCTTTTCTAATGACTTGGTCATATTGTTAACTATGAGTCTTTTATCAACTCTATTGACCTCTCTCTCTCTCACTCACTCTTCAAGTATTTTCTCATTTATCAATTCCTTATTGTTACAATTTACATCACCAGGTAATGTTGGGCGTTGATCGTCTTGATATGATTAAGGGGATACCCCAAAAGATTTTGGCATTTGAAAAATTCCTTGAGGAAAATCCAAAGTGGCGTGATAAAGTAGTTTTGCTGCAAATTGCTGTGCCAACAAGGACAGATGTTCCTGAGTGTATGTTTAAATCCCTTAAATGGGTTTACATAAATAGTCGTCCCTTAACCCTTATGTTAAAAGGACTAATTAAAAAGATATTACATCTTCTTCAAACACCTCTTGGTTAACTTGTTTCTTTAGGCTTCCTTTTTTCTAAAGTCAATGCCACTATTCGAATTTATTCTCACTAGTATTGTTAGGTTTTAATGTTCATTTGATCAAATATTTTTTCACATGTGGAGGGATCATCTCATCTCGGAGAGAGTTTGTTATCAGTTTATTTATTGCATTGACAGATCAAAAGCTTACAAGCCAGGTTCATGAGATTGTCGGACGAATTAATGGAAGGTTTGGAACTCTCACTGCTGTTCCGATACATCATCTGGTTAGTGATTAAAACTAACTTTCATAATTTATTAATAGTTAACCAAATCTTTGGCATATAATAGTTTGTATATTCCTTCATTTCTTCTCTCTGAACTATTAAGCGTAATTCTGATCTGATTTATGAACATGTTTAAACTCTAAAGCTGTCTTTTTTACAGGATCGTTCTCTTGACTTTTATGCCTTATGTGCACTCTATGCTGTTACAGGTACTCATCCATGTGCCCACTAACAAGTTTTCCAAGTAATCTTGATCCCAAGATAGTTGGCTGAGGCATTGAACTATTAAAGGATAATATACAACTCAACGAATTTCGTAACATTTTTCCTGCATGTATGTGGGCTCCATGCATATTAACCTGAAAAAAAATAAAATAAATAACAACTCATAACTAAACTAAAAATGATGGGGAAGAACCGATTATTCACTAATCAGTGCAATGGATATAAAAGTAATTTTCAGTTTTGGTTCAACATTTGTTTTGTTTACCAGATGTAGCACTTGTTACATCGTTGAGGGATGGAATGAACCTCGTTAGCTATGAGTTTGTAGCATGCCAAGCTTCCAAGAAGGGGGTTCTCATCCTGAGTGAGGTGATTAAAAAGTTTTTAGTAATATTTCTCATATGGTTTCTAGAGGGATTCTTGGGAGTAACAAGCTTGAAAAGTAATCTTCTTCTACTGCCAATCAGAATACTTGGAAAAAAAAAATCTATATTCCAACTCAGTAGGCATAGATATTCTGATTGGCTGCAGTATAAGATTACATTTTAAACTTGACTCACCCACAGATTTCTATTTTTTCCAAATGATAATCTATTTTCCTTACCAATATATATGTACATATGTGCATAGTTTGCAGGGGCGGCACAGTCTCTTGGGGCCGGTGCTATTTTGGTTAACCCATGGAATATCACAGAGGTTGCTAATTCTATTGGTTATGCTTTGAATATGCGAGCCGATGAAAGAGAAAAACGACACCTCCACAATTTCATGCATGTAACAACTCACACTTCCCAAGAATGGGCTGCAACCTTTGTGAGGTGCTCTCTCTCTCTCTCTAACTCCAAACTTTTTTTTTTTTTTTTTGTATATGAATTCAAAACTTTATATTTATTTATGCATTATCTGTAGTGAACTAAATGATACTGTAGTTGAAGCTCAACTAAGGACAAGACAAGTTCCGCCTGCACTTCCAATGACAGAAGCAGTTGATCGATATAAAAAATCCCACAATAGATTACTTATTCTGGTAAATAAGATGGATACTTATCTAAAATCATATCTATGGATTAATTATTCAACACCTTTATGATCTTCGTATGCTTATGTATAAAAATACAGGGATTCAATGCTACCTTAACCGAACCAGTGGGTGCATTAGATAGAATGGGTCAACAAATTAGAGAAATGGAGCCTAAACTTCATCCGGAAATAAAAGAACCCTTGAAGAAGCTTTGCAATGACCATAAGACAACCATAGTTGTCCTAAGTGGAAGTGGTCGGAGTGTCATGGATGATGTAAACATCTCTATTTCTTCCGTCCTGTTTTCTTTCCATTGCCGATTATTTATTTTGGACTCACTACTTTATATACAGAATTTCGGGGAATATAACATGTGGTTGGCAGCAGAAAATGGGATGTTTTTACGTCTTACTAAGGGAGAATGGATGACGACAATGCCGGAAAATTTACAAATGGATTGGGTTGATAGTGTGAAGGTTAGTATTTTATTTTCTTCTGATATTTTATTTCGGGGGTGCATTAGGTTGAGAGTTTAAGGCTGAAATTGGGGTAAACCGGTGTTTTGAAAAACTGTGTTGGGTTAGATTGTGAATTGAATTGGATTAGTATTTGGCTCAGGCTTTAGAAATTCCGAAATTTGTGGGTCCATTGTGGGTCCAAACTGGGTTCTATATATTTATCCAAAATGCTCTATTTTCTCCCTTATCCACGAATTTTTTTTTGTCAGCATGTGTTTGAATACTTTACTGAGAGAACGCCTCGATCCCATTTTGAGGTTCGTGAAACATCAGTTGTATGGAATTACAAGTATGCAGGTAAGTTTTGACCAACTCTTTTTTTTTTTTACCTTTTTAATTCATATAGTAAGTGTAACTACTACACCCTATGTTTTTGCTTATTGATTTTTTTTTTTTTTTTCCTTTGGCTGAATAACTAGACATTGAATTCGGAAGGCTTCAAGCAAGAGATATGTTGCAGCATCTATGGACCGGCCCGATCTCAAATGCATCTGTTGATGTTATTCAAGGAAGTAGAGCAGTTGAGGTTCGAGCAGTTGGTGTTACAAAGGTAAGTTATATCAAACTCTTATTAGCTGTTAGAAGATAAAAAGTTCCATATGTAGACTGTCAAGTTTAAACTTCTTGAATGTTGATAATCAGGGTGCTGCAATCGATCGCATATTAGGCGAGATAGTTCACGACAAAGGCATGAAGACGCCCATAGACTATGTCCTTTGTATCGGTCACTTTCTGGCAAAGGTCTGTTTTCTCATTCATTTAAAACAATAACAGTATCCACATCTTGTCATGAGCTAGTTAAGCCAAATTTGCCTAATTTTGGTGGATCCCCACATGGTGTGTGGGAAGTGTTAGATTTTGTTGATCTGCCAGATACATGCCAACGGGGTTTTTTAAATGCCTAGGCAAATTGGCCCAAAGATTTTTCTATTCGGTTGCATATTAACCTAAATCTTCATTTTTTACCAAGTAATTCTCCAAGTTTTTCGTCCTGTTTTCTTCTCTTTTTTATAATCTTTTTCTTCCTCAGGACGAAGATGTCTACACATTTTTTGAGCCAGAGCTTCCTTTGGAAACATCGCCTGTACCGAGAGTTGTAACAACTAGTCCTGGAAGGTCCACCGCACCAAAGTTTTCTGCCACCAAATCGGGTTCGAAATCTTCTCGCCTCAAGAAACAACAGTCGATGTCAAGTTTAGAAAAGAAATCGGAATTGAACAATGGGACTGGGGTTGGTAGGAGGCCAATATCTCTAGAGAGAATGTCGATGAACGAAGGCTCTTCTGTTCTTGATCTAAAGGGTGACAATTACTTCTCTTGCTCGGTGGGACGGAAGAGATCGAGTGCCAGATACCTCCTTGGAACGTCTGATGATGTTGTCACTCTCTTGAAGGAGTTTTCTGGCTGTGTTTGTCTTGAAGTTGATTAATTTAAATTTCTTGATCGTTTTCACTAGCTAGATTTTCGTTTTTTTGTTTTTTGTTTTTGTTTTTTAACTCCATGTAATCTGAAAATTATTTTATTCTAATGGGCAATGTGAAAGTTGTAGAATTGGCTATCTATCCTAGGAAAAGTAATGAATTGGCTAAGAGAGTTAAATCTTTAGTTAAGATTCGAGTTCTTCATTTTGTTTGGATGCTTCGGCTTTTCCGGGCTGTGAGATTATTAGAACTTACGTTAGAAGAGTTCTGATTTTGTGTGAGTGTGAGTGTTGAGGTGAAAGTAGATGTGGCTTTCAAGCACTCCTCTAGTTCTGCTTCCTGTGGTGGTGTGATTCAGAATGATGTAGGTGTTGTTTGTGGTGCTTTTTTTTATAATCTGCTTATTGGTGATTCAAGCTTTAGAGCTGCTGAAGTTAATGGGTCTATTTTTACAAGATGCAACAAGTGCTCTTCTATGGTTAGTTTTTTCTGTAGGTGGAGTTTGATTCTATAGGTCTTAGCAATTAATTATGATTGTCCAGACTAAAGTGCGAGACATAAAGTGACATATTATTCAGTTTTGATTAAAGTCTTTTCAAATTTTGGCGAGCCAAAGAACTGTCTTAAGGTGAGCAAAAAAGTGAAGACAGAATAAATAAATTGTATTAAAAAAAAATACAAAGACATATTTTATTAAAAAAATGGAAGAAAATTTAAAAAAAATAATAACTGTTCATTTTCTATAAAAAAAAAACATCAAAAACGAGAGTATGTATTACCAAAAAGTATTTGATTAAAATTATAATGGATTAAAATATATAATTAACATAATTTAGAGGTATATTTTATAAGAACTATAATTAAAAAAAGGTAAATTTATAAGATTACTAGTTTTTCTACCTATGCTTTGTATTTGTATGAGATTATATAAATATAATAATTATGTGATAAACATAATTTTTTATAGTAAATTAAATAATATTTATTAATTGAAAGTTATCTAAATAATATTTACTTTGATTTGTGTTTAAATTATCAAGTGGCTAGATAATATTATGAGGAGGAGGAGATTTATCACTTGTACAAATGTTAGTGTCTTTCGTCAATAATATAAATAAATGTTGAATTTATTTTGTAAGTTTGATTGTACATTATGAATGAGTATTTCAAAAAGTTTGATTGTAAAATATATTATGTGGAGTGCTATAGAAAATTTAAAATTGACAGATGGCGGGACTACGCTTGTTTTGTTTTTTTTTGTTTTTTTTTCATTTTTTAAGGAGAAATGATGTTAATTGTTAAATTTACAAGTCTACGAAAATGGACTTATGTTCTCTTTAACGACTTCATAATTTATTTGGTTGTTTTCCAATGATTCATGTCAGTGTTACTTAAGTATTTGCCTAACATACTCACTATGTATGCTAAATTCAGACACTATATACTTAAGCATACATAAGATTCCTCATGGCCGAAGTATAATAAGTCTTTTGCATCTCATTTCTTGTAATTTCATTTTTGGGAGCACTGACTGAGACTAAACTTATCTCCTTTAGCAACAAAAATATCTCATTGTGCACAATCTATTATTCCAAAACTAGCAAGTATCCTCTCGATATAGCTTTTATATAATAACTCAAGGACACACCAAGAATGATCTCGGTGTATCTTAATTCCTAATACAAAAGAGATATCACTAATATCTTTCATTTCAAAATGTTTAATAAAAAATCTATCGGTTTTGTGCAATAAACCTATATTGTTCCTAGCTAATAATATGTCATCGACATAGAGCACTAGGAAGATAAATTTATTCCGATTGAACTTGTGATATACACAGTTATCAATTACATTAATCTCAAAAACATATAAGATAATGACTTGATGAAACTTGTGATACCATTAATGGGAAGCTTGCTTGAGACCACATATAGATTTTTTGAGTTTGCAAACCATAGATTTTGAATCACTTAAAACAGAGTTTTCTAGTTGCGCCATATATATGGTTTCCTTATAATATCATCATTGAGAAAAGTCATCTTAACTTCCATCTCATGTAGGTCTAAATCAAAATGAGCCACAAGTAATATTATTATTCTAAAAGAGTCATTCGTAGAAACTGGTGAGAAAGTCTCTTTATAGTCAATTCTTCCTTCTGAGTGAAACCCTTTGCAGTCTCTCTATATTGTCCTTGAAATCTCTTTTGGTTTTAAATATTCATTTAAACCAATGGGCTTTACACCTTCAGGAAACTTGACGAGATCTCAAACGTCATTATTCTTCAGAGATTTGATCTCATCATTCATGGTATCGATCCACCTTTCATAGTTAACATTTTGTTTGACTTGTTGGTATTGATTGGATCATCTTTCATTGTCCTTATGTCAAACTCATACTCTTGAAAAAATAATATATAATCACTTGAAATTGCACTTCTTTTTTCTCTAGTGGATCGCCTAAGTGGCACTTCTTATTGAGGTTGTTGAGTTTACTCTTTTAGAGCAACATCTTGTATTTGAGTGGGGAGGTTCATAGGAAAATTCTCATTGTTGTTTTGGATTGTGTCTTGAATAAAGTCAGTAAGTTGATCATTGTCAATAACAATTTTTGGAAGAAGAATATATTCCTCCTCAAAGACAACATGTGTAACCTTATTTTCCCCCTCAAACTTAATATTCTAAAAACAATTGCATTTTTCATCTAAAAAAAGGACTTAGTTGAAGGATTATGAAACTTAAAATCCATCGACCATTCAGCATACCTAACAAAATAATAGCTAATTGTTTTTTACTTCAGTTTCCTTTCATGTGCCCTATAAGGCCTTGTCTCAGTTGGACAACCCCAAATGTGTATGTACTTGATGATAAGTTTTTTTTCCTAACCATAGTTCATAAGGAGTTTTAACTACCACTTTACTAGGTACTATGTTCAATATGTTTAGTGCAGTCTTAAGTACTTCTCCCGAAAGTAATTTTGGATAAGAAGAATGACTAATCATACTTCTTACCATGTTAAGCATCATGTTTCGTCTCTCAGTAATATCATTCATGCTAGATTACCCTGCATTGTGTATTTTGTGACGATTCAATATTCCTGTAAGAATTTGGCAAAAGGTCTTGAATGTCGTTCACTTGATCCATCATATCTGTCATAGTATTCACCACCACGATCAGATTTGATAGCTTTAATCTTCTTGCTTAGTTGATTTTCAACTTCGACTTTGAAGGGCTTAAAAAGGTCCACGGATTGTGATTTCTCATGAATTAAGTATAAGTACACAAAACGAGAATAATCATCTATAAAAGTGATAAACTATGATTGACCATTCTAAGAAGCCATATGGAATTAAATGCATATATCAGTATGTATCAATTGTAAGATGTTGGAACTCCTTTTGATACTTCACTTCCTAATATTTATCTGTTTTCTTTTAATACACTCAACATATATATCATGGTTTATCAAATTAAGGGATTCTAGTATTTCATTTGACACAAGACTTAATTCTCCTTTCGAAGATGTGACCTAAATGCTTGTGCCATAAGTTGGAAGAATTATCATTTGTTAATATACATTTCATACCTCTTGAAGTTATTTGCAAGGTTTCATTACATGTAGCAATAGTATTCAACATATATGGTTTATCAATTAAGGAATTAGTCACAACAAGAGTAGAATTAAGAAAAAGAATTAATTTATTATTTTTAAATGAACAAGAATAATCATATTTGTCCAAAATATAAATAGAAACCAAATTCTGCCTAAACGATGATACTACATAATTCTCTTAATTCAATGAAACGACCAGTCTCAAAAGATAATCTAAGGGTTCCAATGAATTCAACTAGAACTTCTTTGCCATCGTTCACATAAATAAATTTTTCATCATTACTTAGCAGTCGGCTCCATAGGCAACCCTGCATATACACATATGTATGAGTAGTAACACCATAAACTACCCACAAGTATTCCTAGGTACATAAGTTAAATTAACTTCAAAACAAGCTAAAGTGAGAAGCATACCTTTCTTTACATGCCATGCGACGTACTTAGAACAACCCTTCTTCATATACCTAGGTTTCTTGCAAAAGAAGCAGGTAAATTCTTGATCCTGATTCTTTTATTGTTTTTTGGGTTGTGATATTTCCACTACAACGTCTTTATCATTATTCCTTTTTTGCTTATTATCCCTTGAGGCAGTTGCAACATAAGTACTTTCAATAGTCTAATATCGTTGCAGTCTGTCCTCTTCTTGCACATAGTGAGAAATGAGCTCATTGAGAGTCAATTTATCATTTTGAGTATTAAAACTCACTGTAAACTAACTGTATTGTGTAGGAAGATAAATCAAAACTAATTGCACGAGCAGATCATCAAACAACTCTAACTGTAGTGTGTTTAGTTTCAAAGTGATATTAGAAATCTCTATGATGTACTCCCTTATGTTTCCTTTTCCTTTATACCTTATTGAACAATGCTAACTAAAAGCTTGCTTGTCTCAACCTTTTTGCTTTTTGCAAAACGTATTTCAATTTCTTAAAGGAAACCCTTAGTAGTTACCTCATCGGACATACCGCCCTGAATGTTTATAGTAAGTTGTGCTTTAGCATCATTAGACTAAGGCGATTAAAATAATCTCACTTCCCAAAGTTTCAATTTTCCTTAGTGGAACTTATCCCCATAAGTGGAGCGGATTGTTCTTTTCATAATGCATAGTCTAAATCCATGTAGCCGAGAACCAACAAAACATTCTCTTTCCAGCTCTTAAAGTTTGTATAGTTAAGCACAATGATTTAGTTCATGTTGACAGTAACATTAGCAATAGTGATAGTAACTGAAAAATTTGAAAACAAGTAAATAACATATGCTCACTAATAAAATTCATATCAAAACAGAATAAACATGTAAATGCAAGACATAATGGTTTACATGCTCACTTATTGGAAGTCAGATAACGTAGAGATCTTTAAGTGTTCTTACTTCAATCTTGTGGGTTACCAAGATACTAAAAGATCTACTTCGAGCTTATTTCTTAAAAGCGCTATCTAGAGGTGTGCCAAGCAGTAACTCATAGCTCATTCCATTATGGTAGCAAAGTTCATAGCTTATTATGAGGTAACCAATCATGCAATATGGCCGCAAAATTTTGTCAATGGGTTGTAAATAGTGAATGGTACTAAATGACTACTTAAGGTGTATTGTGACAATATATCAATAATTATGTATTCATACAATAATAGAAGTTCATCGAAGTGTAAACACATAAACATTAAGTTTCTAGTTGTTAAAGAGCAAGTTCAGAGTAAGATAATGTCAATTGACCATATATGAACAAATTTTATGCTTGTAGATTCACTTACCAAGGGTTTATCATCCAAGGTCTTTCATGAGCATATAACTCATATGAGTGTTGTCTTATTTGATAATATACAGTTTTAGTGAGAGTCTATATTTTGCTTTCAGATTTTTTCTTTGATATTATTAAAATACTTTATGTATGTTTAGTTTCTTCAAAATAAAATTGATGGTTTTATTTTCATTTATTACTCTAAATGTGTTATTTTTCACTATGGATTAACATAAAATTTAAAAGACTAAGGTTTGATCTCACTACGAAATGAAGTAAGTACCATTTGGAAATAAACATGCTTGAGATCACATTGCATGTAAATTCCAGCAACACATCCATACTTGATCTATCTCGTTGAATATATTCGATATGGTAATCATTGATGGATCGAGTTATGATGAAATATAACAAAGGTCGCAAATTTGTGTGCATATATAGTTATCAAATTATGATTGTCTTTCGAATTAATTTTTAGCCCAAGTGGAAGATTGTTAGGTTATTAAAATAACCTAATGTGAGTTTTTAAATTATTAACAATCATATTTTAACTTCTATTCTAATTAGGCTAATTAAGTGATCTATCGTAATAGAATCCAATAAGATATTTTATTTAGTATGGGCTTTGTAATTGTGGTACCCAATAAAAAACCTAATTAGGGTTAGTAGATTTCTAACTAGGTTGCTTATATAAAGAACCTAATAGGGGTTTTGGTTCCCAAGATTAATCACTCATACCATTCTCTAATTGACGTAATGAATTTAGGTACATTGTTCTCATTATTTTACTATGAAATCTTGATATTCTATGCGGAGTTTATGAAATTAATCTAAAATATAGTTTGTTCCAATACGGCAGTGTATGCCTGAGTAAAGTGGTGAACCGTAATGGGAGAGCCCACTAAACACTAATAAATTGGTTGGGGTCTCTCTCTACTAATAACCTTAGCATAACGTCCCATTGAGAGCTGTCATCTAAGGTTTGTCAGTGGATAGAGAGGAATGCCTAACTTTTTATTAATCATGTGAGCATTGATTTAATGGTAAAGAAATTTTGCTGCTTAAAGGATGACCTGCCAGATACATAAATTATTCTTATCATTGAGATGTTATGGTATTCAGAATCTGATACAATAAAGATTTATGGTATGTAAAATTTCTAACATTTGGTATCAGAATCGATTGTACACAGATTCAAAACCCTAACTATTTGATTAATGTACTACATGATTTTGATTAGGTTTTGTTTTATACCTAATATTATGTATTACAATAAATAAATCTCGGATCCATAACCAAAAGATTCAGGTTGTATAATATAAAATTCACATGATAGTTATCTTAATAGGAAAATGGCAGGAGAATCAAATTTCGACAAAATTATGACAAAGTGAGATGAGTTGTAAACCATCCATACTACTAACTTGATTGATGAGTAACAAGTTGTGGTGTTGGTAATTGGCAACTCATCACACTTTGTTAAAAGTTTATCCAAAGTACATGCCATCTTAATAAGTACATGAATATTTAATTGTTGGACATTGTAATATTGTTAATGCAATTTTTATTTCATAGCGACTAAGTAAGCATATATTCATTGTATTTATTTATTTATTTATTTTTTGGTTTATTGAATTGAACACTTAATTCTACTATTTATTCTTCATGATTTCTTGCCCAAATTGGATGCCTATTTGGTCACTAATGCTAGTAAATTGATAGGGTTTTTGTTCCTCTATCATTTTTGTCATTGTTGAATGATTCAAAAAAATTCTATGACAATTTGACATATGAAGATTTTTATGGTTTATTTAAAAGGGTAAATTAACTTAGTCAATGTGTAGTTCGATTTTTATAAATTTATTTAATTGTAGTTTTCTACTAACTTTTTAATCCATGTATAACTTATATGAGACTTTTTGGTCTCTCTAATGATTTTTATACTACCAGTAATAACATGGCACACTGAGTCAACATGCCATGTTATTAAAAAACTCATTTATTATTCTTTGATCTTTAATCTTTCATTATTTTTATTTTTCTCCCCTATTAATTTTTTTTTTCTTATATACTCCAATTTGTTTTGGAAAAAAAATTCAAAAAATAAGGGATAAAAATGAAAATCTGATCCGATTTCTAGAGAAAAAACTAATTGAAATAATTCACTTTTTATAATTAAAAAAAAAACGATTGAAATTATCCGATTTTTTCGCGAGATATCCAATCGAATCGGTTCGATTCTTCATGAAGTATCTGATCGAATCACGAAGAATGATAGCCAACCGATTCAATTTTTATTTGCGAAAAATTAAATTGATCTAATTCATCTTGTTCTTCACGAGGGTCGAAGAAGATAAACTTGATGAAAAAACAATTTATAAAATATGATCTCCAACAACAATAGAGGTCTAGTGTGAAAGCAAAATTTATATGATAATTATAAACATGGTTGGAAATGAAATTTTCAATATTTTCATAGAATCAAAATATCATGACAAAACATTCAGTACTTATGGAAACAAATTCACATGCATGTAATTAAAACATCATGTAAAAATAAAAATAAAAATAATTCAAAACGTCATACAAAAATACCCCACAAGAAAATAAGTCCACTCTCCTTACAAACTTCCACGAAATTCCCGGTAGTGACCAAGATTCAAAATAAAGTCAAAACATATATACGTGCACAAATCCAATCCTTATTAATATTGAAAGAAGCCTATTATCTAAGCAAAACAATGCTATTTCTAATAGAAGACTAGCTGCAATGTGGGATAACTGGAATTTGACAAAAACATGGAAATGATGAATGCAATGATATCGGTTCTGTATTACCTAACTTCATCATTCTTTAAGAGTCTTTTACCTTGAGTTGAAATAGATAAATTTTCACTTGTTACGTTTGCGTCAACTTCGTTTTCACTATCAAGAACTGAAGCTCGGCTTTCTTTAACATAGTGATTGCATTATAGTCTTTTTTTTAAGGCATCATCTTTTGCATGAACAATAACATGGGCAACAATTATATCTTTCTTTTCTCTCTTCTTTAACTCTTTATCGCTTATTGAAACGTCAAGTATCTTCAAGTCGAGCTTTTCTTGTTATTTTTTCTGTAAGTCATGTTGCTCTTCTTTGGAAACCCAAAGTTCATCCTCATCATTAGATATGGTACCTGAAGAGGATGACAAATTTTTTTTAGATTTTTTAAATTTATAATCCATACTAGCAAGAAATTCATAGGAAAAAATGCTTAATTTCATTACCATCATTGGAAACATCATTACTACTGTTGTGACTTGTGGGAGGTGAGTCATGTGATAATTTTGGTTGTTCGATGATGTTAACAATATTATATTTCACATCTGAAAAGAATATTTGAAAAACTAGTATATAAGAAAGATTGGCTGACTCCTTTTATATCTAATTGGTTTTGAAATGGAAGCTTAGATTTCTTTATGATATCAAAGATAAGTCCAACGTGATTGAACTAACTAGTACAGGTATTTCACGTCACCCATATAACAAAAGGCTCACATATAAGTTCAAAATAATGTCACACATGAGGGTGAGTGTTGAGATTATTATATTTTACATCTGAAAGTAAACTATTAGGAAACTAGTATATAAGAAAGATAGGCCAACTCTTCTAATAGCTAATTGTTTTGTGATGGAAGCTTAGAATTCTTGAGATAAGTAGCTAGAAAGCTTTGACGGACTTTAATAGCCTTTGTGATGTTAGACAAACTCCCGGATAATTTAGTTCAATCCTATGTTTAATGATCAAACCTACTTATTTCTCAAAATCTGCAAATCCAAGAGTATGTCCACTCAATCAGTCCAACCTATATAAAAAAATATGAAAGGAAGTATCTAGATTACAGCTGATGCAACCCCTCCGATCCGATGCTAAAATTAGCTTAGCGAGTGAAAAAGATGAAATGACAGGGAGTGAAGAGGGTGAAATGACATTATCGAATTCAGTGTTTAAGCCTCATATTTATAGACCAACTATTACTTGATTGACAAGTTCAATCTCTATAAGGCGAGATTTCTTATTAATCACGAGACCAATTATTTCCCCTTTTCACTCCAGAAATCCCAACCCTAATTTTCTCCTTAATCAATTGTAGTCAACTCTCCCATAATTTTTTTAGCCAAAAAAAGAAAAAAGAAAAAACACTCCCATAATTTCTTCCTTCCTTCGTGATATTATAGTTCCTTATATGTTTGGCTTTTCCTTATATGTATGTCACAACCTTTCACCAATAAGAAGACTTCATCCTCATGCTCTACTCTCTCCTCGTTCAAGGCACTCCTCAACAAAGGTGCTCCTAGTCGCATATCTCTTCCCGGCGACAATTTTGTGGCCACCTTTGTGAAGGACGTGGGTTAAGGCTGAGCTTGATAGATAAGAAGATGAGGAGAGTAAAGGATGAGCTAGACGGATGGGGAGAGCTGAGGATAAGCTCAATGGATAAAGAGATGAGGAGGGTACGAGGAGATAAGGGAATGATGAGATGAGGCTAAGGCTGCCTAGCCACTTTACTCCTAAATCATTTATGAAACCCAATTTGAGCCTCATGGTGTCTGATCCAATTTTCAATTGGCTAGGTTGAACCATCTATACCAAAATATTCCTCAACACTATGCTTTGGTTAGTTATTTTAGTCGATGGTGCGGATATGAAATCTTAGTTTTTGAAGGGGGAGGAGCTTTTAACCGCAATAGAAATTAATTAGGAGTGTAGAAGCTTCAGTAATAAAGTAAAGATATATATATATATATATATATATATATTTTATGACTAATAAAAAATAAATTTAGAATATTGAGTATATAATTTATAATAACTTTGTTTGGTAAAAAAAAAAATATATTATTCAAAGCATTTAATATCTTATATATTTAGTATTAGACCCACTTTTGTAACAAAAAGTTGTATTCTCGATCCTACTACTTTGGAAAATCTAAAATTAATAAGACAAATTCTTAACATCAACGATAAATTTTTGTAACCACAAAAGCATTCGTTATTTTATTAGGTGCAAAGCTTTGTTAGAGAAGAAGGGGTGAGGATTAGTATAAAGCAAAGACCAAAGAATAACGTGTACGTCATATTCCCTATAAAATAATGTTCACTCACCACTCAACCCTTTAAAAAATGTAAGCAAAACCTCGGTTGGCTATTCGCAAGTGTTATATATGTTGGCTCTATAGTTGGACATAGAATTAGTTTTCATAAGCTTTTGTTTAAGGAATCATTGGTTCTTGTTTATTTACTTATTGTAAAAATTAAGGAGACATTATTATTTGTTGATAGTTCAAATCATTTACCTATCTCAAACTGCCAACTATGTTAAACAAATAGCAATCAAGGGTTTGTATTTGTGTTTGTTTCACAAGAGAATATTATGATATCTATATTTTGCTTATCCGTTTTGAAATAAAGAAATCAGAATTAACCTCCAAAATTTTATATAAATTATAATAAACTTTAAAATATTATATAATTAACCTCCAAAAAGAAGACTTCACGGTTGGTGATCTAGAGCAAAGCTTCTGGCCAAGGAGCTCGAGCTCCAACAGCCATGGAGGGTTTTTTTTGAGGTGGTAATAAGAAAAAAGAAAAAGATTTCAAACTTTTATGAGAAATCAAATCTAGTTTTATAATTTTTTTTTTTTTTGAAATTTTAGAGCATATTTGAAAAAATAAAAAATATTATATTAAAAAATATATATAAAATTAATTTAAATTAATTAAGGATCATTTAAAAAAAAAATTTATTTCAAAATTTATGGATTTGACCGGATCATAATAAATTAGATTAATAATGATGGATCGAGCTATTAAAAAAAATTAAGGACTCATTATAATATAGTTATAATTTTTGGATCTTCATTATAATTATAAACATTTTAAGTATTTAATATCATTTAAGTTTAATTTTTAAATATTTATTATATAATTATATAAAATTTTGAGAGTTTATTATAATTTATATAAAATTTTGAATATTAATCTTAATTCCTTTTAAAAGATAAGTACATATATATATATTTTTTCATATTCACTAGATGGAAAGTTTATGCTAAAATTAGTATGATAATTTTTTTCCTTTTTTTGTCCTAATAATAAAGATATAATCTCATACATGTCAAATCTTAATTTGAAAGTTATTTGCCAAAACGAAGTAAAAAAAAACAAAAAAGAAATCTAATAATAACATTTATTTAAATTATATTTTTAATATTATTTATTTATTTATTTATTTGCACAAATTACCTTATTACAACGTGAAAATAGTAACTTGCCTACTCTCTTATACGGGAAGGGGCCAAAGAGTAATTCGATGGAATATTCTTCACATGATAAACCCATTAAATAAAGCGATATAAAACCCTTGTAGTACTCTTTACACTTCACCTACCTATTCGTCTGAGTTCGCTCTCGGGTTTTCGCTCCTCCTCCTCCTTGGCTGAAAGCATTGGGGAGGGCGACGTTCTTCGAAGTGGATTTCATGCTGCGCGATCTATAATCTATCTCGCTTAGTCGATACGAGCAATTTACCTTTCAATCAGGTTGAAGAATAGTGTGGATCGCGATACGATTTTGCGGTAAGCTCCTCTACAAGCCCTAGATTTTTTATTTTTTTTTCCTTCGTGATTTATCTTCCTTCAATTTCCTTCGTGATCTTTTTTTCTTTTTTTTTTTTAAATTTGGATTGTGATTTCGCCATTTTTAGTAGAATTAATTATAGGTTTACGTTAGTTTTCTGTCGGCGCTATACACACTTTAGTTTCATTTGTTACTTATTTTTGGGCTATTTCTGGGAGAGGGTTGCATTGAATTAGAATTGGTAAATCCAAATTGTTCTTTCGTTGGATTCAGTTACACCTGATTTTCCTGATTTAAGCTGCAGAATGACCGCTTTGTAGGTATTATTAGTGTTGATTTGTTTGATCTGTGAGATTTGCTTATGAACTTCACTTTCTGCGCCAATATTTTGCACATTTATGCTGACTGAAATGTTCTGAAGACCCGTATGTGAATTTGCATTAATTGTGAATGTGCATTAATTGTAACTTCCTCTGTGTCTTGAGCTAGTTTGATTCGAAACTAATTGTTTATAAGGTTATGATATAGTGAAATGTACATGATGTCGTAGGTTTGTCTTTGGTGGGTTTTTCTTGCTTTAACCATGTTTTTCTTTTGTAGGGCCTACTTTGATCAGTGTCAATTGCACTAAAGGAGGTGCCGGATTTTTCATTCTTAATCCAATCATTGCAGTGCCAGCCATGATTGCTACTGAGACCCTCGTGCCTGTTAAGAAATTAAAGGTTAAACTAGCAGGCAAAAGAGTTGAAGCACACCCTTGGAATCAGTCGTGTGATTTTGGACAACTAGTAGTCCATAGTGCTTCTGTCAACCCTTCTGAAGGCAGAAAGAACTTCACGAGTAGCTGTTCAGACACAAAATCTTCCATGCCAAATATCACTAAAAAACGCATGTCCCTTGGGGTTTTAGAGGGTCCTAAGGAGAAGAGGCAGAAGATGGACCGTGGTGTGTCAGTACAATGTTCTGGAATTCTTAAATCACTAATGTCTCATCCTGCTGGATGGGTGTTCAACCAACCTGTGGATCCTGTAGCATTGAAAATTCCAGATTATCTCTCGGTCATATCCCACCCCATGGATTTAGGCACCATAAAGTCCAAACTTATCCAAAAGATATATCTAGGAACTGAGGAATTTGCAGCTGATGTTAGATTGACATTTTCCAATGCTATGTTATATAATCCCCCTGCTAATAGTGTTCATCAAATGGCAAAGGACCTAAGTGAAATATTTGAGTGCAAATGGAAATTGTTAGCTGACAAGCGCACTGGTGTAATGTCAAACTTCGAGCAGGGAAAATCTACAATTGATCATAAAGCAACTTTGTCACGAAATAGTTCTTCGACCAAGAAGTCAGTGCCATCAGGCGAGCAGGCCAAAAAGCAATCTTTGAAACGAAATAATTCTCCAGTAAGTGATGTTCTAGAAATATACATTTCTAGAAGTGTATATTATTGATTTGTGTGATATGATGTCTAACATAAACAAGTTATAATCCTTTCATCTTATTTTTTTCTTTGTGCCAGCTAAATCTTGCTGAATTCAGCATGCCTTATTATTTATTACCCTTGTTCCTAAGTCCTTTAGTTGCATCATGGGACAAGTTGTAGGCTTCATATATTCTCTACTGTCTATCTAAGATACATTTTCTTTTACAGGAGGCAGGGCTTAGTAAAACTGCTCATCACACTGTAGATAAGTCACCAGGGATAAACTTCCATAAAGGTATGAAGTGGCAGACTGTACTTTCTGCTTTATGGCTCTCTATAGGAGCTAATTGGCAATGTGTCTTATAGGCACATCTAGTACTAGTAAACACACTTGTCCCGGTTCTATCACTGCTAAAAGGCAACTGAGCCTGGCTGGCAGCAAGTGTGGCACATGTGGCAACATTACCTGTCAATGCAGATTTTCAACTTTGTCAACTCGTGGATCATCAGGTGGGTAATTAATTTTCTTGCTATTTTTGTCATAATTTTTAGACAGTAGTCTGAGTTTCTTTTCTCTTCTGTTTTAAGATTTATCTTCAGAGAGATCAATTGTAACAGATCACAAGGATAGCATCGATATCTGCCCACCGGTATGCTTAAACAGTACTTAACAATGTCGATTATGTGAGTTGCTGTTTATATGTAGCTGAAAATTTTGATTTCGAATTTAGGATTGTCAATCAAAGGTCTCAACAAGTAGTTCCCATATCCCCAGTTCAGATCCAGATTATGATGGTGAGTGGACTTCTTATTCGAAAAAATGTGTTGTTTTACAGGATATTTCTTTGTTACTAACTGTGGGATTATCTTGATGTAAAGGTGTTGTTGGTGCTTTGGATGATGAAAAGAGACTCCCAAGTAATCAACCTTCAACTCCCCCCACAAATGGAACTTCTGAAGAAGGTATACTAGCACTACTGATTCATGTAGAATTTTGGCATTCAAGCTGGTATATAAAGTATCTATTAATTTTGTTTTACTCATTTGGTTCATGAAGGAAGGATTGGGGCATGTTTTCAGTCATTGACTTTGGTTCTTACATGTTATAGGATGCTGGACCCCAATATTTGATGTCCAACTGTCTCCTAAAAAGGCACTTAGAGCTGCAATGCTAAAGAGTCGCTTTGCGGACACCATTCTTAAAGCTCAAAATAAGACTCTCCTTCATCATGTAAGATCTTTGTTAAATGAAAATTTTCAATTCTGACAATATGATGATATCACCCTGGAATAGAAATATGGTGGCTATGTGTTAGACATTGCTCATGCGTCATGTTTCGTCAATCTACATAGGGTGATAAAGTCGATTCGATGAAGATGCAACAAAAAAAGGAAAGATTGGAAAAGCTGCAGCGTGAAGGTAGCATAGCAGAAATCTTAGTAAAGTTTAGGAACTTTCATGTTACTATGTTTCCTTTTTGGTTCAATAGGTGTCTTTCTCTCTCCCTCTGTCTCTCTGACTGCTGATTTATCTTCTTGCCATTTCTTTTATCCAAAATCTCATCCTTTTTTTGTATTAATTTTTGTAGCAGTTCTTAATTGTCGTCAACAACCGTTTTGGCGTATAAATTACATTATTTGAATTTGTATTTAATACAGAGAGAGCCCGTATTGAGGCACAAATTAAGGCTGCTGAAGCTGCAGAAAAACTTAAGTTGGAAGCGGAGCTTAAGCAGCAGAGGGAACAAAAAAGGGAAGCTGCTCGAGCAGCTCTTGAAAAGGTTAGCACCTGTTTGGTTTAAAGTTTTTCTTTAAGAATTCACGTGTTTAGATATTCTGAAACAAATTTATTTATAAAAAAAAAAATAGAAAACAAGTTTTGATCTCATTTAGCAGAACGCATAAAAGCTGCTATTATTTTCTAGAAGAGTGTCCAAGATGTCTACTACATTCACACCACCACCCTTCACTATATTTTCCATTCATGTTTTGACTTCTATGACAATATTGTAAAAAGCCTTATCCAACTCACTTTCCCTCCTACCCAGATGGAAAAAAGTGTTGAAATCGATCAGAACCTGATCTTTCTAAAAGAGCTAGCGAAGCTCAGTGGAGTCTCAATATACACTCAGCCCTTTGATTCTTTTGGGTCTCGATCCGCTGTGGGAGCATCTCAGGCAGCCCATCCCTGGAGCCCATTGCAGCGTCTCGGTTTATTCATGAAGGATGAATTGTTGGAGGAAGAGGAAGGGGAAACTATTGTGGGTGGAGGTGGTGATGATGGGGAGGAAGGTGAGATTTTATGATAAGAATCACAATCTGAGACTTGGTTTCTCCAGCTGCGGCGGCTTAGTAATATCTATATTGATTTGTTGATAGAGAGGGTGGCATTGGAAATTGAGTTTTTAGTTGGGGTTTTAGAGGGATGGGAAGATTGTTATAATCTGCTAGTATTTACAGACAAATTGTATAGGTGTTTTTGGGGAAAGGAAATGTGAAGGAAAAAAAGAAGAAAGGGAGTAGATCTTGTATATCCTGGTCGCACCATGCTGGTGTACCCGTGATAGGAAGTGAAGTCTTCATAGACTAATTTTGTGAACTTGTCACTAATTCTACTAGTTCTTCAGATAATGGCAATACTGATTACTAAGATCAGGCTCGAGTCGAGATATTCTTGGTAATAATCATATTACAAATGAGAGGGAGAAGAGCGATAATGGAGTAGTCAATGATGTTCATTTGTATTTTGTAATTTTATTATACTATGGTTTTGGATGTAAAGTGGAAGAGAAGGGTTTGGAGGAGGGGTGAAATTGGTATTAAGAAATGTTTACGGAAGGATTTTAACAACTTGGACGAAGGTCGTGAAATCTTAAATTATGCAATAATACGTGGGTGATCCGCATAGCTTTGAAAAATTAA
Source organism: Coriaria nepalensis (assembly GCA_027186245.1). Classification (NCBI taxonomy): domain Eukaryota; kingdom Viridiplantae; phylum Streptophyta; class Magnoliopsida; order Cucurbitales; family Coriariaceae; genus Coriaria; species Coriaria nepalensis. The sequence continues at coordinate 1,561,935 of CP114481.1, forward strand.
TATTTGTTTATTCAATTTTGAAAATAATTGGAATGGACTTCCAAAATAATATACACTAAGTCATCTAAGACATGTGCTTCACGAGAGTATGAGTGATGTCCTTCTAACTTTATCAATAAATGAAACTCAAGTAAAATTAGATTTTAGAATCATATTTACTAATTTTATTAAATAAAAATTATTATAAGATTAAGAAAAAAAAAAGATCGTAAATAATTATTTTAAACTGTTAAATATTTATGAAATAAGGATATGTTATGAAATTATTGTAAAATATGGAATGAATTTATTTATAAAAATTTGGCAGCAAAATTATCAAATAATATATTACACGAAATTGAAAATGCAACAATTCTATATTTAAGCTAAAGTTTTATTATATATATATATATATATATTCTTCTTCTTATGAATTATTTTTATAAAAATATATCCCACATCAAATTAATTATATCTAAATTTAAGTTTTAATTTATTAAAGTAATTTTTTTAAATTTATAAATTTATTTTAATAAAATTAAACCTATTGTAATAGTAAGTATTTTCTCTCTTATTAATTTTTTTATAAAAAAAAATTCATAAAAAATGAAATTAATAGTAATATTTAAAACTTTTAATATATAATTATTTAAAAAATTATTAGATAAAATATTATATTAATTAAAATTAAAATTAAGTTAAATTTAAATAATTTTATTTAAAAAAAAAAACTGATATAAAATAAAACCAAAATTATTATTTATTTCCCCCCGCGACCTGGCAAGAGTAGCAGGCCCCCCCCCCCCCTTCATTATCTTCTCTCTCTGGCGGCAAATATTTTATCTATTTATTTAGTTATTTATATTTATGAAAGTTTCTCTTGTCTATATACTTCGCCAACTGTTAACAATACGTGCTAAAAAAATACTTTCTGTTATTGTTTTTGTTGCAGGTTTTTGGTAGTTTAGTATCGAGCTGTATTCATGGCGACTAGTAAATCTCTCTCTCTCTCTCTCTCTCTCTCTCTCTCTCTCTCTCATCTGCTTCATGTTTATAAATCTTAAGGTCCTGTATTTTCGTTTGCATCTTGAAATTCCACGAATACTGGAAAATTACGTTGTTTTATTTGATAGATTTATCTTCTTTATTATATACTTCTGAAGAGTAACACTGCGTTTCAATATGTTCATCTATGAACCTATCCATGCACAAATCAGGATAATGAAAAGGTGATCAGGATAAAAAATCGATAATTAAATAATCTTCGGATCAAAGAAATTCATAATTTAACAAAATATTAAATTATTGAATTAATAATTTATTAATTTATCAAGATATTTACGATTTCTTAATTTGATTTAGAAACAAATTATATAAAAAAAATTTTGCTTGGCCTATAGAAGGAAAGTCTACTATACATTAATCTTACCAATGCAAATCTCAAATATAAGTAAATCATCACAATTGTCTCAATAATTTGATTTTCTCATATTTATTATCAAAATTTCATCTTGGTAAATTCATCTGATAGAAACATTCTGATGTGTTGATTTTGGTATCCATAGCAACACAAAGAGAAACTTATAACTTTTATATTGATAATTTTACTCCAAAATATCATTATGATGTGCGGCAAGTAATAGGTCAAAGCATCACCAACCTTGTTGGTGGCCCCTTATTCTTTATCACGTAATTAAATTGACCAAAATATGCAACCTGCGGAACATGCATCTTATTCTTCAAGTCTATTTAGTTTTTGAAGTATACCAAAGACTCATGATCCTAGTAAATCACCAACTCTCGTGGTAGCAGATAATGCTCCCAAAGGCATGAAACTCTTGTGCATAGGTTAGACCACTTCTGCCCAGCTTCATTGAATTTCTCAATGAAATAAGCTACTAGTTTGCCCTCTTGAGAAAGTACCCCTCTAATTCCATTCCCACAAGCATCCCATTCGTTTTCAAAAACTTTCTCAAAGTCTAGCAAAGTTAGAATAGGTGCAAAAGTCAGTTTCTGTTTGATCTCCTTGAAGCTCTTAGCAGCAGTTTCGGTCTACGCAAAATTTTCCCCTTTCTTTTTCTTCAAGCATTCTATTATAATTTTGAAACCGCCTATAAAAAGTAGCAAGGCCATGAAAACTCCATACTTTAGTGAGAGACCTCGGTGTTTGCCAATATCTAATCACTTAGTATTTTCTTATCATCAACGTGTATATCCTTGGATCTGACAATATACCCTAGAAACAATTATTTACTCCTCATAAAGCTATACTTTTTCAAATTGACAAATATTTCATTCTCTTGCAAAACTTATAACACTATCCTCAAGTGATCTTCATGATCAATTTCATTGCAACTGAAAAATAAAATATCATCAATATAAAAACCATGAATTTACCTAGAAAAAGAAAAAAAAAAAAGGCTTCAAATCTTGGTTCATCAGTCACATAAAGGTATTAGGGGCATTGGAAAGGCCAAAAGGCATCACAAACTACTCATAAGCCTTTCTTAGTCCTGAAACTTGTTTTTCATTCATCCCCAGGCTTAATCCGAATTTGGTGATATTCACTCCTCGTGTCAATATTTGAAAACTAGACACATGGTATTGGGCTTGATTTGGGCCGGGTGAATCAAGTAATGATTAAATTAAAAAAAAATTGGATTATCCAGAGTGTTAAGTTAATGAAATTTAATGAATCTAACATAGTTGAAAGAAAATGCATATTAAGTTGAAATAGTTGATAGTTTGAATTTTTCATGAGATAGAATTAAAAACTATAATTTTTAAATATTGATTTAAAATTTGTATTTCATTTAGTATATGAAGGTTTCTTGATTTAGAAAGAGTTCGAAGTTGAGAACTTATCCAATAATAAAATCTTCTAATTCCTAAAAGAGTTCAAGAATGAAAGGATCATTAACACTTAGACACATAATGAGCATGATTCGAAATTGAATAAATTGATTGACAATTTGCATGTATATATGTGAAAATTGTATGAATATATGTATGTGTGGTAGACATGATGTATGCTAGGATATAAATATTGAATAGGCATGTATAGAGTCTTGATAAGATCAAATAAAATAAAATCTCAGATGTTTTTCTCACATTTATATTAATCTGCAAAACTTAAAGGGTAGAAAAAGCTTGAAGAGAGGAGAAGTCTTTTTACGGTCGGGAAACGAAGTAAGAGTTGCGGCGTTAGCTGTAGGGACTTATGTTTTGTCTATGTCTACTAGCTTAGAACTAGTTTTAAAAGATTGTTACTATGCACCTTCAATTATAAGTAATATTATTTCTATATCAAAACTAGTTGAGAATGGTTTCACATTCTCTTTTGAGGAAAAAAACTTGTAGTATTACTATGAATGATGTTTACTTTGGAAGTAATTCCTTAGTTAAAGGTTTATATATTGTAAAATGTATAGACAAAACATGCTTGAATATGAACGTAATCAAGAAACAGAAGTTTGATATGAATCAGACCTACCTCTAGCATTGTCGGTTAAGACATGCAAATGAAACTTGAATAAACAAGTAATATAAAGATGGATACCTTGATCTATTTGATTATGAACTGGAAAATTTAACTCATCCAAAATATATAATCTTCCCTTCTTACCGCTTGTCCCAATCAGCTTCAAATACTGCAGATCTTACAAATAAAAAGATGAAAAGGTGACTAAATTACCAGAATCACATAATTGACCAACAGAAGCAAGATTTAATGTGAGTTTCAGAATATAATAAACATTAGCGGTGCCATCAGCAGTCATGACAGGAATAGAAGATGAAGGAGATATATAAGCAAAAAATACAGAATCTGAAGACATATGATAAGGAGCCCCGAAATCCAAGACTCATACAGAATGTGACATACCTGAAGAACTATGAGCAACTGACCTATGGAAGAAGAAATAGACATAGCTTATTGCTCTAAGGAGAGAAACTTCTGAAATTACTCAGTCAGAATACTAAGATTAGTGAAAGGACCTGATGAAATTACTGTAGCAGTATTAGATTGTGTTGGTTTGTAACCCTAAGGTGGTCTATAAGCATCAGATTATGACTGGTTTTTAGGCTTTCAAACTCAAGATTGATGCTGCGATTGATTATGTTGTCGCAACTTAAGACACTAGATTTCCAATGACTTTTTTGCTTACAAAAACTGCACTCGTCAAAGGCAACCCTTGTGTAAGACTTATTTTGATTATTAGAGAGTGGCTTAGAATGTATTGCTAATACATAAGGATTAGAAGTAGAAATAATTCCCTTTTCATAATACAACTTAAGACGTATTTATTCAACCAATAACTCACTAACAACTGAGTCAACAGAAGGAAATGGAGGAAGATACAAAATTGAAACTTTAAGTCCTTCAAATCATTGCGAAGTGTTGTTAAAAACTGTACCAAGCGATGTTGCCCTCTACGATCAATATAAGCACCTCATGCTTTTAATTCTATCGATTCTATAAGATTCTATTGATCTCAAAAATCTGTCATAACATAATAAAACTCCTAAATACTCAGATTCTTCTATTAAAGAGCTTATATGTCATTCTCTAATTGATACTGGTTGCAAAATTTTATTGAGTAAATAACCTTTATAGATGATCCCAAACCTCCTTTGATGTCTCATATTTTGCCAATTATGTACTTATGGAATGCTCAACAAAATTGTTAATCCAAGTAGTAAGGTTTGCATTGTTTGCTTCCCAAGCATCAACCAAAGCAGCATAACCCTCATTCTCCTCATCAGTATTTTAAAGTTTCATAGAAGTTTCACTAACATATCCTTACATCTTTTTACTCTTAAAGAAATTTCTCATCATATAACTCCAATAAGAATAATTTTTTCCATCCAACCGCATACTCACAGACTGAAGTTAATCGTCTCTTTTAGTTGCCAGAATAAAATAACAAAGAAAACCATATCGCAAGAGAAAGAAAAACAAAATATTAGATTGCAGAAATTGAAAGAATACCATATTACAGAAAAATAACGAATATTAGATTATATGGTCACTCCAAAAACTGAATGAATACCAGTTTGATCTGCGAAAGTTGTATTTGAGATTAAGTCTCGTCTCATGAAACCTAACTCTAATACCATATTAAATAATCCAAAAAAATAAAGAGAAATGTAAAAATAATTTTTTTTAAGAAAAAATTTTATTAATATTATATAATATAATTTAAAAAAAAAACGGATATAACCTAAATATAAAAAGATTATATACTAAATAAAGAAATTTTAAAAAATTATTTTATTCTTAATAAATAATAAAATAAAATAATCATATATTCCTCGACTGCACTCTTATGTCTTCTTGGCTTTAAAGCTTACTTTGTCCCTTTTTTTTTTTTCTTTTTCTTTTTCTTTTTCTTTTTTATTTAAGCTTACTTTTGCATTGACTTGTATCTAATTTTTTTATTAGCCGTATTTGTGATTAAGTATGTTCATTTCTTGTTACCTTAAGTCAGCGGGTTAGTAGGTGGCTATTTGAATTTGTATTTATGACATTTAGTAGTATTTAGAGCCCATTCCCAAGAGCCTAATGTGCATTTAAATCGGTTTATTTTAATAAAATAAATAGTTTGAATTGTTTGATTAAAAAAATTACTAAATACTTATTTTCTTTCAAGTGAATTTTTTTTCTACTTAATTTCATGAATATTAAATTAATACTCATTAAAAAATATATATTTTAAACACCCTAATTAATTTGTACTTATAAATACATTATTATAAAAATATTTATATTTATTAATTATAAATATATATATATTTTTAAGCACTTCTAAAACTCTTTAAATTTATGAATTAAAAAAATAATAAAAATCTTCTCTTTTTTTTTTTCTCTTATGAATTTATTTCTACTCTCTTCCTCTCATACTCTACCACTCAACGGCAAAATTAAGGATGAACCCGTACTTAATTTTATCAAAATTAAAAATTATTAACAAAATTATTAAATTTTTTAAAAATATTTTTTTACTTATCGTAAAATTTATATAATTTTTTCACCCGCCTTAAAATTTCTTCCTAATTGTAATTAGTAGTGGTTTTGCTGATTATGTATGATGATTAAGAAGTGAGATCATAAGTCACACTCTTGTAAAAATTTCTTCCCCACCTACCCAAGTGATCATAAATATCTTCAACCAATTTGGTTTATATGTGGACCTAAGTGAAAACAATTTTATTAGCTAGACCAAAAGTTTGAAAAAATGAAAAAGCTTGATTACGTGGACCGAAATAAAAAGCTCCTTACTTACGTTTCTTCTTCCTAGAAGTCAGCTCTCAATTATTTGCCTGAGAAATAGGAAGCATATATATACTCAAGCTGACTCAACCAAAACTAGGCATACTATTAAGGAGGACGAATTTCTGCATCAATAGATCTCAGTAACCGAACTTGAAATTGGAATTCTTCTCTACATAAGAGATAAAGATCTTGTTAATCAAATTTTGGAGAAAGAGGTTGAGATTTATCTATCTATGCATAATAAGGAAACTGACTCTATAGAAAAAGGGTTATCATCTTCAACTTCATCATCTAAATAATTTTACATGGCTTTTGTTGAAGTAAATAGAAATTTTGCTTGGCAAGATGTTCATAAAATGGAATAATGTAGTACAACAATGAAAATTGTACAATTTATTTTTAGGAAAAATAAGTAAATTCATGAAAACAAAGTATGTTCATAAAATCTTAATTTGTAAGACGAAAAATTAAATACAGTGTACAATATTTAAGAAAATAAGAAATAAATTATATATTAATTAATGATAAATTATTAATTTATTTGATTATTTAATATTTAAAATTTAAAATTTTCCCGACTCCATCCCTACCCTCATCTATATATATTTCACATCGTGCAGGGAAATTAGAGAGAATTTGCTTGCAAGTTTGAGAGTTGAGTTATGGATTTTGGTAGATCTCTTGAGGTGCCTTGTGTTCAAGAACAGGCAAAAGAGACATTAACTGTAGTCCCGCCAAGATACATACGTTTAGATCAAGACCCTCCTTTCATTGATTCCTCCATCATCAAGTCCTTTCCTCAGATCCCTGTTATTGACATGCATAACTTATTATCGAAGGAGCTCATTGACTCCGAGCTTCATAAGCTTCACGGTGCCTGCAAAGATTGGGGTTTCTTCCAAGTACATGTTCTAATATACCTATTCTTGTACATAGCCAACTGTCTTTCTGATACTATCTCTTGTTGTGTGTACATAGTTGATAAATCATGGGGTGAGTGATTCCTTGGTATGGAAAGTGAAGTCAGAAATTCAAGAACTTTTCAATATTCCAATGGGAGAGAGAGAGAAGTTGTGTAAGAAGCCAGGTGACTCAGAAGGTTTTGGGCAGGTCGCTGTAGTATCAGAGGAGCAGAAACTCGATTGGGCTGACATGTTTTACATCACAACTCTCCCTACTCATTTGAGACATCCCTACGTATTCCCTAACCTCCCAAGCACATTAAGGTACAAGAAACTAATATCATGCTTGTTGTTGCATTAGAAATGCACATAGTTAATATATAGAGATACTTAGTTGTGGTCGTGATCCATCGGTTTAGTTAATATATATAGAAAACCTTAGTTGATCAGGTATATATTCCGGTATTCCATAGATATCTTCAGTACATCTCTAGCTATTTTTACTTCTTTCTGTATGTAGAGATACTGTAGAAGCCTATGCCATCGAATTAAGAAACCTGACCATGAAAATTCTCGTGTTCATGGAAAAAGCACTCGGAATGGAAACAAATGAAATAAGGGAAGTGTTTGAAGAAGGGTATCAATCAATGAGAATGAACTATTATCCGCCATGTCCACAACCCGACCTTGTTATGGGTCTCTGCCCTCACTCGGATCCCGGTGGCCTGACCATCCTTCTACAAGTAAATGAATTGGAAGGCCTTCAGGTCAAGAAAGATGGTATGTGGGTCCCTGTTAAACCCCTCCCTGATGCTTTCATTGTCAACCTTGGAGACATTTTGGAGGTAGATTTCTCCTCTCCACCTCCCATTGAATATCTTAACCCTAAGACAAAAATCAATATTTTTGTTTTTTAATACATTTTCCAGATGCTATTTATAAAAGTTTTGAGTGCTTCATAGTTGTTCTTTTGTTCCATGATTATTCAGATTATGAGCAACGGAGTATATAGAAGCATTGAGCATAGGGCAACAGTGAACTCAGCAAAGGAGAGGCTCTCAATTGCTACATTTCACAACCCCAAGTTTGATGAGGAAATAGGACCAGTATCAAGCCTTGTTACTCCGGAAAGACCTGCAGTTTTCCAAAGAATCCGTGTTTCGGATTACTTCCGAGGATACTTTTCGAGAGAGCTTAAAGGAAAATCATACCTTGATATGATAAGGAGTTCAAAGTAAATGAAGAAAACCAAAGTTATCGAAATGGATTCGAGGAAAGGAAACAACTGCTATATCTAAAGTTGTATGTTATATCTTAAGACTAACTAATATCGTACTTCATCAGTCTTCGATGGTTATAGGGATATCCAAAATACAAACAAGGGGCATTTGGTATGTGGTGATGAATGTTTTCTACTATTAATAAAGGGCCTTTTATGTCATGAAATTAGTTTTGTCCATCTTGATCTCATAAGAGATGTCACTATTCCTCTTTCACGTGAGAGGAATTAATGGGCCTCATATGGTAAGTCTCACTTCATCTCTCTCATATAGATGATATACATTCAAATCACTTGATGTTTTCTGGGTTTTCTCTGTCATATCAAGATCCCCAAAGTCTTGTTGCTTTAAAAACATGTGGTTGACACATTCAGAGTTGTATAACCAACTAATAGATTAGGTTAGAAAAGACACTACGATTAGTGGTGGCCGGCATACTTTTGGCAAAAGTTCAATTCATTTACGCAAAAAAAAAAAAAATCCACATGGTAATTATTAATTAATTTTGGGTCCCACAGACCAAAAAAAAAACCTAATTAAAAAGAACAAGATATCCCACCATTATAATCAACTGTCGAGACAGCTTTGCAATCGATAACATCTCTTTGTAATCTAAAGGATAAAGCATTATATAACAACAAGACACTGAGAGATTTAATGATCCTTATATTATGGATCATAGAGACTGTCGATTTCAGTCTTAGACCAAGAGATTTTCATATGTGGCCTTGTGTACAGCATTAATTAAAGATCGAGCTTTAGAACCAACTAGTTCCAATTGCGCAAGGAGTCCAAATGCTAATTTGAGACTAAAATCTCCTTTAAGCCCATAAAAATTTCAGTAACGCACTCGAAATCTAACTAAAATACACTATTTTGCATCACCACGGGATTTTACCTAGATTCTAGTTTCCTAAAAGTCCAGTTTCAAAAGATAACTCAAATGAAGCAGGCTAATATGTGGAATGTCTAATCGAATGTCACAATAACAGGTATATACAACCAGTGTCATATAGGTTAAGAAGGCCAATAAGAACTAGCTTATAAAATGAAGTCTCTTTCGGGTGAACATCATATTTGTTTTCAAAGCACTGATGAAAGAATACAATTTACACAGTTTTCTACTTTTTGGGAGTCATAAAGAAAGAACATATCAAAAAACCCAACAAAAGAGAGAACTTCACAATAATTGACAGAAAACTTGTGCTTCTCTAAATCTAGGGAAGGGAGTGAAAAACAAAAGAGATCGAGCAAGTGGGTTTAGTAGACTTCAGTACCTGTGTTACTGGTTGGTAATCTCTGGCGCTTTTCAACATATGCTGATGGAAACCACCCGGCTTTGCCCCTGCATTCTCCTTCTGACCATCCCGTAGGATTCACCTGCATAAACATAAAACATTATATTGTATAACTGTTTAAGTAAATACAAGGGGGTCTCGGCCAAATATATATATATATATATATACATATATAATCAGAGTCATTTTTTTCCTTTTTCTTTTTTTGGACTAAATTATCATTTTTATCCCTAAACTTGTGTTCATTTTCAAATGGTCCAATTTCATCCTTAAAATTTCTAGTCCTAAGATGAAATTTATAAATCTAAAATTGAAAAATGTTGAATACTAATAATTTTTTTGCAACTTAATTCAGAAATTAAGCGTAGAAAAATTAATTAAGTTTTATTTTCCTACACTTAATTTTTCATATTTTACAACCTCAAATCTTAATAACTATTTTAAGAATATTAATGATGTTCTTAATGTATCATGTGTTAATTCTAGTATTCATAAAACTTTAGAATTCATTTTGACACTTATTATTTAAGAATTTGACTCCAAAGATGAAAATAAAATATTTCGAAAATATTAAGGACGAAATTGAAATACTTAAAAGTCTATGGACAAAATGAAGAAACCATTTAAAAGTCGAGGGATGACAAACCTTTTTTTTTTTTTCTTTTTTTCGGGGTCAAATCCAAATCCGAATCCAAAAGGTACCAAATTCAGACCCAAGGCTTGGGACTAAATGCCCACACGCACAATTATCTAGCTGACACTAGATCTTCCTAAGTGGGGGGAAATTGTTCACGATCTAGAGGAGCACAAAAACAAAGGATTGTGTAATACACAATTTCACAAGAAAATTCAATGAAGAATTGGACCGAGTCATCTTATTGTTATAGAAAGTACCCATCACTCTAAGAAAATCAAACAAACACAGAGTAATAATGATTCTCACTAGTACTTCTTCATGATTCTCGAGTGAAATCAAAATTGAAAATGGATATAGCATAGTCAAGTGGCATGGAAAAGCTTGTGTTGTGGAGTGAATTTACAAAGAGAAACTTAAAAGGGAGGTACTGTTCTGGAATTTCCGTAAATAAGAAACCGGTCCCATTTATTTTCAGGAAATTATAAATTTCTCAATAGAAACGTTTAAAATTTGTAAAAGTAATAATCACCTTTCGCACAACAACGTAGTCACCCACTGACAAGCTCAGTTCCTTCTCCGACGCAGCACTGAAAGGATGCATTGCCTGCAAGTGGTAAATCATAGATTACACATAAGTACAATATATAAAACAAAGGCATAGTTTTTATTTTTATTTTTATTTATTTTTAATTGGTTCTATTTCTAAATCACAGCCATTTGTTTAGTGTTCCAAATGGAAAGATAAGCATACTTCAGCTAAAAAGTATGATGTTTTCTCCGAGTAATTGTCCAGAGGAATCACAGGAGGGGCAGATTCTTTCCGTTGTTTCTCTGTGACCATCTGACATAAATTGCAATCAAGCCATAAGTTTCTGCTAGTCACAAGCAATTCTTCTCGGAATAGAAAGGAAATGGGAACTAACCTCAGTTTCAACCTCACCAAGAATAGCAGCAACTCTAAGATGGTAAGTCTTTTCTCCTTCAACCTTCAGAAGTATCGGCTCATTAGTAAATATTGAACTAAACTTTATTTGTTTATATATTTCGACTAAATTCATGGAACGTACAAACCATGGCAACAAGCCTCTGCAATGTCAATCTTTGCTGCTGAGATTCGACAGCAGCTAATGCTGCAGCAGCTTCTTTACCCAGAACTGCCATGTTTGCTCTAAGTTCCTTAATCTTTGCTTCCGATGCATGTAACTTAGCAACATTTTCGGGAGTAGGTGCCTCCCTTACTCGTGCTTGTCTTCTTGAAACCTCAGCTGCCTGTTAGGAAACATGAGACCTCCACAATGATCATAGAGTACTTCTGTGTTGCAAAATCGTGGGATTCAGTGCTTTTCAGTTACCTGTGTTTCAGCTTCCTGTCTCATTCGGCTATAACGCTGAGCTAAATGCCGTGCATCTTCCAAAGGGGTACCAGTACTCATTGCCCTCAAGGGATCTAAAATCTGTAAAATCACTGGATTACTACTCTTCTTTCTCTAATTTATAAATGAATTAGTAACTTTATAAGCAAGATAACAAGTTCTATCTTTGCATGTAGTTATGTACAATGTGTGTATGTACTTCAGCTCTACTTACTAATGTGCCAATGCATATCTCACGTTTTATGGAAATTCTAAGACCTCATTCATGTGCAGTCACAATATGATTCACCCATTAAATTCCTAGGCTTCAACTACTTGGAAAGAACATTATGACGGGTAATGAAGTGTATTGGAACTTTCCTAAGTCCAGACATCTATATTGGGAAACTTCTATCACAATAACTTGGATGCAATATAATTCTGAGTTCCAGCCAAAATCTCGATATCAGGTAAGATGACTTGAATCACATAGATAACTAAATGAATCTTATTGGGGTTACAGATAAGAAATCATGATTTCGAAAAGGATTTAGGTAGTCAATTGTAATTTTGGTACCATGATATAAAATGGTTCTGTATATTTGAGAAAAAAGAAAGATACGAGATAAACATTGAAATTTCTTTGATCATCGGAAACCATCCGATGAGGGTGTTTTTGTTGAGGGTGTTTTTGACGAGAGTAAGTTAGAGCTGAAAATGAACTTGCACATGGTGAGATAATGATATACCTATAGGTATTGACTAAAGAGAGAAAGAGAGAGAGAGAACCTGTGACGATAACAGCTTAATCAGGTCCTCTTGTTCCTTCTCCACGTGCTTACGAGCATCACCATATATAGATGCAGCCTTGGCTAAAACGTTTTCACTCATGTTCTCAGCTCCATAGGTGCAACAATCCTCTGAAAATTTGGTTCCTGACCCCAACAAATATTAAACAACAAGCACAAGCTAAATAATTTGCGTGATTGCTGATCATTTCAATTAATTTTTCACCTGCTTCAATTTGCTTGTACCCTACAGCTGTAAAAGCTTCCCCTGCTTTAATAATATCTTTCTGAAAATCCTATGAAGTAAGAGAAAAATAAAAGCCAGGACAAATAATCTAATCAACAAAACATTTTACAAAAAGAAAAAAATCATAAGACACACAGAATGGTATGAAAAAAGTGAAATAGAAATGCACGATCAAGAAGAATGACAACAAAGGACTGAAGCTCTCAAGCTCTATTCCACTTCACAAGACGCACAGAATGGTACGAAAAAAGCGAAATAGAAATAAACAATCAAGAAGAATGACAACAAAAGACTGAAGCTGTCAAACTCTATATCCGCTTTACCAAAAACCTCTCTCATTCATATGTTTTGTCCTTTTTCTTTCAGTTACTTCACAAACAATAGAAAAGCGTAAGGTCATAACTAGAAAGTACTTGATTGAGAAATATCCAGATTCATGTGAAAAAACTATAAGACGTTTCACTATCACCTATGGAAGCCAGCTAAATGACTTTTGATTCGATTTAGAATCTTAAGAAGATACAGTAATGAACAGATTAACATCTCTACCCTTCCAGCACGAGTTGATCTATAAAGTTTTTCAAGTTGCTGATGTCTCTGCATCTCGACCTCATCTATTACCATCACATCTGAGCTTTCATAACCACTCCCACTTAACTGCTTTATCACAGCCTGAAACTTTAAACAAATAATAATAAGTAGCATCAGCTTCTGTTTCATTTGGATCTTCTTTTAGTAACTTGAGATAAATAACACAATAATGCTTAGTTTAGATGAGCTGATAATGCTGATTGTACAAGAACACAAACACAGAATCCTCTAGAGATATAGCAGAAATACTGCTAAGTTTGTGCATTTTCTGAACAGATGAAACAATTTAAGCCTAACACGAGTGTAATGCTTAGTTCATCAAAGTCATCACGAAGCATAAAATTGTGAGTATATTTTTCCAGAAAGCAAACAGAGAAAGAATCTACGTTTCTCTTATTTTAATAATGAATTAAAATGCTCCATTTTACCAGTTAGTTATCCTCCATTTTACCAGTTAGTTATCCTACATTTTCTCAGTGACCAAACGAGGAGCTGACCAGATTTAAAGGATATTAAGGAATGGAAATCAGTGACTCAAAGTGAAATGGAGAATTTCGCAAGATCTTTTTTACCTGCTGTTGCTTTGCGACTTGTTCTTTGAACTTGTTCGCTTGCTTTCTCAGAGCATCCATAGCTGTTTGCTCTTCTTCTTCACGTCTTGAGACCGTCAAAGACAAGATAAAAAGTAGTAGATCGGAATCGACGGGGCGTCTACTCCGTACAGAAAAGCTTAAATTCGGAGCTCGCCGGAGGTCGGAGAGACAGAACACCCGCAGCGGAGAGGGATCAGAAGCTCTTCACGCTCAATTTCACCCCTATGTCGGTTCTGTGATGATCAGCAGATGTGTAGAAACCGGTCATCATCCGACCGAAATCCAAACAGATTACAAATATTCGGATTTAATATGTATGGGGTTTGATTATGAGTTTAATCTAACCAGCTGAGCTGAAGAATTTGGCCGGAAATTTCTTTTGAAACGAACTGGAACCACCAAACAATTTAATATATATAATTGTATAAAAGATTTTTGAAATTATCTTGTCTGCTTTATTTTGATATTTTAATATTTTGAAATTTATTTTAAAATATATTAAATATTTTTCTTTATTTTATAAAGATATTAAGCTTAAAAGAATAAAGAAATGAGGAATAATTAAGATATATTTGATAATATTTTTTTATATTTTATATTTATAAAATTGATTTTTGTATGATTATAAAAAATTATGTTAAGAGATATAAAAATATTTTTTAAGATACAAAATTTATTTGATGTCCTTAATTTTTATTTTAAATTTTTTTTAACCAAAATATTAATATTCAACATTAATATTATAAGTTTAGATTTAAAATTCAATTTCAAACTTGCATTACAAACTCATATTTAAAACATTACAAGCATAAGAAATCAATTTTTCTAACATTTCTTCAACAAATAAAATAACATGTCGAGGTAGTGCTTTATTTCTGGATAATAAAAACATCAATACTAAGGTTTTGGAAGGGACAGGAGTTTGAGTTTTGATTCAGCTAGAAGGATGTGGGACCAAAAACTAAACCCTAAAATTAGTGTTGTTAATAATAAGACAACCATTGTTGCTCTGCCATTGTAGAGAGAGAAAGAAGAGAGAGAGTTGTATAGTTTAAAATCGATCTTACGAATATAGAAAACCATAATTTGTAATTTTTAAGTTTCTTTTTTTGTTAGCTTTTTTACTATTTTTTAAAATGTTTTTTAGGCAAAATCTTACATAAAATTTTTTGTTTTGCCAAATAATATTGTCATCTCCCCAAAACTAGTTTTCATGTTGTAAAATGCCAAAAATAATTTTTTAAAAGGTTACCAAGCATACCCTTAATATCAAATTCAACCATTTCTTATTTAATTAAATTTGTTCTTTAATAAATTAACTTTTATTTTTCATTTTTTATTATTGTTGAAGGTAATTTAGATTTTAAAATCATGAATTTGATATTAATGATTACTTTTATATTTTTGATACTAACAAATATTAGTGATTATTAAGTTTTTTTTTTCAATTTAAGAAAAGATCTGTCACTCGTGGGTTTATACCCAACTTAATCCAAAGTTTTGGTTGGGGTTCTAAGGTATTTCAATTGGTTGCGGGTGAAAATTTCAAAAACCGGTCATAGTTGGGTTGGCCACAGAAATCGTCTGAACCCAAGCCACCCGACTAATGAGCACCCCTAATAATTAGCATTCCGCTAGCTCCACTTTCTAAATGTTGTATGCGACCAAGTGTTAGGAAGTTAGAGTAGGACCGCACGTAACCTCGTGTGCGTTTGAAAACTCGGTAGTCTCTAGAAGCGGGAGTTTGGTTTTCCTTTTTGCCTCCCTATTAAGCATGTGCAAACGGATCCGGATCAGAATATTTGAAGGATTCGATCGCACCTGGATTCGAAATATCTGAATTCTAGTCACAAAAAAAAAATTCAGATCGGATCCGAATATATCTGAATCAATAACGAATACGTGAGTTGGATATTGGGTATCTGCCAATTTCTCTTCCTCTTTCTCTCATCTCATGCGTTCATGGCAGAAGAACCCAGATTTGGGTTCTAAGATCTAGGTTCCAAATCTGGGTTCCAAGAACCCAAATCTGCCATCAACGCAGGAGAAAGAGAGAGAGAGTGTGAGGAAAGCCTAGGACATGGAAGCTTAAGTCGGTTGATGATAGTGGTAGAAGTAGAGGAGTTGATCTAAAATCAGAAGTATCTTTTGAGGAAAATTTGGGATGCATATTTACCTTATGTGTTGAGGGTTGCTTGCTGATGTGGATTGAAGTGAAGAGGCAGAAGAAGATGGGATGATATCATGAAAGAGTAAATATTGAAGGTGGGATGATGGCATGAAAGAGTAAATTTTATGCAGATCCAACCAAAAGTGTTCAGGTACTCTGTTAGGATTTCTTTCCGTAAATTGGTTAGTGTTTTTTTAATCTTAAAAAAAATGCAAAAAAAGAGGGTATCCAATCGGATATGAATATTTTTAGGTAGATCCGATTATTTTCGGATATTTTTGGATTCGGTCGAATCCAACCCGATGAGCATACTTACTTCATTTTTATATAAACAAAAGTTTGGCAAAAGAAAAAAAAAAAAGAATGAATAATTAAACAAGAGTAAATAAAATGCGGTTCTTAAGGAAGAGTATCACTTTAGGAGAAATTCTTCTTCGGGCATGGTCTAGGCTTTAGACTAGATGAATAAGAGTTCACAATAATCATATGGTCTAAAGGTGTAAATGTGGGTCGTGCCGAATATGCAGACCCACATCCCATTTCCTAAGCACAGTCCATGGCAGGACACACGCGTTGGTATATGTCATGCTTGATGCCTATAGTCGACCCATCATGACTATAGTCATTGGGTAGGTCGAAGGCACATAGTAAGCTTGTTTTGAATCTTTTAATTATTATTTTTTTAATTATATTTTTGGTCCCTATATTTTTTACTTCTTTTATTTTCTCATTCTTCCCTACTAAATTCTAAACTCGCCATCCCTTCATTTTTTACTATAAATACCATTCTTCATCATTTAATCACTTAACCACTTTCTCTCCTACAATTCTCTTTCTCTCACACTTAAATTCTTACACTCAATTCTCTCAAAGCCTTCGAAATTTCCAATAATTGAATTTAATGGAAATGGAGCTGAAGTTATTGGACAACCTAAACTAGCTCGCAGAAGACACCAGCTGGGGACTATTTTGCAGAGCTTTATAGGGTCGACCGACTTAATGGAATTACACAACGATTTGCATAGTATTTGATATGCACAAAATTTTTTGATGCATGACCAAAAAAAGGATCTAGCCACTTACAACTAGAGGTAGCAAAATGAGTTGAACTGGCATGAGCATAGAAGGCATTGCCTATTCTTGGCCTGGCCAAAACAACGGGCATGGCACGGGACCAAAAGGCTAGGCACAGGCTTAGGCTTGCGCCTAGCCT
This sequence comes from Coriaria nepalensis, assembly GCA_027186245.1. Taxonomy (NCBI): domain Eukaryota; kingdom Viridiplantae; phylum Streptophyta; class Magnoliopsida; order Cucurbitales; family Coriariaceae; genus Coriaria; species Coriaria nepalensis. The sequence continues at coordinate 1,579,259 of CP114481.1, forward strand.
ACGCATGCATGACTTGAGCTGATGGTGGAATATTTTGTATCAACGTTATGTTTGTCATGTTGTCAACCTCATAGTTAAATAAGGTTTGAAATCGGTAAGTCAAGAAATCGAAAAAATAGAGAAGCATTAGTTTGGCTAGGTAATTCAAGTTTGTGTGTTTCTGCATTCATTACTTTCTGTATTTCTTTAAATAAGAAACCTAAGAAAAATTTCTTGATATGGATGTTAGATAGAATTCTACTTATTCTACGTTAAAGCATGATCTTCCTTATAGTTATGAGATTAGTTTATTTTATCATTAGAAAAAAGGTAAAACTATATTATTTAACAATGATTGGAATACTACTAAAAAATTTACTAAAATTTTAATAGTTTTTATAATTCTACTTTGCTTCTTTCTGGTATTTATCATCTTGCTTCGCCGTTAGTTCTTCCAGAACTTCTTAAAATGGCTTCGATTTTTGGAAATTATGATAATAATGTTCTTTCTGAATCTATTGTAAATAAAATGAAGGAAAGTTTTAAAAAATATTGGTCTGAAATTCCGTTCTTATATTCTTTAATCACTTTAGATATCAAGATTAAGTTTGACGGTTATAAATCAATTATTACTTTTATTAGTGATAACTTAAATTTTAATTATACTATTCAAATTGCTAACGCTTCTGACAAATTGCATCAAGGTTTTAGTGATTATAAAAACAAGTAAAGCGAATTGCGACCTCAACGATGCAAACAAAAACAAAAAGAAGATACATTTTTATAGGAAGTAATCTCAAAGTCGAAGTGTTCCTCAAGTTTAAGTACAAGTACTAGGCAATATGGTCAAATTTTGGAATTGGCGAGCACGTCGACACAACCAGTAGGTCTAATAGTAGTAGTAGTACGCAATATGGCTAGATTTTAAAATATCTTAGAATTGATTAGGATGAAAAAATGGACTTTAGTATTATTTTAATAGTGGAAGGAAAACTTGTTCAGGTTTCCAATATTATCCTGATTTGCACACGACGTCTTAACTATTCTGATTTGAACAGTTTTTTCATAAGCAGCTTTTAGCATTGGTGGATTAATTATTACTAATTGAAGAACATCATTAACACTAGATTGATGGCGTCTAGCATGTTTCTATTTAGATCGATCGCTATCCATTTAGTGTGCTCGCAAAACTGTTAAAGAATATAAAAATGAAGAAGATAAGAAGGAGAATAAGGAAGAAAGGGTATTCTAGCCATTAAAATTTTTAATTTGAAAAAGATAGCTAGTTCAATCAAAATTGTAAAGGAATATTATTTTTTTAAATAAGTTTTGAAAGGAAGCTTGGTTCTCAAATTTCTCAAAAGCATTTTCTTTTTCTCGACATTGATTGAGAAACACTAAAATTTAAATAGTATTTTATTAGGTTAAAGGCCCAAAACCCCTCGTTTTTTCAGTTTAGGGCTAAAAGTTCCCAAAATTTTTATCTTCGAGCTAAAAATTAGCAACATTTTGAAATTTATAAAAATACCTATTGTATTTTGTTTGGGATGCTGAATACTCGCTGTTACCACTATTTTATGGAGATTGATCCTTGATCGCCTAGTCAATAATATGCTATGTCCAAAATCTTTGAGTCTCTAAGAAAAATATGAAAGGATTACACTAGGATGAGGATCCGATGAATCTCCTCTGATGATTATTAAACTTCTTTCTAGAGAATAAAATCTCATAAAATCACTTAGTGGGGGGCAATCTCTAGGCTCTTTGCACATGTCGCATTCTTGTTGGTAAAATGCATAAACATCATTTGCTCATATTTTTTCTTTTGCCCTTCTTATTTTCTAATATGCAAGGAGTCTGCTCCCATTTTTTCCCCTCCACAATCCTTCCATATGTGTCTTGTGTAATGAGAGAATTCCCATGTTTCCTCCCCATCCCCCTCTCCCTCCTTTTTTCTAGAAGATTCTTCATTCTTTGGCCTTAGTTGGGCAATTACTTGAAGAGTCTGACCTATGTCAGATGGTCTGATTATGCCACCCTCTTTATAGTGCTTTCATATTATTGGAGGTCATATGTGCTCAGCTTGCCTAAGCCACTATTACCCTCAACATTTGAGTTTGCAACCTCCTTAGCACCTCCAAGCTCTTCAGCTTCATTTGACTAACATATTAACTTTGTTTCCCTCGTACTTTAGTAAGAATTACTTCATGCTTTGTTCATGACACTTTGAATTTTATTGACATGTGATTTCCTTCTATTAGAAGTGGGGGGAATTTCCCCCTTTAACACCCACTATATTCTTTAGTTATACCAAATTCCCCTTGTTGTTACTTTTACCATTTTCTACTAATGAAATGATTAAGGATGAGAAAAATACTCATATCTAATTGGTTCAGATTAGACATATTTGATACGGTCGGATATGAGTCCAACAAAACACTTTGGATAAGATATCTAATCCATTGGGTATTGGATCGGATCTCCGGCCTAGTCTTTAAAAAAAAATTAATATCCCTTCTGAAACACCTCATCCCCTTCTTTGAGATTGGAGAGGCAAATCTATAATTTCTTGTACATTTATACATACATATAATGACATAATAAATCATTTATTTTAACTTATCCAAACGCATAAAAAGAAAAAAATAATTGAAATCTCGGTTACTTTTTTTTTCTATTATTGTTAATAAATAATCAACTAAAGATTAAAAAAAAAAATCAGTAATAGCCACACACAAAAAAGTAGAGAGATTTTAAGTCTTTTTTTTTTCTATGCATTTGCACATATTAAATAAATGCTTTATTCTACCTTTATATTAAAATATATTCAGATTCAAGATTTTTAAAGGCCATAAATATAAATTTACGAGAAATCATATAATAGCCCTCCCTTCCCCTCCCTTCCCCTCCCTTCTCTTTTCTCTCGCACATACCCTTATAAAGAAGCTTCTCTCTACTACACCCGGTCCCTACCATCATCGATGTGTGCCAAAATAATAATAATAATAATGAAATTGGATACGAATATCCGGCTTGCAAACTCTTAAGCTCATCAAAACTAGTCGTGAAGATCTAAGAATTCAAATAACGAGCTACAACTCGAGCATCGGTTCTAATCATATATGGATTAGATATTCTCGTATCTATTATGATATAACATGCTACATCATTTAAGGAAAAAATCAAAATTTTCTAATTTCTCATCTTAATTTTTTTCTTCGTTCACTCTCCTCCTAAAATTTTGTATTTTCTTTCTTTCTTTCTTTCTTTTCCTCACACCCAAACTTTTCTCTAATTACCCAGGGAGAAAAAATAAATAAATAAAAACAAATGCCCATAATCAAACCCTGATGTGAAATTTGCATTTGTGATCAAATTTCCATATACGAAATCGTGGATCTCGGATGCTTTTTGCATATGAGATTTCAATCCAGGACGACAAAATTAGCATTTGGGTTTGATCCTAAATGCGCATTCTGCTATTCATTTGGGGGGGGGGGGGGGGGGGGGGGATGGGGTGGGATTGGATTGTGGGGTCAACAAGAAAAATAAATAAATTTAGGGGAGGAAGGTTAAAAAAAGAATTTAGAAAAAAAAATTAAGGAAGAATAATTAAAGAATTTAGAGAAAAAAAATGTATAAATGGTATTTGGCATTTCATCATTCTATACGTAGAAAACAATAAAAATAACTGTAACAGGTATTTGGCAAAATTTAAAAATAAAATAATAATAATAATAATAATAATAAAAGGAATTTTTAGCATCCTAAACAAATTATAATAAGTTTTTTACATTTTAAAATGCTGAGATCTTTTAGTCTCTTAAACATGATTTAAAAATTAACAAACTATAAATCAAGAAAAACTATCACCCGATTATGGTTATTCGTAGGGTTGAGCAAAATTTAGTGTTCGGTGAAAACCGAACCGAGATTGAGATTACCACCGATTCGGTCACCACTCGATTTGGCCATGAACACTAACCAAAATCGAACTACTATTAGACCGATCAATTCCGAACAATTTTGTCAGTTTTTTTCTTACACCAATTATTTTTTTTTTTTCATTTTAACCTAACTCCGTTGACAGAAACTTCATCAACAATAATTAAATAAAAAATAAAATCATTATTTCGATTGATGTATCGAAACCTACTGAAATATACACGACTAATTGAAACCAAACATATTTCAACCGAAATCGACCAAAAAATATCAATTTCTATTAGCACGAGTTCTTTTGCACAAGCCTAATTATTCAACTGAATAAACATCCAAAAATCGTCCGACCCGCCAGCTGTGCAAGGACCAGGCATATGGTTAATTATAACACCACCACCCTGACAATTAAGCATGACTTCCATCTAACTAATTACAATTAAATTTATCACTTAATTATTAAATGTAGTCACTTTATTGAAATAAAAGTCAACTAACCAATCACATAATTAAATCCATTATAAAAACTAAAAAATACAAATTTAACTCTAATTTTTCAATAATCAATATATAGATTGAGATTTCCCAAAGAATCAAAAGCAAAAAGACTAATATCATTACAATAATTCAAGTGCATTACCTCTTTTGCCTTCAGAAAAACGACACTTGCTATAAAATACACCATTCTGATTTCCTGTCACAAAGACAGAAGAAAACAAAGAGAAACGGGAAAAAGAGAGAGAGAGAGAGAGAATCAAACGCATTACAGTACAGTTCACACACCCCTCGCTAGAAACGACGTTTCAATAATTTTTCTTTCTCCATAGATCCTCTCCTCCATACTTAGATCCCCTTACCCATTATCGCCTTCTTCGTTTCTCGAACTCAGCCAGAAGAGGATATCTAGAGAGACAGAGAGAGTTCTATATGATCGTTTGATCTGTTGTTTAATCATCAAGTTCATTATGCCATCAGGTGCGAAGAGGAGAAAAGCTGCTAAGAAAAAGAAGGAGAATGAAGCCAAGCACGATCCATTATCGACCAACGAATCTCAAGGTCTGTACGGTAAGGATTTGACTGTATATATACTTAATTTAACTTTTTTTCTCAATCGTTCGCTCAGATTACTGTTTTTGTGTTCGGATTACGGATAAGGAGATTAGGGTTTTTGGGTGGTTTTAATTTATCTATTTCTCTGATTTAGATGTTTGTTTTGGATTGGCTTAAGCGATTTCGGGCTTCTTTTGAGGCGTTTTGTTGGTTTTAGATGTTTTGATTAATTTTGGTTTTGAAATCTTTTCTATGTTTGATAATGTTCATTAAACCCCCTTATTCGCAATTATGTTGTTAGTTAGTAGATTATGAGAGGTAAATTGGATTTTGCATTTGTAATATGCTCTGAATATAACTAAAGTTTCAGAAGTCAGAACTGGAGTTTAGTAATTGAAATGAACTGTATCCGCTTCTAAATACAGCTCAATCGAATTTTTAATTTGGTTTGATGTCAATTTGGCTTCATGGGTTATGTTTTAAATTCATTGGATTTCTTTTTGGCTCAAATTTTATTATAATTTGTTTCACAGCGGAGTTAAAAATGGTTTGAAGCGATTTGAATTTTTAATCCAATTGAATTCTGATTTTTTCCCCTTTTTTTTTCTTTGATCTGATTTCTTCTTGATTGAATCACTATTTTCAGGAAATGAGGACCTGAAAAGCCAAGATGAGAAAGGTAGTGACAGTGGGGAGGTTAATTCTCCTGCATCTCACAATAACGATAACAGCAGTGATCCATTTAATGATGGGGCAGAAGAGGAAGATGAACAGAGGGACCCACCTATCAATGTAGAAGCTACTGAAAAATCCGGACCCGAAAATGAAGATGGCACCAAAAACACCGAGATGGATTTGAAATCTGGGGATGATTCTAAAATCACAGAGATTCCGATTGAGTCTGCTGAAGAAACTTGGAATGAGGATGAGGATAATAAGAGCTTGAATATTAGCAATCCAGATAAGGAATCTCAAGTCATCGAGGAAAAATTGGTGGACTATAATTCAGTTGCCGAAAGCTACTTATATGATGATAAGCCAGTTGATTCTTCTCCACATGAAAAATATGAGGAAACTATTAATCTGATCGGGAAAATTACCTCTGATAACTTGGGTAAGACCATTTCAGTGGTCTCTAATAGAGTTTCTTCCGGGCTAAAGGAAGAGGAAGAGAAATCATTGCAAGTGACCGAGGAGTTAACAGAAAATTTAGTAGCTCCTTCAGATTTTCCATTGAAAGATATTGAGGATAAAGTTTCACCATTATCTTCAACTTTTGTGAAATATGAAGTGAAAGTATTTGAGCCACCTATTGATTCTGTCCCTAGAACTAGAAATGATGCTGATGATGTAAAAGAGATTCCAGAACATTATGAAGACGAGGTGTGCCTCTAATTCTTCTGAATTTACTTTTTAAGTCTTTTATTTGTTTAATATATCTTTCTTTTTTTATCATTTTGTTTGCAGCCGTCAGTAACTTCACATCCTTTAGTGGCAAAAAGGACATCTGTCTTTAGTTGCTGTGGGTTGTTTGATGCATTTACAGGCTCCAAATAGATAGCATCAGGTTTGGTCTTTTCTATTACATATCGGAAAATTTTACTTTATACAAATTGCAAGAAATTTTTGTATAAACTAAGAGTAGGCAATGTAATGTACTACTCTTTGACCAACGATTCTCATGGGGGTCATTGTTAAAATTTGGAGAGAGAGAGAGAGAGAGAGAGCCTAGCATGTGCTAAGATGTCAATTTCCTATTGGTCCAAGAGTAAACTATTGCCATTTTCTGGTTTAGGCAAGAAAACCTCATAGATTGTTGTAATTTTCTTTCCAGTTCTTTTGAAGCTCAAATTTCAGTTGACACTGAACATTTTCCCCTTTTTGTGTAGAAACAGAGTATGAGGGACCAGGCTGGTTGAGTAGGAGAAGGAGTTTTTATCAAACTGAGGCTGAGTGTGGTTCAGAAAAGGTCTATAATTCTCAAACTCAAAGTAAGGATGAACAACAATGGCACAGAGGCTCGACCCAATGAAATCAATGTAAGGCTTTTTCCATTAGATATGGTCTTATAAAAACATTTGTAGCATTCAAAGTGTATTTTAATTTTTCGCGATACTTTTCGTTTAGTGATATTACTAGGCGGTTTGTTGTTGTATTTCGCTAAAGGTTTGCATAGGTGAGGGCAGGGCAGTGAATTTTGACGTACTTCCTTTTATTATCAATACTGTTTTTTTTTCTCTGACATTATACTAGTTTTGGTATCTTACATCTCATCCATTAGCTATCTTGTTAGTCAGTAGTTGACCTTGTACAATGTCTTCCATCTCCTATATCGGATGTATATCAACCACCCATATACACTATACAGTTATAATATACACCCGATGCCGGAGATACTTGCTCGTGAGATGAGTTTTAAGTTCGGTGTTAATTGCGTTCACTCTGACTTAATCCTTGTTTAGAAATCTCATATTGTATTCGGTCGGTTTAATTAACCAAAAGTTTTCATCTAAGTTGCTTCTTGGAGTTGAACTTCATTCTGGTCCAAAACATTGTGATGAAAACATGTAACTCGAATCATAATATATATATATAAATGTAAGCTAGTCAAATTCGAACCGAAAGGTGCTCGACTCTATAAGCTAAATCTCATAAACAAGGTTAACGAGCAGAATAGTTCAAGCTTGATCATGCCTAAAAGTTTGACCTGATTCGAGCTTAATGATTCGAGTTTAAATTCGTGAGCTTCAAAAAATACACGAACTCTATTCGAGTTTAACACTTAATGGAGCCGTGCTCGAGCACATTATTATATTTGGCTCGGCTGGGCTCAAGTACATTGCTATCCTTAGAGTCAAACAGGCTAATTAGAACTTAGAACACAACTCAATCTTTTCCTTTTTTTCTGGGCCACACCTAAAATCCAGCCCACGCCTACCGACCCACTAGAAAATTTCACCCAGCCCAACCCAACCCTTTTTCTTTCCTTTTCTTTTATTTTTTGTTTCCCCTCTCCTCCTCAAATTACTCTGCACATTTGCGTCAGCCCTAGTTTTACATCTGAAATTGTGGGTGGTGACCTCTGGTTCTTGATCCTCGACTACAAACCAATTGAGAAATTTGAGTTCTAAAATTGAGGTAGGCCCGTTTCATAATTTTCTTCTTATTTTTCTAATTTTGTTTAGGGTTTAGGAAACTCTACTCCTTAACGTTGAAACTCAGCGAGACAAGTTTTTCTGAAACCCCTCTACTTTTCATATTTCGATCCAAGATTATGAACCCTGGATGCAATATGGTGATTGACATTAATATTATCTGATTTTCTCTGTAATCTTTATTGTGGAAACCTGTGTTGGCTTATAAATCTTGTACAAATGAATCTTTTACTTATGTATTTGATTTTTTTCATCTATCTATTGTTTCAATCCTATCTATTTGCATCTGTGGAAGCGTTGTGTTAATTGACATTTGATTCTTTTGGATTTAAACTTTACGTTCTGAATTAAAACTTTGATCTGTTTATATATATATTTGATAGCAAGTTTATATTTTCTTTTTATACTCCAAGCCTTAAATGAACGTGATTCTATTAAAATATGAGTCGGAAATTATCTGTTTATAATTAGTTTTTGCAAGTTTAGATTGTGTAGTTATGAAGGCTGTGTAATCATGGTTGCACTTGATTGCTATTATAGCGTCATCGCTGTGTTTTACAAGTTCTAATTACATTTAACTTTGCAACTTGACAGAAGGAAATAGGAGTTCACTGTGTATTATTACGGAAAGCAACTGGAAATGGGTTTGAAATTGTTTGATGGTAGTGATTCAGAAAATGAAAACATATCAAAGATTGAAATCAACCAAGACTATGCTAAGAGGTATGAGCATAACAAGAAGCGTGAGGACCTCCAAAGATTCGAGGAGCTAAAGAAAAAGGGCATGATCCATGAATCTAACTCTGAAGACTCGGAATCTGAATCATTTTCTACAGAGGATGAAGATGATAAGGCTTTTGTTGAGAAGGATTTGGAATTCTTTGATGCCTTAATCAAGGTCAAGAAGCATGACCCTGTATTGACGCAAAAGGATGTAAAACTTTTCGATTCAGATGATGAGAGAAAAGGAGGTGAAGAGAAACATGGAGCAAGCACTAGTGAGACGGAGGACAGGAAGAATAAGAGTAAGAAGAAGAGTATGTACTTGAAGGATGTGATGGCAAAACATTTGATTGAGGAGGGTCCAGAATTTACAGATAAGGAGGTTTCAAATATTATGAGTTACAATCAAGAGCAAGAGGAAATTCGAAAGGCTTTCATAGAGGCAGCAAATGCAGAAAAATCGGGTGAGGGTGGGGAAGATGATGATGATGAAGAGGATGGCCTATTTAAGGTGAAGAAGAGAAGCGGTGGAGAAACAGAGGAGCAAGAAAACGAAAATGTTGAGTATGAAAGGAGGTTGGATGAGTACTTTGGTGGTGATGATGGACAACTGGATGAGAACTCAAAGTTTTTGAAGGAGTATTTTATGAACAAGTTGTGGTTAGATAGAGATAAGGGTAAGGACTGGAGAGTTGATGAGGATGAGTTAAAGATGGTATCAGAGGATGAAGCTGAGATCGAGAAACAAGAGGAGTATGAATACCGGTTTCAGGAGAATGTAGGGGATAGGGTCTTAGGGCATAGCAGAACTATGGAAGGGTCGGTGAGGAAGAAGAAGAATTCTAGGAAGGAGCAGAGGAAGAAGAAGGAAGAGAGAATGGAGATTGCAAGACTGGAGAGGGAGGAGGAGTTGAAGCACTTAAAGAATTTAAAGAAGAAGGAAGTGAAGGAAAAGCTTAAGAGGATTAGGGAGACAGCGGGGATTGCAGAGGAACAGGTTTGTTTGTTGGATGCAAAGGATTTGGATGAAGAGTTTGATCCCGAGGAGTATGATAAGATGATGGAGAAAGCTTTTGGTGATGAATACTATGAGAAGGAGGATATTGACTTAGAGTTTGGTAGTGAATCTGAAGATGGTGAAATTGAGAAACCGGATTTTGAAAAGGAGGATGAGTTACTTGGATTACCAAAGAAATGGGATTCTTGTGAGCCTAATGATGGGTTCCTAGCTGCTCGGGAAAGGAGCTTAAAGCATAAAGAGGATAATAATGAGGAACTAGATGATGAAGAGGAAGAAAAAGAAGAGGAAGGAGTGGGTGAGAAAGGTAATAGGAAGAGGAAGCATAAAGTAGCTATTTATGAGAAAGCTAAAGAAGCAATGATGGAGGAATACTACAAGTTGGATTATGAGGATACAATTGGGGAGTTGAAGACTAGGTTCAAGTACTCAAAGATAGCACCAAACAGATATGGATTAACTGCTGCTGAAATATTGGCTATGGATGATAAAGAGTTGAATCAATATGTTTCCTTGAAAAAGCTTGCTCCTTATAAAGAGAAAGAATGGAAGGTTCCTAATAGCACGAGATTCCAAATGAAAATGAGGGCTAGAGAGCTTCTAAGAGGAGGAGAGCTGGATGACCGGAAAAGGAGTGGTAAGAAGAAGAGATTAAAAGATCGTCATGCAAATAGAAATACTTCGTCATTTGGTGCTAGTGAAGATGGGAAATCGCAAAATGAGGAGTCGAGCAGTGATGCAGGCAATTTGTCTAGGAATGCTAGGAGAAGGAGACGGCAAGCCGGCCTAAAACTAACACCCTCTAGGCTTATGGCATATGGGAAGATAACCTCTAGACCCAAGAAGAAAGCAAAGCACTAAAGATTGGTATCTAAATCTGGCAGTTGCAGCAGCCAGGTGATTAATTTTATAAGGAATTCCCTTGTTTTATGTGGGCATATGTTTATATTTTTTATTACTTACCTCTTTGTTACTTTTTTGTTCTGATCTAAATCAAGAAAGTAAGTAATTAGCAAGTTTAAGATTGGTTGTTACCATTGATTCTACATTCTAGCTCATATAATAAGAAGTTACGAACGAGTAACAATTCTTAGTAGGTAAGAAATAATCACCTATCATACCTGACAGTAATACCTATGAGGCTATTACCGGTAATTCTTGGCCAACTTAAATATTCTTTGCCTTAATAAATTACCTGCTTATTTATTTGTTTATGCTATCTAATTGGTGTTAACTTGGATTGTAGGTGGGCAATTTTGTTAGTAGAAGACTTTTTTCTTGGTATCTGGTGCAGGTGGGAATTCATTTTGTTCAGTTCTGGATTTCGCATAAGATGGTTATGAATTAGTATGCAAGCAAAAGCTTATGCGCATTACAAGTGTAACCAATGAATTTTTACAACGTAATTTTAACTCTTTTTTTTTTCTATTTTTGATGAGAAGATCAATTTCCTTAGTAAAGAGGGATGAGATTGGGATTGAGATTACTGAGAACCTTAGCAAGTTTCTGTATTCGCTTTGGGCAAGTTGATTAAGATTGGGATTACTGTGAACCTTAGCAAGTATGCAGTTGCATCACTCTAATTAGATCAGTCCTTAATTCTTTCTCCATATATATATATATATATATATGTATATATATATTATAATGATAACAAGTCTACTTACAGCATCTGTGCTTCATGAAATTGACAAGGCAAAACGAAGGTTCTTGTGAACCTCAAGTGAACAAAAATTCTCATATTAATCCCAAGGAAGTGAATCGTTCCCTCTTTAAAATTTATGGTATAAAAAAGAAAAAGGACATAACTTCTCCTTCAGGTAGTAAAAAGGAATAATAACTATAAGAAGAATAAGCCTTGTTATTTTGTTTAGATAATATAACCTCAAATATTTATCTATCTATATTTTATGATACTATTTTTAAAGTATTTTTTGCCTTAAAAAATTACCTGCTTATTTATTTGTTTATGTCATCTATTTCGGTTTTTAGCAAGTTTGTTAGGATAACTAGATCGGTTGCTTATCTTCAGTGCCTACAACATGGAAAGTAAGACGTTAGCTTTCGCTCATCAAGTACAAATATAATTCACAAAATAGATATAGATATAAATGCATATGATGTATGAAACATGTATTATTTAATAATCTTAAAACTCATATTCTTCGAAAAAATTATTACATGTTTCCATCTTACTCTTTCTTATACTTTCTTCCTTTTTTTTATTGAGCCCTATGTACATACCAGTTGAGTGCTCGACCAATAGAAATATGGGGAAGCAACTCGATTCGAACTTACCGATAGTCCTTGCATGTCTTAGCATGTATTAACATAACTTTAAATAATCATCTCCTCATTGGGTCTTAGCTTTTCCTTTGAGAGGTTGGCACGACATTGAACTATTATATCTCATTTTTTTTTATCTTCATATACCTCATAATTTCTTAACATGAAATATGAGGTAAACTTTGCATAATTCTCATGAGTTTGTATGTTATTCAAGAATTTCTAAAAGCAACAACAATAACAATTATAGTATTCATTACAGTCAATCACTTCACGACTACAAACTAATTAACAATATGGACAACCATGCAACCATTAGAACAACTCATCCAATTTATAAAATATTTTCCATGTTGTAGGGTTTTGAAGGGTTTTGAGTACTTCACGAATACTAAGTTAATGGTTGCATCCAATCAATAATTTAACTTAGCTTAATAAAAACTTAATTTTTCATAAGTTTTTCTATCTAGCTAATTTATCTCACTATGCATTTCTCATTTAGTTTTAGGAATCTAGCTTCAAATCTTTTTTTATTATAACTTGTTTGATTAAATGAATAATTTTTACCTAAGTTTTTCCTTCTAGATTATCATTTATACTTTATGATTCAAACCACTCTAGTTAACCCTTGGAAACATAATGTTTAGGCTAACCTTTTCTTAAGTATTTAGTAGAAGTTTAGATCTTTGTATCTCATAAATCATAAATCATAAATCTCATTGATCTGAAATTTTACTCACACTTATGTATGCTTCTTATGTGAGTTTCATAAAATTTTCAGTTCAAAATTCAATCATTTACCACATCTCTTAATTCATTACTAACTATACAATTTCAGTTTTCAGTTTTCAGTTTTCAGTTTTCAGTTTTCCTTTTGTTTGTTTTTCTATTTTCAATTGCCTAAGTTTTAACCATGTTTCTAGTACCTGAGATCCAATAAAATTCTGAGATTTTAAAGATATTTCTACCAATATCGTATTGAGCTACTGTAAAAAATTCAGCTCAAAACTCGTATATTTGTTTCTTCAAAAATAATTTGTCTTAAAACTCTCTGAAAATAAAACATAACATAACTAATTTAATTCCTTTACCCATATCTTGGCATAGGTTCTTTAAAAAATTCCAAGACCAGTTTCATTTCAACAATAACTTCTTAAGTCTTAATTTGGTATATTATTTTTTCAAGTGGACTTAGTGGAACGAAAGTTATATAGCTTATCAAACTTTCTATTTTAATTCTGATTTTTTAGATTAACCGTCTAATTAACATTAAATTTGAAATTATGTAACTTTTTTTCCCAATATTGAAATTTTTTTAATCTTATGTTATTTTGAAGATTGTGACCTCTAGTATGTCTTGTCAAATTTCATAATTTTCTATGAATATTATCATGACCAAAAATTCAAGAGAGTTCCAATTTTTACAGATTAACCATCGAACTTCCAGTATTATTATCTCTATAAAAAGCTAAGAAAGTCTATTTTCATAATATAATTATTTTAGAATTTTAAACCAGATAAATAAATTCATAATTCAACTACTAAAATATAGCATACAAGTGTTTAGTTTTCAGTTTTGCAATAATATGCTTACAAGGCTTATTAAACTATTAGATAATTTTACCTACAGTCAAGCTTCTTTTAATCAAGTGATCTTCTTGTTATTGATCAAACTTATAGAAATTTGGGAGTGAAATGGAGAGAAAGAGATGTGGAAATGGTAAGAGAGTTGAAGTGTGAAATAAGGTGAGGCAAAACAAATAGTAAGGAGGTGGTATGAAAATTCAAGGAGGTATGAAAATCCTAAAGATAAGGTGTAAAGATGTTTAACATGCATCAAGGGTTGATTTCCACCTCTTCTTTCTCATCTAATTTGTTTTCTTTTAGTCCTTTAAAATTAAGAATTTCAAAATAGTTTTATTTCTTTTTTTTTTTTACTTTTCTAATTTACCCCAAAACTCCTAAATTTTATTTTGTAGTCCAAAAATAATTTCTCAAGTAAATTTTTAATAATGAAATCTTACGTCCGAACTATTTATCCTTTTATAAGAAGTATAAAAAAATTTATAAATTTCTTAGTCAAACCATGTAAGATTAATGTAGATCCATTATATATAATTAGAATTTCATGGGATTTATGAAAAGATCCGTATTTTTTGCAAGAAACAATTTGATTTCTTGGTAAGGTATCTAAATCGATTAGGTCATTGTTTCTTCGCAAATAACCCGATTAAATCGATCAAATCCTTCACAAAGAACAAAATTCACACTACTTGTGAACAAAATTCACACTACTTGGGACATTGAAGGTGGAAGGATTTGTATGGTCGAATCAGTCCGAGCCAACCCAAATTCGGTCCATGAATAATGTCAACACTACTTGTGATGGGGATTACTTACACGGGTGTCTATAATCCAACTTTGGTCAGAATTTAAGTTCAAGAATTGTGCATTAAATAATAATAATAATATTATTAAATAAAAATTATGAAACCAAACTTTAGATTCTTAAACTGACGAAATGAGTGTTTGAAATTAAACATAATGAGATCTGATTGGTCAATATTGTCTTTTCACCTTCTGAGTATTGCCACTAACAAGAGATTAAACAATTTTATAAGAAGAAAAAAAATCAAAGTTTCCAACTTGTAATAAATCTTTTATTATTCTTTTCGGTAACTTGTCCCCTTTCCGGAAGCTAATCTCTTTGGTGCAGTTGATATCGAAAACATCATAATTGACTTTTCTTTTTTTTTTTCTTTAGAGAATTATACGGATATAAATAATTGTAATAAATATAGGTATATTAAAATATTAAAATTTATATTATGATATGAAATAAAATTTATATTATTTCTATTTATAAGATGGGATAAATAAAATGAATGAATAAGAAAAGAGAAGAAGATGTTCAATTTATAAATAATATATCGATATTTTTATTCGACTGATAATTTGGTATTCTAATCATTATTCTTAAAAATATATCTTAAGGAATAAAAAATATATTTTTCCGAAGGAAAAAAAATTGAAAAGTGTCTGTGTCATATTTAGAGAGAATAAATTTTTCAAAGCATAAAGAGAATTTATGAGTGTTGTTCAGTTTTTTGGTAATGAGTTGTTTGAGTGGTTTTTGATTTGTGAGTATTGTTGATCCCTTTTTGCTTTCATCAAAGTTGGGTATTTATAAGCAAACGATTTGATGATATACTTGTAAATAAGTCGAAATCGACCTTCACACTTCCTCAATTCTAACGCTACTCACCCCACTTAGTAGACATCGCTACCCTTTTTTTGGATGGTTATTGACTTAGCTTCTAGTCGAATCTGTTAAACTTTGAGTCTCGGTTCATTTAAACATCCCCCCCCCCCCCCACTTTCCTATAATTTCGGCCAAACATTTTTATTGGTTGAAAGTGATTGGTTTCCAGTCATTTTTTGGGGAAAAGTTATTTGGGCAAGTATCATAATAGAAAATCTCTTATTTTTTCTTATATTTTGGTCGAGCCCTTTCATTAATTCTTCAATTTCAGTCAAAATTCTTTAAGTAGGCGGAGATAGTTTTATCTTTTTCCACATGGTCGAGATTGCACTTCGTATAATCCTTGTGTAGGTAATCTATGATCATTCCTTACGCCACGTCATAAATCCAAGTGATTTTTTCATTTTATTATAAATATCTCATACTTATCCAAATTTACTTAAATTAAATCATATTCAATTAATCGATATTAATTATTATCAAATTAAAATTAATTTTTAATCAATTATATTAATTATTTAGCTTTAATTAATTGATTTAACTATATAACAGACCCATAATTTAATTTAAATTATAATCCAATCAACTCTTGGTCTATCAATTTCTATGTATCACCACATGCTTCAAATAATTGAGAGATTGTTAAAGCAATTAAGAGATAAGGAGAAAAACAAAGATACATACTAATACTAAATATAAATGGTTACCGAGTGTTCTGTAAGTTACGTTAATTAGGTTTGAAAATTGGAGTCTTTGACACGTACGTGTAAATTACTACTTACGTGAAGCATACAAATTTGTCACAAATATTTTATTTGAGTTAGACCTTTAGTATCCCACTTCCTTCAATACATTATTATTCCCAAAAATCAAATGATGGTTGACCTGGCATCTAATGATCTGTCTTTAAATAATCTATTTATCTATTATTTTCAAGTCATATGATAGAGGCAATGACTATGTACTCAAACAGCACTACCCTTAAGTCCTCAACTCTAAGTTTGTTATGTAATATAGTTTATATGTTATAATGTGAATCATGGCTCCATAGGATATATACCCAACATATATATTTGTATATTTTAGTATTATTTTATTTGTTAATACATAATGTAAATTTGTTTTAATTATTGGCCAAAGATTGAAATTAAGTATTCAACTTACCAGCTGAGTTAATCTAGCTTCTAACTTAAAGCTTATTAGTGTTAATCAATTAGTATGATATATAATATTGTGAAGAATAGAGAAGATAGAAAACTAGATAGATTTTATGGAGGATTATTGAGCTGAATGCTCTAAGTTTTATATAAGTTGAAGATAACTAACGGTTAGTTAATTAACCAAGTTAACTAACAGTGTTAACTAACAGACTAATTGATATTATAACTATCAAGTTTTTTTTTTTTTTTTTTTTGTTTCGGGACAATCTAGAACTTACTTCTAATAAGCCGAAGCTAACTAACGATCGATTAACTAAGTCAACTAACAAACTAATTAACTACTAACTAATTACTATTATAAATATATTATTAATTCTAACATAATGTATTTATAAGTTTATTTATTTTATTTATTAATTATTTACGTGAGTGAGTAAATCAAGTAATCTTTTCTTCCCCTTAGAAGAAAAGGACAAAAAATAAAAGAAAGATAAATAATCATCTCTTACTTTCAAACTTTAATAATGGAAAGACGAACAACAAGATAATATATATTTTGGTAAATCCCTATATTTACTCCTAATTAAACATTTTACCCCCAACAATTAATTTAAATACTGTTCAATCCCCACCACCATTGCTACTACCTTCAATCAGCTTCACAAATCACAACCCAAAAATCTCTCTCCCTCTCTCTCATCAATCATTCTTTTCTACTTTTTTCACTCGTTGTTGCCCAATCATAATCATCCTTCTCGCCCACTCTCTCTCTAAATTAAAAAATCCCAATTTTGGTTTATGATTGAGAAAGCAAGCACCAGAAGTACTACAAAAAGTGTCGTCATTCCCTGGCCGCGATTCTCTCTTCTTTCTCTGCGATTGTTTCGGAGATTCTCACCTCTAGAATCTGAATTAGATTTCTAATTGCTCACGAGTGGGCTCAATCAGTTTTGTAACTCTATTTTCTGGTAATTTCTTGCGAATTTCATCTTTCTTGAAATTGTTTCCGAATTTGATCGAATTTACTTCTGAAGCTTGCTAATTTGTGTTATGAAGCAAATATAGAGTTAAAAGGTTGAGGAATCGATGGTCTTCGAGTCGTGAAATTAACCCCCCCCCCCCCTCCCTCCCCCCAACCCACCCACACAAAGAAAAAAAGGAAGAAAGAACTTTTCTTTACAAGACTTGGTTATACTTGCAGTTGGGAGCATACTCAGTTCTATTTTGGATTATTTGTTGTACTTTCCTTTACTTGAGTTGATTAATAATATAGATATTTTCAGATTCTGATGTTTTTTTTTCTCCTTTCTTTTTATTAGTGCTTTCTTCTTTTCTTTTAAGGTGTTCTTATGTGCCTTGTTGGGTGGATTGTGGAAAAAATAACAAGTTGAATTCTACCTATTTTCTGGTCCAAGTGTTTGAAAACTCAGCTTGTCGTACTTCATAATCATTTGGGTTTGTCAACTTCTGCTTTGATCATCATTTGGTAGTCTGGAAATAGGCATGGATTTAGAGTTGTTGTTAAAACTCTGACCAAATCTGGATACTATAACTGCACGAAAAGCAAGTAGAAGTGTAAGTTTGTAAGGTTTGATTTTTTTACGAGGCACAAGTGTTTGAGCTTTTCAGTAGAAAGATGTTCTAACATTTTTATACTGTTGGCTTATTAAGTTGTAATGAATATTTTCTTCTTTCTTACTTCAAATTTTCTTGTCTGTTTAAGATGGTATCTAAATTTATGATTTTCCTTGATATTTAATACTACGACACTGAGCACTTGAATCTTCTGACTAGCAAAGTGGTGGTATATATACTTGGCAGTTGATAGTATACACTAAAAAAGACAATGATATACATTTGAGAATTTTCCATTATATTCTGCATAGTATGATTCATAATGTATCAGATCTCATGCAAACAATTTGTAATCTTGTTCATGTATTCCACATAACAATGCATTGTGCACATGTACAGTCTGATGACTTGGTCTTGCCTTTTCCCCACAAAAGCATTTAGAATTATTAATCATTTTCATAGTTTTTTTTGGCTCACAACATTTTTTGTTTAACCAATTGTCTTAACTCAATAGTAAATTTCCTTAATTATAGTTTTCCAAGTGGAATGGTGACTCAAAGAAGTAGATTTCCAACATGCTATTTTATTACATAACACAAGATTGAGGTCTGACTACCTATTGAAAAACCCGACATTTATTTGTGGTGCGTCTGAATAAAGTATTCCCTACATGAATAATCCCAAAGAATCTGGACGTGGTGCATGGGAGAACTTTCCTGGGACTACCCTCTTCTCAAGCTCATTACCGGTTCTTTCACATCTGAAGTGTAAGTGTTCCCTAATGTCTAAAAATGTATAGTGTGATTATTATTCAAAAGGTTTCTTACATACTTTTGCCAATATCAGTGAACTTGAGCGAAAAAGGCGATAGTTTTCGATCCATTGATGATGCCTCATCTGGATTTACAAAACCTCATCAAGATGATGAGGAAAACCTTGCACTTGAAGATGTTGAAACTCATTCAATAGGTTGCTTATTACCTGATGATGAGGAGGAGCTCTTAGCTGGCATAAATATAATGGATGATTTTGATCTGAGTGGTTTGCCTGGCTCATTAGAGGACTTGGAAGATGATCTTTTTAGCAGTGGAGGAGGCATGGAGTTGGAATCCGATCCTCAACATATACTTAACATGGGTGTTACTCGGTTAAACTTATCTGAGGGTATTTTTGGAAATATGATGCCACGAGTTGCTCCTCCAAATGGCGTGGTAGCTGTTGCTGGAGAACATCCGTATGGCGAGCATCCTTCTAGAACTCTGTTTGTGAGGAACATTAACAGTAATGTGGAGGATGCAGAGTTGAAAACTCTATTTGAGGTACTTCAAAGTTGGTGTTAATTTTTTGGATAGTGATGTCATGCATTAGCCAAAGTGAAGTCTAAAAGAGCATTAATATATTTTAGATCGCTTGTGGATCTGATGAAATTTTGAGCTGTATTATATACTTCTTAGCAATTTAGCATTTTCTGAAAGGAAAAAGGGACTTGTTGGGGTCAAAACCTATCTCCTGAATAACCTTCCCTCATTTATAGCTTAGAAAAATCCCATCATATGTCTTGATATATTAATGTCTAATATTATTATTATTTCTCTCTCTCTCTCTCTCTCTCCACAGCAATATGGTGACATTAGAACTTTGTACAGTGCATGCAAACATAGGGGATTTGTAATGATATCATATTATGATATTCGATCTGCTCGAACAGCTATGCGTGCTTTGCAAAACAAGCCACTACGGCGGAGGAAACTTGACATTCACTTCTCGATTCCCAAGGTCTAAACAGATTTTCTATTCCCAATATTGTTTCCCCTTTCGCTTTTGTTAATGTGATTCTGAGGCTCATATAGTGTGTTAGCTTTCTTGTTTACTGTAACAGGACAATCCATCGGACAAAGATATGAATCAAGGAACTTTGGTAATATTTAACTTAG
This sequence comes from Coriaria nepalensis, assembly GCA_027186245.1. Taxonomy (NCBI): domain Eukaryota; kingdom Viridiplantae; phylum Streptophyta; class Magnoliopsida; order Cucurbitales; family Coriariaceae; genus Coriaria; species Coriaria nepalensis. The sequence continues at coordinate 1,599,340 of CP114481.1, forward strand.
ACCCATCAGTATCAAATGAAGATCTACGTCAAATTTTTGGGGCTTATGGTGAGGTCAAAGAGGTGATAACTTTGTTTGCCTCATTAGAAACTTTTTTTTCTCTCTCTCTCGAGTTAGATCAGGATGAGGTTTGAAATTTAGTATCCTTTGTTAAAAAGCAGATAAGGGAAACTCCTCAGAAGAGGCATCATAAGTTTATCGAGTTTTATGATGTTAGAGCTGCAGAAGCAGCACTCAAGGCGTTGAACAGAATGGACATTGCTGGCAAGCGTATAAAGCTTGAACCTAGTCGTCCTGGTGGGGTCCGTCGAAAGTGCGTATATCACCATACTCTGCTTTTGTATTTTTCTATTCATTGTTTGTTACCAATTTAGATCCCATCATTAATCAGGAGTGTTTCCTTATTAACAGAAGTTTCCCTGATAGCTTTTCTTTGCTAAAGAATTTTTGCTTAATAATATGAGGCTGTGAGCTTCCATAGAATATAATCTGAATTGCCCATGTACTTTTGGGACTGAACGGTTCACATAATGTTAGGTTATTACAGACAATGAGAACTAATCTAGCAATGGGAGTTGTGTTTGTTCTGTGAGAACTAATCTAGCAATGGGAGATGTGTGTGTACTATGCTAATCAAGCATCATGTTGCTTTAGATTTATAACAGTCAAACGTAAATTACCTTGTGTCAAATCCCTTGCCTTTATTTTATTTGGTATCATATCCAACTCTCTCAAAATATTGATTGATTATAACTTGTTCTTTCTAGCATGATGCTGCAAATGAATCAAGACCATGAACTAGACGATACAAGGAGTCTCTGTCATCATGTAGGTTCTCCAGTAACGAATTCTCCTCCAGGTAAGGCCTTAACCTTGGAGATGCATTGTCCGATCTTTGGTGTTTAATTACTGATTTAATCCTTTTTTTTTCTTTCTTACCACAAATTCTAACGTCAATGTTATATCCATGACAGGTTACTGGTTCAATAGTCCCATTGAACATGGACCTATCCAAAGTATGGGTAAATCCCCTGTTTTGTCAACCTTGAGCCCAACGGCTAGTAACCATATGCCTGGATTAGCTTCAATTCTTCATCCTCAGTTATCAAACTCTCTGAAAATCGCGCCTAGTGGGAAGGACCATGGAAAAGGTAGCTTTGATTCAGTAAATATGGCTAACTTTCAACAGTCGCATTCAGTTCCTGTTGAGCCAAAGCTTACCCAATACCATGGAACTATGTCCTCTTTCGGAAATCCAACTTCAAGTGGATCCAGTGTAGAAACCCTATCTGGGGCACAGTTTCTTTGGGGAAGCCCAAATCCATACCCAGAGTCCAATAGCTCTTCAACTTGCTCTAGGCCTTCTGTGGGCCATCCATTAACCTCGAATGGAAAAGGCCATGCCTTTCCATACTCGGGCCGGCATACTTCTTTCTTCTGCTCATCACAGCCACACCATCATCATGTGGGGTCTGCTCCATCTGGTGTTCCTTTCGAGAGCCAATTTGGGTCCTTTCTGGAGTCATCAAATACTTCACGGATGGGTCACATTTCATATGGAGCCATAGGATTTGGATCAAATGATGGAAACAATTTCATGCTAAATACTGGCATTAATGTGCCCAGTAAAATGTCGGAAAATGGTTCTTCAAATTATAGAACGATGTCACCAAGGCTTAGCCCTTTGTTTTTAGGCACTGGCCTATATCTAGGACCACTACTTAACAACATGGATGGTTTTAATGATCGAGGGAGAAGCAAAAGGGTCGAAAATAATTCAAACCAGATTGACAGCAAGAAACAGTTTCAGCTTGACTTGGAGAAGATTAAAAGTGGGGAAGATACTAGAACGACTTTAATGATGAAGAATATCCCAAATAAGTATGACTAACTTCTATAATCTTATATTAGATTGAATGGTTCTGCTTACATTATTGATTACTATATCTTTATGATTGTCTACCTGTAGATATACCTCAAAAATGCTACTGTCTGCGATTGATGAAAATCATAAGGGTACTTATGATTTTCTGTATTTGCCAATTGATTTTAAGGTAACTTCATTGCAAGCGTTTGATATTAAACTGATATTTCTAGTTTTGTTTTCGGTTTGCCGAAAATTCTTATATAAATAAAGCTGATGGACTTTTTTTTTTTTTTTTTTGTCTTGTGCAGAATAAATGCAATGTTGGCTATGCTTTTATCAACATGCTGTCTCCTTCTTACATCACAGCATTTTATGAGGTTATTTTCTTTCATTTTCTTTTAAGCATATTTGGATCAGTTCCTCGGGTTTCTTTCTACATATTAATGTATTGAGTGATGGAGAAAAACCTGTCAGCTGACAATGGTGTTGCTGGAAAGAGTACTAATTCAAAATGGAAATTTTTGGAGAAGGATTCTTGACGGATACCATAAGTGTTTTTTTTTTTCTTTTTTGGGCAGGCTTTTAATGGGAAGAAATGGGAGAAATTTAACAGTGAAAAAGTTGCTTCCTTGGCATATGCTCGAATTCAAGGGAAGGCAGCTCTTGTGACCCATTTCCAGAATTCAAGCTTAATGAATGAAGATAAACGATGCCGGCCTATTATTTTTCATTCCGAAGGTCAAGAATCCAGTGATCAGGTATAATAAAACGATGCCTATACATATTCATAGGTTTGATGATTAGTTTTTTCATGAGATCTGATTATAAGCTTAATCGAATTGCATTTAAGGTCTGCTTGTATGAGCATGTTTCAATTTTTGTAGATAACCCTAGACGACTTTGCTTCAAGCAGTTTAAACATCCAGATTCGTGACTGGAATGGGTCATACTCCAGTGATTCTCTAGGAAGCCCCGCAGAGAGCGGGTCCAGGGAGAAGCCGGAGGAGAGTTAAATCATGTAGTAAACTTAAACTCGCCATCAGCCTTTGTATATGTTATATGATATACGCTGGGGGGACTGAAAAGTGCGTACTTTTGAGTACATAATCAACTGTATAAATTAGAAACCGAGAGTCAGGGAGAAGAATTTTTTGTAGCTGCAGTTTTTTTTTTTTTTTTGGTTACTCGGGATCATCCGCAAATATGATGTTTATCTGGGTATGTATAATTTTATGGGTAGTGGGGTGTTTTGAGGGTGGAGATTTTGATGGTTTGTAATCTTAAGAAGCTTGGCCCTTGGCCCTTGGTTATAATTTCTATGTATAATAAAATTTCTCATTTATGATAGAATATTAAAAAAGATAATTTATTGGATAAATTGTATTTAATTATTTAGAGAGAGTTAATAAAAAATGAATATTTTATTTTTATAAAAATTAATAAAATAATCATATTATTAAATCATATATAATTTATTTAAAATCAATTTTCGTATTTATAAACTTAAAAGCTTGTCTTAGCATCGCACCAAAAAATTTCTCTACCCAGTCGAGAGAATTTATAAAAGATTTTATTCTTATAAATTTTAATAAATAATTATATTATTAAAAAAATTACCTATAAAAAAAATATTTAACTTTTTTTTAGTAAAATAATAATAATAAAAAAAAGAAAAACATTAAAAGCTTATAAGTTTTAGTAAATAGGAGTTCTAGAATTTGGTTTGTCATTTGATTATGTATCTGACTTTATTAGTTATAATTTTAAAAAATTTAAACAAAAATCATCAAAAACGTCATACATCCAGTTATCTATACACTTAATCTATATTCTCCTCCAGCGAGCTACTATTCTTATCAAATCGTCTTCTTAAGCCAAATTTGACCTTTGAATCTGTGTTCGATAAGATTTGTTAGATCTTCACTTTCTTCATTTCTATGGTTGTGCGCTACATTAGAGCTCTGAAAACCTTGTGAATATTGTAGCTTCTCCTAAAGTAGCGTGTCCCAGCACAATAGACAAGATGCAGTTGCTTCTGTGGAAAGTAATGGCGAAGATAAGGAAGAGAGAGTGAAGAGAGAGGCGCTGGTGGTGGTAGAGGAAGGCTCCTTCCCTCTTTTCTTCCTGCGAAATTTCACGTCACTATTCTCCATCAATAAGAAATGAAGACTGTAAGAAATACACAGCAAGAACACTCAGTTTATTAAGCTTCTAATCCTCTACTTCTTACACGATTCACTATTTTGATTGGTCTCTTTTACATGATTCACTATTAAGTAGTTTTGACTTTTGAAATTTTGCTTATGATTTCTTTTTTGTCTTCATTTTTTTTTATTTTCTCTTATGATTTCTTATGATTCATTTTTGTCTTAATTGCTTATGATTCACTGTAATGATTCCTTTAATTGCTTATGATTTCTTTTTTGTCTTCAATTCTTATTGTCTCTAGTCATGTTTATGTAAATTTTATCCCATTTACTATTTGGTTTTCATTCAATTTGGTGTCTTCTTGTATTCTATCTTCATTTTCAATCCATTACTTGGTTTATGCTTGTATTTTGTCTGCTATTTGGGTCTGCTTGTATTTCATATAATGGCCTTCTTGTATTCGTGGATGGATTCGTAAATGCAAGATATATCCTTCACTGCTTTATTAGAAGAAGGGCATGGAGGCCTCCAAAATGAAATATTACCAGATATAGTTTGTGTTGAGGATACGATACCTCTTCCCTTCCTCACCTATTGAAGGGGTTACTAGTTAGTCCATGCACTTGGACAATTCTTCCACTTCCTACCAATCTCTAATAATCTTGCAATGTCGTTCTTGTTTTGTGATCTTAAATACTCTTCTGTAAAGATTGAGACCACTGCTTTTACAAATCTTTTCATGCTTTATATAACAATACTTTCTCTGATTCGCACATATTCATCCATTAAATTAGACGTTACTCCATAAGCGACCATTCGAAGGGCGGCTATCATCTTCTGAAAAGATGAGAGTCCAAGGCGTCCAACATTGTCTCCCTACTGGATGAAGTATAGATCATAACTTTCCACAGCAGATTGAATACGAAGAAAAAGATCTCGATTCATTCGAAACCTCCTGCGACATACATGAGATAGATATATTGGTTGTTCAGCAAAAGTAGTCATTGAAAAGATTTTGATGGCATTGCAAAGGAATACGCCTGATGAACAAGCGACATTTCATAAGAGTACGGCGTGCTCGTGAACTTCCTTCGCTTTCCAAACATTCTTCTTCTATAGCAAGAGCTATAATTATTTTCAATTCGTCGTCATATGCAAAGTCTTTAATAAGAATGTGAGAAGCATCATCAAATATAATACTCCTTGTTAGACTTGTCATTGGAAGAAATTGGTAAATGAAGATCAAAGAAAAATTGGAACCAATTAATATCATTTTATCTAAAATAGTTCTTAGTTTTCAATAATTTCAAAATACTACTGCAACAAAAAAGAAGAAAAAAAAAAAGTGGAAAAAAAGCCCAGTCAGTGTCCATCAAACTATCTGTTGGAAAAATGAAAGAAAGAAAAAAAGTGAAAGAAAAATTGATCTGATGAATAAAAATAGATTGACCATATAAGATCATAGGTCATATAAAAATAATGATTTAAAAATAATACTTAATTAACATAAATAATAGAATAACAAATTAGATATAATATTAAGTTAAATTTAATTAGTTAAAATTGAAAAAGATATGATATTATATACATTTAAGCTAAAGTTATCAAACCGAATATATAATATATACTCGGATATGAGTATTCTAGTATGCCAAGTTATGAACCGCTCGTGAATGGCTAGCCTCATTGTCAGAGATTGGCTGAGCCGCCCCTGCCTGTGCATGCCTGTACAGGTATTTGGACCATCCCGATTAAATCAAATGTTTCAAATGCTGTCATGTGATTTTTTGGTTGTTAATATAAATTTGAGTTTTATGTATATATTAAATGACTTGAGATTTTTTATTATAAATTTGGCTTTTAAAATTAATTGTAAATTTTGAATTAAATCCTGAATTTATATATTTTTTATTTTATTTTTATTTTTATTTTAATTATTAAATGAGTTGTGTAATTTGATTATACCTAAAATGATTTAAATTAATAATAACTTAACTAATAATTAAGTTGAATATATATCATAATAAACATATAATATGACCACCTACATGTTTATAGTCATATAAACTAACATAAATTAATACAAATAAAATTAACTAATATCAATCCACAATATAAACACAATTTCTTAATAGTTATTGTTTTTATTTTCACCTTGTCCGAAAAGAGAATCATCATGTTGTCCCAACTAAGAGTAATATGCATGATAGACATCCATACTATCATCATTCCCAATCTATGAGTAATTATATTTCTCGTTTATTGGTTGTTGAGAAGGAATATAATATTATAAATAAAGAAGGCATCATCGATCCGTAGAGTTGAAAGCCCCATTGACCCTATCGATCCATCGACTGGTATAATCAAATTATTCTACAACCTTATTGATCTCATTGACATACGATGAATCTTCAACCCCATCGACTTATAGAGTCGAAGGCTCTATCTGCCCCATCAACTCATTAACTTATATAATCAATTACTTTATGACTCTATCAACTTCTAGAGTAAACTAGCAATTATGAAAGTCTTATTAATCGGTAGAGTAATTTGATTAAACGAGTCAACAAGTCAATGGGGTCTATAAGACTCTCCACTCTATGGGTCGATTATATATCATGTATTTAGTTCGTTATAATATATGTTTAGTCCAATTATTGATTGGTTATGTTGATTTAAATAATTTTAGGTATAATTAAATTATACAACATATTTTCAGTAATTAAAAATAAAAATAAAAATTTAAAAATTTATAATTTATAAAAATCAAATTTATATTAATAATGCCGGTTTGAATATGTTTTATGCAATAATTTATATTAATAATATCAATTTAAAATATTTTAATAAAATTAGGCAATTATTCAATAATGTTAAAAAATAAATAAAAATAATAATTTAATTTAATTTAAAATTCATAAATAATATTAAAAATTAAATAAAAATAAAAATTTAATTTAATTTAATTTAAAATTCATAAATAATATTTAAAATTAAATTTATATTAAATAACTCAACAAAAATCATATAAAAACATTTGAATCTTGTAATTTAATCTGACATCTAAATACCTGCGCGATCTCTCATCGTCAGCCCTTATATAACTTGTGTTTTTACATAAAAGTGCGTCACGCGCTGCAAAAAAGGTGCGTGAACATCACTTGCAATCCGCACGTGTCAACGCGTTTGCTTAGCTGGATCTGGTGCCACGTGGCTCATGTCTATCACCCCGAAATTCCCCGCAGATCCCATCACGGCCGTCCGTCTGAATCCATAGCAATCATTTGCTAATTCGCATCTCTCTGACATTCTTTTCATTCAACCTTTTTCTTTCTTTTTTGTTTTCCAGAGAGCGAGAGCGAGAGCGAGAGGAGGAGGAGGGAGGCTCAGCCGTTGAGGTAGAGGATTTTCTATCGTTAGTAATAGTATTATTGTTTCTTTTAAATTTCTCGACTTCATATAGTTCCTTGATTGTATGTGTTTATTTTTGCTGTAAAAAATGGCGGTGGTCTTCGAGTTAGCTTCTATTCCCGAGTAACTTAAGCATTAGGACTAGGTTGGTTTGGATTGATTTCAACTTTTTCGCTTCCTTTTTCCTTACTGACCTTCAATTATGCAGCTTTGATCAAGTATTTTGGAGTGAATGGGTTAAGGTTGACTTCAATTTCTCCGAGGTTTGAATTAGGAATTTTGGAATTTCATGATTTGAATTTTTTATTTTAGGTTTTGTGTCGATGTTTTCAATTTTCAAGTGCTGGTTCGGAATTACACGGTGATAGTTTTATCTCATTTTCTCTTTCTGAGTTTGATCACTTCACGAATGAATTTCAGAATTGGATGTGCCCAAATTTTTAGTATTTGGATTTTTGTGATTAAAGGTTTTTAATTTGTTTGATTTAGTTCTTATATTCTTAAAATTTATCCTTCTACTAGTTGCTCCTTTCATTAGATAAGTAATATGATCATGGTTCATTTTTAAGGTATGTCCATTTGTCTTCACAAATTCTATGGAAACAATCATGTTTCCTCATATTGGTTGCAATAAGGGAAAAGATTTGTTGGGCTTGATGATGGTAACTAGACCAGTGGTCACATCTGAAACTGTGATTTGGGTAAACTGAAACTTGATAAGTTTGTCTTAGCTAGATTTTGGACCTAAACTTGAAATCTGGGGGCTCAAATGGAATTAGTCCGAGTCTGACATTTTATAAGGTTCTTTGCTTTATCCTCTAGCTCGAGCGCAACATAGTTTTTGGCTCAAATGGAACTATGTGAACGAGCTCAATGTTAGTTATAATAGTTCAACCTGAGCTTGGTTGCTCACTTTTTGGCTCAAGTACACCTACTAATAAATTAATTATAGCTTGCATAATTATTAGTTATTTTCCGATTCTCACTCTCTGTATTACTTATTTTGTTTAAATTCTCTGTTGATGATAACAGTCAATCCCTCTCTCTCTTTGCTTCTTATCTTGAAATTTCCCCCCTTTTCATATTTCAACGCAGTCTCCACTGCTATTTTAATTGTATGAGGGATATTTTTCCCCCCAGACTGATGTTCCCAATTCTAGATAGCAGTAGCAGCAAATTTCAAAAGTATGGGACAAATGCCATCTATGAAAATGGAGACTAAGTTGAGCCTGCTATGTTTGTTTAAAAGTAAAAAAAATCCTCTTCATTTTAGTCAGAAGTCTCGTATGATATCCGAAAGCTGAATTTGACACCCATTTTAAGAAATTTCAGGGTGGTAGGCAACTTTTAATGTGTGGCCGGGTTTTTTTTCAGTCTATTAATCTTCGGTAACTGTGTCGCATAACTTGTAATCTTGGATTAAGGTTCTCTGGGTGTAGTAAAATATAACTTTGCCATATATGTTTTTGCTTGCACGCCTTATTCATTTTTATCTTGGGTAGCTATTGAATACCCATATATTGTGTCTAATAAATAATAGCGAGCAAATACATTTAGGTTGGGTTCACTCATGGTTTTTCATTGCATTGAAAATAATTGCAGTCGCCCTAGAGGTATCTATTGACCGCCGTGCAGGTGGTGAAGTAATTGGTTATCAAGAATTGCTGTATGAAGAAATTTCTCAGATGCAGAGGCAGCTATCGTTTTCAGTAGATTCTGCAACCGGGGGAAAAATGGTATGAAGTTGCCCTACTAAGGATGGACTGTAATTTTGTGAAATTTTTGGTTCATAGTTCTAGAGATTGTAAGTATCCTGTCTTTTAGTTTGTTGAGACTATGCAACTGCCAGGGCTTTTTGGTTTGTTAAGAATCAGCCTGAGACGACTGGAGGAAAATGTTATATCATGTCTTATATATATGAAGCAATGTTTTGACGTGTTAAATAATTTGCAGGATTCTTTTCAAGCAGGCCCCACAGACATGGAGACAATTTTCTCTCCTATTCTAGAGAGCATTGACAGAAATCCAAACGATGATGATGGTACAGGTAAAATAACCCTTAGTTGGATAGGCTGAAATCAGCTATTATTTCCTCTTTTTTCTACCCTACTGGAAAATTAGTGAAAATAGGAAATTAACAGATGCATTACATCCCTTAACAGGTTGCGACCTGTAATACTAGTTCAAATAAGTTTCTTAATCTTTAGAAATAATCTTGTAGTTTCATGGCTAGGGCATCGACGTTGTTATCATGCAGATTCTAAGAAGTTAATCCAACGTTTTTATAATGAATTGCAGTCTCATCTCTTTGACTGCTAATTTTAAGTACTTTTCCTAGAGGATTAAAAAGAGATTATTTTAGAATTTACCCTTCCTTTGATAATCATTTTGTCAAATACCCTCCTTTTCATTTTATATCTTCATTTCTCTTCTCCTTCGTCAAACCGATTTCTTCGAACCCTAAATCCCCAAATTGAAATCTCTCTCTCATTCTCTCTCTCTCCTTTCATTCTCTTGCTCTCTTGTTCTCTCTCCAAACCAAAATCTTCTCTCTAATTTCGGTGTGAGGTATGATTTCACTCATACCGCAATGTGATTTCGGTCAGAGATGCAGTCAGACAATTTTGGACTTGTTTTAAGTGTTATAAAATCATATAAAAAATATATCATAAAAATAGACTTTTATAGCTTTCCATAGAGTCTAGAAACACCTCAATCAAAGTTATATAACTCGAGATAAAAATTCTGAAGTTGACTTGTTCCGGATCGAAAACATGATGTTCAGACTGAAAAGTTTGTCCAACAATTTTGGACTTGTTTCAAATGTTATAAAATCATAGAAAAAATATATCATAAAAATAAGCTCTTATATCTTTCCATAGAGTACAGGAACATCCAATCAGAGTTATATAACCCGAGATAAAAGTTCTTGAAATTGACTTGTTCCGGACCGAAATCATGATGTTCATACCAAAATCTTTGTCTAACAATTTTGGACTAGTTCCAGATGTTGTAAAATCATAGAAAAATTATATCATACAAATAGAATCTTATAGCTTTCCATAGTGTTCAGGAATACCTCAATTAGTGTTATATAACCTGAGATAAAAATTCTTGAAGTTGACTGGTTTCGGACCGAAATCATGATGTATAGACCGAAATCTTTGCCCAACAATTTTGGACCGGTTCTAAATGTTATAAAATCATAGAAAAAATATATTATAAAAATAGACTCATAGCTTTTCATATAGTCCAATAACACCTCAATCGGAGTTATATAACCTGAGATAAAAATTCTTGAAGTTGATTGATTCCGGATCGAAATCATGATGTTCAAACCGAAATCTTTGTCCAACAATTTTGGACTGGTTACAGATGTTATAAAATCATAGAAAAAATATATCATAGAAATAGACTCTTATAGCTTTCCATAGAATCCAGAAACATCTCAATCAGAGTTATATGACCTGAGATAAAAGTTTTTGAAGTTGATTGATTCCGGATCGAAATCATGATGTTTAGACCGAAATCTTTGTCCAATAATTTTGGACTGATTCCAGATGTTATAAAATCATAGAAAAAATATATATAAAAATAGAATCTTATAGCTTTCCATAGAGTTCAGGAACACCTCAATCAGAGTTGTATAACCCGAGATACAAATTTTTGAAGTTGACTAGTTCCAGACTGAAATCATGATGTTCAAACCGAAATCTTTGTCCAACAATATTGGAATGGTTTCATATGTTATAAAATCATAGAAAAATTATATCATAGACTCTTATAGAGTTAAGGAGGAAACTGAAGTCATTCCTATATGTTTGGTGTTATGTTAAGGTCTTGCCTCAACTCATCTACTTGTGGAAATACCATAAAAATAAGAAAGAAGGAGATTATGGTGTTTATACTGTTAAATGTATAAAATTTCATATGATAAGAACATCATTACTAGAAATAAATGATGATAGAATTAAGTTATATAGGCGTAAGATGTATACTAACCTGTATAGACATGTATGAGACATATGATGAAGGAAATGTATGGTACATATTATTCTATTTATTTCTTTTTCTATAATATATGAATAACATTCTTTCTATCTATTAATCCTTATCCCTTAAAACTTTAAACAAAACCACAAAATCCCTTGCTTTAAACAAAATTACAAAATCAGGCCATCAAGCCGAAATCATGTACCGACCCTTAAACCTACACAAAAAAGAACATACTGGTCCAGACCGAAATCTTGGACTGGGAAGATTTCTGTCAATTTTATCCCTTAAACTTTAAACAAAATCACAAAATCAGGCATCATGCTGAAATCATGACCTTTAAACCTACATGAAAAAGAACATCTGGACCGGAATCTTGAAATCAAGATTTCATTTCAAGATTCCGGTCCAAATATGTCCGGCTGGACAGGTTGCTCGGAGAGTCGGGAGTAAATGGGGGAGTAATTGAGAGAGTCGTGAGTGTTCATCAGCGTCGGGAGAGAAAGAGAGAGAGAGAAGAAGAAAGAAAGAAGAAAGAAAGAAAAAGAAGAGCAGAGTTATTAAGATAATTTCAACTTTTTTTTTTTTTTATGTAAAATAAATTAAATTAAGGTATTTGTTAAAAAAAAAAATCAAAGGAAGGGTAAAAAACAAAAATTTTATTGAGGAGAGGGCAGTTAACGAAACCTCCCAATAAAAAATGGGAAAACATCAACAATATGATGACTATCGCTACATTATGCAAAATATGGCATGTTTTATGAAGATATTTTACGTGATGCAATTTTTATTTTTATATGCAGGATGGATGAACAATCCTGATGTGGTAGGTTTGGAAACTCATGATGGTTATTGTGACCGAAGATTATCTGACAATCAAACTTGTGATGTGTCTGATTTTTACATATACGACATGGTAGTTGTGAGCTTACCTTTTCCTGGTAATGATGATGACATGTGTGAAATCGATAGCTATCATGATTACAAATATGTGGAGCAGACTATGCTATTTGATGTCTCTGATCAGTACATGATGCTACCTTTCCTTGAGGATGCAGTTGAAGTTAGCGATTCCTGTAATGCTAATACTCGTGAAGAGATGTTGATTAATCAGGATAATTCTAGCTTGTACCTAGAAATGGATCAAATGAAACCTCCCAACAAAAAGTCCGATTTTGACTCTGATGCAGATCAGACAGAGTGCTTTGATCCCCAATTGTTCATCAGAAGTTTTCCTGAACTATCAGATATTGTGTCGAATTTTCAGCCTAATATATTGCCTATTGAAACTCGAAAAAGAAAGGCCGTGACATTGGCACTTGATCTGGATGGTATGGAGATCATCAGATATATATATATAATATTCACATAGCGCATCTAATATCTCATTTGCATTACAATAAATTTAAATATTATTTGGCCTTTTGTCAAGTCATCAATTTTTTGTGCAGAAACACTAGTGCACTCTACGCTAGAGCAGCGTAATGATGCAGACTTCACCTTTACTGTTTGCTTGAACAACAAAGATCATATTGTCTGCGTTAAACAAAGGCCGTATCTCCATATGTTCTTGGAGAGAGTTGCAGAGATGTTTGAAGTTGTTATTTTTACAGCCAGCCAAAGCATCTATGCCGGACAAGTTCTTAACATGTTAGATCCTGAAAAAAGGCTTATATCACGCAGAGTTTATCGTGAATCGTGCATTTTTTCGGATGGAAGTTACACTAAAGATTTGACGGTTTTAGGCGTTGATCTAGCGAAAGTTTTCATAATTGATAATAGCCCGCAGGTATACCCTCCTGGCTACTTGTTAAAGTCTTAAGAGTTTGTGAGTTCATGATTTTCTGCATGTTATCTCTTAATTTCCTTGGATAGAGAGACACCAATAGGAAAATGAGATCAAGATAAATGTCCTTAAGGAATAGGCTATCTATATTCTGACTACTTAGTGAGATGTGATACATTATTGTTTGCCATGAAGGAAAAATTGGATGGAAAAGGGGGCAATTTCCTGTCTGATTACCTAAGCTGTTGTTTGTTGTTCCTATCTGAATATTTCAGGTTTTTCAGTTGCAAGTGAATAATGGGATTCCTATCAAGAGTTGGTTTGATGATCCATCAGACTCTGCCTTAATTTCACTTCTGCCATTCTTAGAGACTCTTGTTGATGTTGATGATGTCCGGCCTATTATTGCAAAGAAATTTGGTAACAAGGAATAAGAGCAACCTGTCTCTCTCATTTGCTTGATTATCGCAGCATCTGTGCCCCTTGAGTCATTTTCTAAAGCAAATATTGGCCTCTAATACATAGATTGTTCACTCTCATTTCTATTTGAGCTGAAGATAATTAACTATAGAATAAACTGTCATTTGTCTTATTTTTAAGTCAGCTGTAGGTACCTGTTTCTCTCCCTTTCGGCCTACAACTTCCTGGAGTGCTTTGTCTGATTTGGTGGAAGGTAGTTTTAAATTGCCTCTGTTTTTTTCATTGTACAGTTTTAAGTAGTCATTATTGTTCATAAGGAGGTGGATATGAATTCTATATTGTGCAATATAATTGTTTTAGAGTGCAGTTTTCTTCCTTATTCTTCTTGGCAAGAATTTCTGTTACATCCTTCGTCAACTCTTTTAACCTCCGGGCGGGGAGTTAAGATTTTAAATTTGGATCTTAACTCTTTTTATATTTGATCACTAACAATTGTTTCTGGAAAATTTTCAGGGGTTGTTATATCTCTATGTGAACCAATTTTTTTCCTTGGATTGATTGTTTCACTAAACAAGTAAATAAATATATGCATTGAAATCTCGATAAATTAATAACCTCGATTAAATAATATATTTTTTTTCCAACTTGATAATAATGTGCTAAATTTTCTCGACAATTTAATATTTTATTAAATTAATAAATTTTAGCCCCAATTGTATTAATTTATCAAGGTTTTACTCTATATATATATATAATTTTTTTTGGGGGGGGGGGGGGTTGTGTGTTGGTTTGAGGGCTTGGTTCTACTTCCATTACTTATTACTTTGCTATGGCGTGGAGAGATTGGGAAGATAGGGCACATCGAAATACGAAATAGCCTTGAGACCCAGCACGTTTAACTAACAACAGGTGACAGATACTGCAGTTTTTGTTAGGAATGGAAAACACTTGGAAATGCAAAAAACATGCTTCCTGCATTTATAATTGGAAAGTCTTATTCTTAAGGTCCTTTAACTGCATGTCTCTGTCTTATTTTTATGAAGGATATTTGGTACTTGACTTATCTTAATGGAAGACTCACTCCCAGATTTGGATTCTATGTGCAATATTCTAAATCACCCTTTTCTTTGTTTGAATGAGTTATATACTATGTTTTGTTGGATTTTCACTTACATCTTTCCTAGTCTCTGTCTCGGTTTCCAGATTTGTAGAAGTTTTCACCCTCTGATTAGTGATACGGGGTCTTTCTAGCACACCACCATCCCAACTTGCATCAAGCTCACCGTGCTGTGTTAAATTAGTTGGGAAAAACGTGCATTTATCGGTAATTGTTTACTAACACCATTATTCTATCTTATATTTAACCGTAATCATGCTTTCTGGTAGATATACCTCGACAACTTATCTTCATCTATCACCCTGTTTCCAATATAATCCATCTCTTTGCCTTGTTAAGCAATAAAATAATGACCCAAAAAGATGATAATTATGTAAATATGAGTTCCTTTCTAAAGGAACTCTCATGACTTGTGAGAGTAAACGCACATCAAATTGAGCAGGTTTTGAGTTATACTCTCTATGCATATGGCAGAACGGTCCAAATAGGTTTCCACTTTTCGAGTTTAGTAAATCCCCTCTCTTTTTTCTTTTCGAGGGTTTTAACACTTGAAGAAGTTTTTTGAGTTTGATGCAGGTCATTTGAAGAACACTTTGTCTAATATAAGAATTCATACGATTAATTATTATTATTATTATTTTCTCTCTCCTTAAATTCTTCTTTGAACAATGTCTAAAGTTCAGTCCTGTAAAAATACCTTCTAGAGATAATCAGATATTAGTTTCGTTTGCTCCCATGTACGCTTCTTTCCCCCCCTTTCTTCCTCATCTTTTCTGCAAAATCAGTGGAGTCTGGATCTGCATTCCACTCTGGATTCATTCAATATTGTTAGAGTTTAGATAAATTAAGAATTTATGTAACTTGTATGTCTCGGTTAAAGTTATAGGGGTATGAGTTGCACTTGTATACGAGAAAGTTTCAAGTTGTATCAAGTATCTGCAACTAATGAGTGGTCCGGAATAAGTTTAGTTCACCGGTAAACATGTCTCACACTAACTTCTTATTTATGTCCGCATCAAAGTCTCAATGGCTGCCTCAAATTTTATTGGGCAAATTATTGTAGATCTAGAGGTTTTTTTTTAAATATAATTATATTGGATCTCTTTATTTTTTGTTAATTATAAATATATCTATAAATTACAAGTTGATTCTTTTAAATATATTTTCGATTATAAATAGATTGCTTAAAAATTATAAAATTACAAGCTTATAACTCAATTTTGCCTATAAAATATAAGTTTAATAATTATTAATAGTTAATATTAATTATAAGGGTTGATTAATCAATATAATAAAAACTGTATCAAGATATAAATATTATGATTATTAGCTTGTAGGAATTGATTGATTGATAAATTTAATATTAATTATTAATAATTAGATTAAAATTTTAAGAAATTTATTTATAATTTAAAATAAATTAAAAAAAATATTCCAGCAAAAGAGAAAATAGTATAAGGAGAAAATAGTAAAAAAGGAAAATGCAATTTGAACTATTGGGCCGTCTACCAGTCCATTGTTGTTTTTGTTTGGTCACCCACTTCGAGCCGAAAAGCCCAATGTAAATAAAAATTTCCATTTTTTAAGTTGAAAAAGAATGTATATATATATATATAAACTATACTATAAACGTATTTATTATAATACATAATAATTAATTATGAATAAAATTGAAATGTAAGAGCCGAAATTAGAATATAGTCTAATTTAATTTACAACTTACAAGGTAACGTACCTGATAAATCATCTCTAATTATTTATTTATTTATTTTTAATTTAAATTAATAAATATCTAACCCTTCTCTCTCTCTCTCTCTCTCTCTCCCCAATGCCTAAAAAACGCGCTTAAAATATTTTGCGCGCAGAGAAAGAAGAGGAGAGAGAGAAGTGGAAGGGTTTCCTACTTTTCGTCTATTTAGTTCGGTGCAAAACGAGGAGAGAGGGATAGAGAGAGACGGAGACTCGATACAGAGACCGTAGTAATCGTACTCTTGTCGCTGTTACGGCGGAACCCTAGTTACTGAGTCAAGCTAATCCAAGTCTTCTTCGTCTCGGATCTGAACGAGAAAGAGAGAGGGGGAGAGAGAGAAGGAAAAGGAGTGAGAGGATGAGTGGGAGAGGAGGTGGAGGAGGAAACAATGGAGTATCTGGAATACCAGCTGCTTCGAGGAAGATGGTCCAGAGCTTGAAGGAGATAGTGGATAACTGTACCGAGCAGGAGATCTATGCTACTCTTAAAGAATGTAATATGGACCCTAATGAAGCTGTTAATCGCCTTCTTTCTCAAGGTCTTTTTTCCCCCTAATTTTTTTTCTTCCTTTTTCAATTTGTTGAAAAAGTGCTTACTTTATCCGCTAATACTCGTTCTGTTTGGTCTCTGCAAAAGCGAGGGCAGTGGAAAGAGATCGAAGTTTTTAAGTGTTATTTTCTACTTCTTCTGGTTTCTAGGTTATTGTTAACTGATTTTTGATTTAGCAAACTTTGAGGTGATCATTTCTAGCTAAGCTGGTTTTTACAATGTGTGAGCTCAATATCATTGATTTACCCGTTTAGACACGGTTTACACTGAAATGTGTGTTTAGAAGTCGTTATTTTTAATCTTTGTTCAGCGAGTATTTCTATTTGGGCATTAATGAGGACAATCTATCGTACAAAGTAGTCTTTTCTATTTATAAAGGTGTCTCTGTTACATTTTTTTTTCCGCATTTGGGTTCCCATGAGTTCTCAAAACTAAAAGAAGTGACCAACTACCTGTTCTCTTAATTAATCAACTAGATCAGTTGGTGAACTACCTTTTCTCGAGTCATGTCTCCATTAGGGCTTATGCTATTTGTTTCCATTTGTAAGCTTATGGCTCTGTTTTGAGTTGTGTCTCTCTGAGGAGAGTAGAGGCTTGTGATGATTCTGTTGTATCTCATTTCTTGAATTTATGCCTAATGGAAGCTTCATCCCTTTAGTAGATCCTTTTCATGAGGTGAAGAGCAAGCGAGAGAAGAAAAAAGAGGTATGAACATGATAACTTTGCTTTGGATCATCTTGCTCTGCAGTTGTCGCAGTTCATTTTGGGTTTAACAAGTTTTACTCTTTTTCCCCTGTTGGTTCAGAACAAAGACATAACAGAAACAAGATCTCGTGGTCTTGGCAGCAATTCAAATCGTGGTAATAGGGGTAGTTCAGACCGATATGCTGGACGTGGTGGCTCAAACCAGTTCAGCACTACTGGTATGCTAATGCTACAAGGAAACTTCGGTTTAGAGTTTATTTACTTCATACATATATACTTGAAAATTTTCCTAAAAGGTGTAATTTCCAAATGACTACATCTTTCTTTCTTTCATGTTTTTTCTTTTTTTTGGGTCAGCATCTGGTGTTTTTCATGGAAAACTGCCATCAAGGAAGGAAAATGGAAATCATAGCTATGCAGGTTTGTCATCTTCTGCACCATTGGCGGGGGAAAATAATATGAATTGGCAACCTCTGCCCTACAGGTTATACTTGATAAGACCTCACACCTCACTCTCCTTTAATGCGAATAAAGTCATGGGTGAACTCTTGCAAAAAAATTGGTCGATATCATCAGATGTGGATGTATGCATTAGTCAAACTAGAAGTTATGGAACATATTGCACTTTATATAAATAAGTATTACCCTTTTTCGTTGTTCCATACATGCTGTTTGAATCAAGTTGACTTTTAATTTAAGTACTTGAAATTCCCATCCAATTGGTCATTATAGAAGACTTGCTCATTTAATCTCATCTTAATATTATTAGATTAAGGGGCACCAATTTAATCTTTTTTCATCTCATTTGCAGTAATGTTGTTGTCACGGAGAATAAAATATCAACAGTAGGTGCAGTTGATGGCTTTTCATCCTCTCAGCCTTATACTGGACATCAGTCTGCTTGGTCAGGGGCCAAAGGTCAAGTATCAATGGCGGATATCGTTAAGATGGGTAGACCGCAAGGCAATGCTTCTGCATTGCAAAACGCCCCTGTACACAGTGTTGGTCATTCAAACAATGTTCTTCATGGATCAGTAGCATCATGTGAGAATCTCCATTCATCACAAAATAAGCATGCTCACAAGGTTTCAGAGATGCACACAGAACCAGGTCTCTCATATCAGCAAATTTCACCTGATGATGAATGGCCCTCAGTTGAGCCTCCGCCTACTATTAGCATCTCCACTGTCAAAGAATTGACTGTAGGATCAAACTCGGAGCCATCAAACATACCAAAAAATGGAATGAATCAGAAAATAAGTTCTGGGGTAGATGTCCATGTAGCTGAGGACGGTTCTGTTGAGACAACTAATGGCAAGCACGTTAGACCTGCCTCTGTTTCGGGTAGAGATTGGCAAGAGGATGACTCTAGAGGTGCATCTGGCATTGATACTAACTTGTACAAGGAGATGAGTACCTATGAGCAACACGTACAAACCATCAAGCATAATGAAGGTAAACAGATACCTTTCTCTAAAACATTGATTCATTTAGATAATAAATCGTTATCTTTTTTCTTTGTTGTGAACTGTATTCTATTCTGGTTCTTTGGTTTCAACTATAAAGTATACTTTCTACCCTGGTTCTGAAAATTGTTGTATCATATGTATCACTATTCAAAACTAATCCATTTTGAATTTATATGTTTCCTGGAACAGTTTTTATCTGATATTAATTTTCTGTGCACTTGTTTTACTTTAGCTGAAGATGGTGTCATGTCAGTGTCAGAAAATTTGAATCAGCTAAGGTTAGAGGAGGATGATGAAGGCATCCCAACCAAAGATGATAACCCTTCTGTAGTAATTCCAGATCATCTGCAGATCCATCCTCCAGATTGCTTCCATTTGAGTTTTGGGAGTTTTGGATCTGGAACTAGGCCCTTGACAAGTAAAACAGATGAGATATTTATGCCAGCAGATGTCTCTTCAGCTGTGCACTCAGAAACTAGGTATTTGCCCTTCATAAAACAAAATATCCTTTTACACTTGCTTTAGTCTAAACATTTTTTTCTTTTCCATGCAGAAATCCGGGGTATTATCCAGAGGAGCATCTCAGACCTTCCTCAGATGGAAATGTAATTCAGAGAGGTGGTCCAAGTGATGAAAACTATGACTCTCCTTCTATTTCACAGGCGGAGGTGTTGAAACAGGAAACCCCAGAAATTGCTCCTTCTAATGAATATGCATTTTCTTCTTCTACGCCTGATTATACTTACGAAAGTAACCATCAATCAAGTATTGCTTATGCTCAGCAGCAGACAAGCTCACAGATACAAAATCTTGGCCCCTTTGCGAGCATAATGGTAAGCTTGTTTACTCTACGACTGTATTTATATATTCTTAAAGATTCCAGTGCTGTCCGAAAGGAAAAGAAAAAAGAAAAATTGTTAAAGCTATGACTCTCCTCAAACTCTTTGAACTCTTTATGTCTGGATTTTCTTAGAATATGAACTTGATTCTGACAATTGACGAGGACAAATTATGTTTTTGTCTATGTTGAAATGAATCTTGCTATTCTGTCTTGTACTTACTCTTCCTGTTAACTTGTTAATTTCATATGTTTAAGAAATGCATTTCAGTTGGATGTCTTCTAATACTCATAGTAAATCTATCACGGCAGGCAAATTCACTACCGAGCACTTTGTTGGCTTCAACCGGTCAGACAGGGAGGGAGGATCCTTCATACTCACCTTTCCTTGTTACACAATCAATGCCCACAAAGTATAGCAATGTTGCTTCTTCTATAACTGGTCCCACCATTTCCATGTCTGAGGTACCTCACTCTACTTGCCTTGGTTGAGTTTCTTGAATTGTCATGCTTCTGAGCAATAGATTGTTTATGTCCACTTAAATCAATATGAGGTCATAGTTGTACACTCAAAGAAACAATTATTGTCAAGGGTTCATATATTCTAATTATATACCCCTTCCTTTCCAGGCTTTAAGAAGCAGCAACATCTCTGACATGTCTCAGCATGCTCCACAGGCCTTACCTGGTGCCAATGTCCCTACCGGGCCCACCCTTTCGCAACACCTCAACGTCCACCAATATTCCCAGCCTAATCTTCCTTTGAGCCATTTTGCCAATATGATCAGCTACCCTTTATTGCCACAAAGCTATGCTTACATGCCATCAACTTTCCCACAGGCATATGCTGGAAACAGTACTGCTTACCATCAGTCTTTAGCAGCCATGCTCCCACAGTACAAAAACAATGTCTCGGTCAGTAGTTTTCCTCAATCTGCTGCAATCCCCTCAGGGTATGGATTTGGGAGTTCAACTAGTATTCCTGGAGGGAACTTCCCTTTGAATCTACCCGCAGCAGCTATGGGCACAAACATTGGCTATGATGATGTTATGAGCTCACAATTCAAGGATAATAGCCATTTGATCTCACTTCAGCAGCAGCAACAGCAGGTAATGTCTTTATGGAAATGAGATTTTGGGTTTTATTATTTACATCTCTTTTGGATACCCTTGCGCTAGATAAAGAGACATCTCTGGTCATTCCTCTCGGATCTCTCCTTTGGACCCTCAGATCTCAACATAATGGTTACATATATGTGGGGGTCCATTGAATTTAGATGTTGTGCACATTTGTGACATAGTAGATTTTTATTTTTCATAGATCTTCATATAGGAGAAATTATCTAAATGCATTAGGTGAAACCCTTGAGAGAGGATAGTGGGTCCCTCGTGGTGGCTCCATTTCAACTGTCTCAGAAGGATTGCTTACGCAGATGCATTGGATATATTCTCTAACAAAGAGATCTTATCAATTGCATCAGGTGTATGCAATCCCTGTTAGAGGGGGAGGGTGGGCCTCACCTCAACTCTCTCACACAAGGATTGCATACACTAGAGCATGAGAGACTTTATCTAACAACGAAAAATCATCTACTGCACTAGCTCTATGCAATCTTTGTCAGCTGGAGATGGTGGGTTCCATGTGGTGGGCTTCATCCCGAGGAATATCCTACCCTCATTGCTTGCATTTAAAAACAAACTCAGCATCCTTGTATTTTCTGTTCTTTCATTTCTTCCTTCACATGTACCTTATTTTTATCATCTGATTGATATTTCCATCTCATGCAATCTGTCAGAATGATAACTCCGCCATGTGGGTCCAACAGGCACCCGGTTCCCGAACAACGTCTCCAGGCAGCAATTACTACAGCTTCCAAGGGCAGAGTCAACCAACTAACGCCTTGCGGCAAAGTCAACAGCAACAATCACATCATCATTTTGGAGGAGCACTAGGGTACCCAAATTACTACCATTCTCAGACTGGAATACCCCTCGAACACCAGCAACAGAATCTCCGTGATTCTTCCCTAGGCGGCAGCCCTCAGGGCAGCCAACCACCACCCAAACCGTCTCAACAAATTTGGCAAAACGGCTACTAATCCTTTTATCTACTTTTTTTATTCTTTTTTTATTTATTTTTAATTTACCCTCCCCCCCCCCCCCCCCAGGTTCTTAAGGGTCAAAAGCAAAGCCAAGTCTCGTAATAATTTACTTAATGTAACATTATTATTATTATTACTGTTAGTTGGTCTGAAAGAGTTCTTGGTTGGCTACCTTACTCCCCTCTGCATGAGGTTTGTATCTATGATGGGTTTTTTTTTTTTTTTTTATGGGTTTCTTGTTTGGAGGAAGATTTGCTAATTTTGATCACTGATTACTGGACTGTCTCTCTGGCTTCTTACTTTTTCTTTATAAAAAGAATTTCTCTCTGTCAAGCAACTCAAGTTTTGGGGGGAGGGGGTGTGAAAATTGCATACTTTGTGACTATGTGTTAGTACAGTAAACCTATGATTAAGTATAATGTTAGGAAAATAAATTTATTAATTTGCTGAAATATTAATTTATTGATTAATTAAAAATTTATTAATTTCTTAAAATATTTCTAATTTCTTAACTCTATTTAAAAAGAAATTAAATATGTAATTTAGTTTGGTAAATATAGAGGGAAAGTTCTTGTATCTTAGTTTTAGGGGCGTAAATTTCAAATTCAAGCAAATCATTATAGCATTCTCAATAAGTTAATTTTTCTCATGTTTATTATTAAAAATATTTCATTATAAATTAAACATAACTTTTATTAGAAATGTGTGCATGTCTATTTTTGTGACTATGAAAGATGATATGAAAATTTTCAAGGTGATAATTTTGTCTCAAAATATCATTCCAGTGAAAAAAATTGCGTAGCAAAAAAGGTCAAAAAAACTTCCTTAGGAAATATGATTTAATATCTACTATGAATTAAATATTGGAAAAGGATATCCTAAAGCGGTGATGACTTTGAATAATTTTCTGTTGCAGTATGAAAAAATTACATCTAAAATGCCATACAACATTAAGAAGAGTTAAAGAGGAGATTTAAGTTCGTGTTAATTTCAAAAATAAATAATCAATAATTGAGTCATATTTTAAAGAAAATTTCATAATTGAATTATACGAACTATATTTTAAGAAATTACTAATTTATATATTGTATGAGACTTCTGTAAATTTTAAAAGTGTAATATCTTATAAATTTAGCACGTTATCCTCAAGTTGGGATCGGTCAAAGATATTGTTTAAACGAGATTATTAATTTATCGAGGTTCTACTGTAATTGGATCCACACAATTCACCAAATTGATGAAACCTCCTTTATTATTTTTTTTTAATTAGAAATTTCAATTATTATTTTTGCACATTTTTTTGTAGTACACATTTTGTAACAATGCGCGTTGCTCAAACCGTTTTATTACTAAACCTTTCTTTCATAACATCAGAGTATATATATATTTAAAAAAAAGTTTTTTAAAACTTTCTTCATTAAAATACTTTCTTTGTTTATAGCAAAATTTATCATACAGAAAAATGAAATCTATTATAATATGTACTATTAAGTGTGAACGTATCCATTGAAAGATTTCAAAATATTTATAAGGAAGATAAAAAAAATATTGGCTAAGTTCTTAGGATGCACCAAAATAATTATAAACATAATTATTTATGATATCAAAGCGAAAGTTGACAATATAACTCAATCCAATATATATCGGCAAATTTGTTATGATAATTAGATTGGTTGCTTATCCTTAGTGCCTACAATATGAAAAGTAAGATGTGAACTTTCATCCAACATGCCTAACACATGACTTACAAAACTGTTCAAGACATAGATGCATATGATGTATGAAATATGTAATATTTAATAATTTTAAAACTCATATCTTAGGTAAGGCTTATTACATGTTTCAATCTTAATTTATTTTAATACTTTCTTACTTTTTCTTTTATTAGATTATGTGTATGTACTAGATACACGTTCGACTAATGAGAAGATGAGAGAGCAACCTAGCATGCCTTAACATAATAATTGATTGATTCATTAGGCATCGATCATTCATTCGAGTGATTGATACGACACTTAATATTTTTATCTCATTTCTTTTATTTCACTTATATCTCTTAATTTTCTGATATGAAATATAAGATAATATCTACTTGATAGCTACATGTGTGTATATTATCATGGAATTCATAAAAGCAATAATCCTAAATATTAAACACTCTTAGCAACAATCAATTCATGATCTCCAAATTAATTAAACAGTGTAAACAACTTAGTATTCATCAAGAGCAACTCAACAAGTTTCGAAAACAAATTTTATATTATAGGTGAAGTTTATATTTACCTACGGTCTAAACTTTTCCTTCTTTAGTATTTTAAACTTCTAGTTACAAAGCCAGCAGCTAACCTACGTAAGTATATATTTAACTTAATAAGGCTTTACTCATTACTACTCAAAAGGAGAAGTAATGGGACTTCTAATGAACCTAACTCAAATAATAGAATGATTGTATTATAATAAGCTAAAACCAATCACTAAGCTATTAAATTTGGTATATTAAGAACTTTTATCTTTTAGTTATCTTCTTTCTAACAAACTCAATAGCCCGACCACCATCAAAACAAGAACCAAGAACCATTTAATCAAGCTCTTAAAATTCAGATAAGACCTAAATCTTCACACTCTCCATTAAATTGGACAACTTCTTGGCATTACGTTATTCAATTCAAAGTACAATTTGGTATAACATTTTGAATTCTTATTTCAAGCACCCAATGCCACCTAATTTGAGAATTCATAAAGAAAATAAGGGTTTGAGATTTTTACCTTGCTGCAACTTGCTCTAGAATTCACACAAAACTGATATCGCTCAAGCTAGAAGTAGTAGATAACTTAGATAGTTTGGCTCCAAGATTTACCATCGTAAGTATGAAGAAGAAGAAGAAGAAGAAAAAAAACTCCCTCTCCAACCAACATTTATGGAATTCATTATTAGAAATCGGTGGCCATGTTGATTATGATTGTTAAATTAGATGGGAGTGATTCACATCATGTGGCATGCCTTCGTGTTTCTTTAAGATGACTAAGTAAGAAAATTTCATGAGAAAACTCTTATTTCTTCAAAGGACCCATACTTCCCTTAAATCTGTAAAGTAAAAGTGTTCACTTGATATTCTTAGACTAACCCGTACAAGCATATCTGGTGACTATTACTGATCATGCGAGTTCTTAAATTTTCACACAACAAAATTTCTTTCTCAAGTTGTTATGTGATATTACTTAAAAGTAATGTCCAAAGTTTATCTTTTCTAAAATTGACATATAGATTATTCTTACTAAATTTAGTAAATTAAAGAGTGTCACAAAAAATAAAGAAGATATCGCAAATCATAATTTAGTAGTTAAATACAGTCGATAAATTAATAATTTTAATTAAATAATAATTTTTTTTTAATTCTAATAATATTAATTTATCTAAATTTTACTATATGCTATATGATAGACCTAAAACCAATTAGGGAATAAGGAGTGATCATAAGCTACTTATCAATGAAGAGGGTGTTATACAAAACTTATTAAAATATGAAATTTTGTTGTTAAATGAGTAGATTTATTTTTCTACTAGCTATATGCAGTAAAAAATTTATGGAAATTTAAACTTTTATAATAATAATAATAATTATTATAGCTGATGACGTAATACAAGATTTGAAGTAAAGATGAACTTTCACCTTTCTAATTAAAAGAGAAAAATTCTCATCATCTTAATATCTTTATTAGTCATAAAAATACATTTTTAATTAGCAATAAATTAATTTTTTGTTTCATATATTTGAAAATATATTTTTTTAAATTTTAATAGGGGTGAGCATATTTCCTATTAGGATCAATATAAAGTAGGATCAGTTTCGATCTCTTCTCAATACTGGTATCATTATTAGCACCGAAATCGTGAGTTTCGATTTATACTAGAATCGTTGATATTGGGATTCTTGGTCATTTTTTTTAGTGTTTAAAAAGGAGGAGAATAAAAGAGAGAATAAAATTAAAGAACAAGAAAAGAAAAGAAGGTTATAGTTATGATTAGGTTATATGTTTTTTTTTTTCTTATAAATATTATTTGAAATCTGGATAAGGATTAAAATTGATCCCGATCTTTAAATACTAGGACCGGTGCCGGTTAAGGACCGAGATCGATGGCAATACCCATACTTAAAATTGGTAACAGTATGAGAATTGCCGTACCAAAAAATATATCAACCTTAAATTTAAATTCACAAATATTTGATTAATTGATAAAATAAATAAAATATAATATTTTATAAACCACTTTACTTTACATCACCACTCTATCTTATTTAAAATTCTAGTCAACGAAAAAAAAAATCTTATATGCAGTTAAAATTAACTATATAAAGTGTGTCGGGATAAAACTTATCAATGAAAAAAAAAGTATAATAAATCCTTCAAAATTCATATTTATTATAATAAACTTTTAGATTAATATCTTGATTTAAAGTCTTATTATAATAAATTATATCATTATTTTTCTATCCATTTTGACGGATTTGTTCATATTACTGTCATGTGGCCAATATTTTAAACTTTTTAATCTTGAATTTATATATATTTTTTTATTTATAACTTTAAAATTTATATTTTCATCCTCTAAATTATTTCTTTTTTTATTTTAATCTCAACTCCATTAATGAGCTAAAAAGCTCTCCATCAATGGAGGTCAAGCTCCATGATTGGAGCTTAAACTTCAGATCTGGAGTGAACTCCACATTCAAGTGACTGGAGCTCACTCAAATGGAGCTTGACCTCCATTAATGAAGAGCTTCTTAGCTCGTTAATGAAGTTGAGATTAAAATGAAAAAAATAAATAACTGGAGCTTGCTCCAATAAAACTTAACCTCCATTGATGAACCTATTCAAGGGGTGTCCAAGCGGGGTGTCGCCCGAATAGGTGGGGGAGCATGTTAGAAACTGCCTTACTTGATAGGAAATGTGGAGGAGGCTTAACGGAAGAGTCTAGAAACTTCTAGACTTCTCTAGGATTCTCTAGGGTTTCCTCCACACTTGTGGAATTCGCTAGAATCTTGTACATTCTTCTAGTCTCTTGTAGAATAGTAGATTTTTGTATGAAAGTTTCTAGAAAATAAATCGTAGCCGTTAGATCGAGTTGATCTTAACCATCCATTTCAAGATGAGAGTCTATATAAGAAGGAGTTCTCCTCATTTGTAAATCATCCTCAAATATTAGTATTCTAGTAAAACAAAAAGTTCTTTATTCTCTAGCTTAAGTGTTCTTCTAAGTCTTCCAGCAAACCTCTTGACAAAGTTCGTTTAGGTTGACTTGGTTATTAAGAAGAATGTCAAATATTGTACGGAGCGTCAAAATTTGGGGTGAAACTTTACGCACGTAACATTAAGTTTTAGATCTGAAGTGATCTACACATTTATAGTGATTGGAGCTCATTCAAATGGAGCTTGACCTCCATTAATGGAGAGCTTTTTAGCTCATTAATGTGGTTGAGATTAAAATGAAAAAAAAAAAATTAAGAAAAGACAACAGAAAATTTAAAATTATAAATATAAAAAAAGATAAACTTTGGAGATAAAAAGATTAAGATGCTGGCCAGATATTATATAGCAATTATTTGGATAAATTTATGAAAATAGATAGAAAGACGATGATAATATTTTTATTATAATAAAATTTTATATCAGAAATGGATTATAATTATACAAAATTTGAGGAGCTCAGTGTAATAAATATGAACTTTGGGGTTTATTATACTTACCCAAAAAAAAAAAAATTATATATAAAATAGTTGCACGCTGAGAAGGAGAAGAGAGAGAGACAGAGTGACGCGAAATTGCGAATTCCTTTCCCGCACATTCTCGTTGTTGTTACGGCGGAACCCTAGTCAGTGGTGGATAGAGAGCCTTGTTCGTAACTTCTCTCAGATCTGTGCCTGAGAGAGAGTGAAAAGCTAGATGATGAGTGAGAAAGGAGGGGGAGGCGGCAGCGGAGTAGGAGGGAGTAACGAAGGTAAGGGAGATAATGAGTTATCGGGAATACCAGAGACATGGAGGACGATGGTTCAAAGGTTGAAGGAGATATTGGATAGACGTTTTACGGAACATGAGATCTATGTTACTCTTAAAGAGTGTAATATGGACCCAGACGATACCGTTACTCGCCTTCTATCCCAAGGTACCCTCTTTATTTGAAATTTCTCTCTTTTCTCACTTTGCTTCTTCTGTTTGGCTGCCGGAAAATCAAGGAGGCGGAAGAATTAGTGGAGTTGTTATCTCAGTTCTTGCGGTTTCTTTTTCCGTGAAATGTTATTTTCTTCTTCTTTGTCTCATTGAATAGTTTGTATTCAGATGTGGCTCTTTATTTTTTCTATCAAGCTGTGTGCTTTGAAGTTTTGATTTTTATTCTTTTGTTCACAGATAGTCTGTATGTATTCCTTTTGCGTTAAGTTACAAGATTGTCAATCCACTAGACTTTTGTTCACAGCCAGTCGTTGGGTTCCAACGAATTCAGTATACCCTGAATGAAGTTGAAAGCATTATAATTATTTGTCATTTAGTTCAGTAATTAGAAGTTCAAAATCTTTTGGCTTTCTTGTTGATTTTGCCATAGAGGGGTACTGGAAGTTCTTGAGGGTTGTGTTTGTCTCATTGTGTCTTCCGCCTTTTTTGAGCTAGTTTCTAATGTAAGTTTCATCGACTGTGTAGATCCTTTTCATGAGGTGAAGAGCAAACGAGAAAAGAAAAAAGAGGTTTGAACTTGAGAAAAAATCACACCCGTTTGTTCTTTGAGCCGTTGAAATCTTTATTTCTTTTGTAGTAGTCTCACATATCATTATTAATTTTATTAAATCAGTTGTTGCCGGGTTCAGCTTGCTACTGAAGTGGTTTATAAATTCCTCTGTTACTATTGACGTTTATCTGGACTACTGTAAATCAGTTTTTCTCTCTTTTCCCCCCATAATTTCTGCAGAACAAGGACACGACAGAAACCAGATCTCGTTGTCTTGCTAACACTAATAATCGAGGTATTAGAAGTAGCACAGACCGTTATGCTGGACATGCTAGCTCATACCTATACAGCACTACTGGTATGTCAATTCTGCAATGGTACAAGCATATGTATGCGTGTGTGAAATTGAAAAGTTCTGAAATGAATGTTGATTTATGATTACTACCTCTTATTTATTCATTTATGTATTTCTTTCTCCAGAGTCTGGTATCTTGCATGGTAAACCGTCGTACAAGGAGACTAGTTCACATACTTTTGCACCTTCTTCATCTTTTGTATCTGGTCCAGAAGTAGATGGCTTGAACTGGAGGCCTTCGTCTCAGAGGTTAATCCTGATAAGATATTATATCATGTTGGAATTGTGCTATATGTATTTATGTTGTTAGTGCTAAATTATCTTTTATCTATTCTCATTTGAAGTTGGACGTATTAGTGGTCAGTCATTTATATGACTTACTCAGTTAATTGCTCTATCAATAACTGCTTTTGAGAATCTTGCAAATCTCAACTTTCACAATGATTACCTGATATTCTGTGCTGCTATATGTAGAAAGCTTGTGAGACACATGCGTTATATTGTTCTTTGAAGTTTAAGAATTTAAGTGTCTTCCCTGCCCTTGTGCTGCAGGGAAGTTGTGGCTATGGAAAATAAAACATCAACGTTAGGCGCAGGTGAAGGAACAACTTCATCATCACAGCTCTCTTCTGGATGTCAATCTGCCTGGTCTGGGGTCACAGGTCAAGTTTCAATGGCTGACATTGTTAAAATGGGGGGTAGACCGCAAGGGAAGGCTTCTGCAACACCAAACATCCCTGTTCAGACTGCTAGCCATCAGAATAATGTTCAGGAGAATATTCACGCTTCACAGTATCATGCTTCCCAGGCTTCAGAAATGCACTTTGAATCGGGTGTTACATATCAGAATGGTCCTTCAAATGATACTTGGTCCTGGATTGACCCTCCATCAGCTGTTGGTTTCTCCACTGTCATGCAATCGCCTGCAGAATCAGAGTTGTATTCAAATCCTTCTAACTTACATCAAGATGGATCTAGCCAGCATACAAGTTCTGGACTAGATGTGGTTCAAGGAGCAGAAGATGGCCCTGTAGAGACAATTAATGCAAGCCCTGTTGGACCTGCTTCTATATCGGGTAGAAGTAGGCAAGACCATGATTCTAGTCGGGAACCTGTGTTTGATAGTGGTCTACACAGCGAGACTAGTACCTATCAACCTCACAAGTCTACCTGTGAGCATGATGAAGGTAACCTTGGTGTCTTAATTTTTCCATGGTTGAAGTTCGTACTCGTATATTTTTCATTTTCGACATTTCTCTTGAAGATTGCCTATACATATGAAGTAGATAACCCACCACACTTTAATGTGAATATTCTTTGATTTTTGGATTGCTGAGTTTTCTTGCTAGAGTCGGCTCTTACAACTCTCCATATTTGTTTTACTTCAGCTGAAGGTGGCGTTTCATCAGTGTCAGCCCATTTACAGCAACTAAACTTACCTGAGGATGACCTGGAAATGACATCTGAAGAGGATAACCCTTCTGTCGTAATTCCAGATCACCTGCAACTCCATACTCCAGATTGCTTTCACTTGAGCTTTGGGAGTTTTGGGTCAAGGACCTTAAAAAGTAACACAGATGATTCTGCACTGACAGATGCGTCTATAGCTGGTCACTCGGAATCTAGGTATTTAAAAACATTTGCTTATTTTATTGTTATTTCTGTAGTCTCATAAAACCATCCTGCAGGTATTCTGAACATTATGAGGATGGGACTCTAGGATCTACTTCAGGAGAAAATTTAATTAAGAGAAACGGTGCAAGTGCTCACTCAGAATCTAGGTATACTTCTTCACAAACTTATAAACATTTGCTTATTTTATTGTTATTTCTGTAGTCTCATAAAATCAACCTGCAGGAATTCTGAACATTTTGAGGATGGGACTCTAGGTTCTACTTCGGATGAAAATTTAATTCAGAGAAACAGTGCAAGTGCTGTAAATTATGACACTCGCATTTCGCAAGCAGAGGTGTTGCGACAGGAAAATCCCCAGAATCCTCACTTAAATGAATATGCGTTTCCTTCTTCCATACCTGCTTTTACATATGAAAGCAACCTGCAATCAAATCCGGAATTTACTCACCAACAGACAAGTTCACCAGATCTTTCATCTTTCTCGAGTGTAATGGTAACCCGATTACACTCTTGCAGTTTGTATGTTTCTGGAAACACAAGATCGTTTCCACAGACAATTGTTTGATATTTTATAAGTTTGGATTTTAACATCTGTGTATTATTTGTTGCTATTGTTCTATATTGATCTGATTATTGGACATTCTCTGATGCTTTATTATATTACTACAGCAGGCATTTTCAAATTCTCTGTCGAGCACTACGATGGCTTCAACTGTTCCAACAGCAAGGGAGAATCTGCCATACTCAGAATTCCGTATTGCACAATCAACGCCTACAAATTATAGCAATATCATTTCTTCCATGACGAGTCCCAACATTTCCATATCAGAGGTGAAACACTCCACATGTTGAATTTCTGTAGTAATTATTCATTATAGAGGGTGCTTGGTGGATTCACAGCTAAGCTACTAACTAACAACATTCTACATGTTTGATCTTGGATATTGCTGACCTCCTATTGTTATGAGCTTTACTGTTATCACTGACATATTGTTGCGAGCTTTATTGTTTCAATAAACTATTTAGAAAAAAAGAAAAGGTGAAGAAAGAGGGGGGGGGGGTCTACAATAAGGATTAAATCAGTGACGATTCATTGCCTTAGCTTTAAGTGTGCATTTGGATAATTGTCTGAAACTAGAGTTTTGGAGGCATAAACTGAAATTTAGGGCTAAACTTGATTTTTAAACTGGTTTCCATAGCCTAAGTATTAATACAGGGTTCAGACATCCTTGGGATGTGCTCCAACTCCATACTGCCTTTCTAATTTATCTAATTCCAATTTAGCAGGCTTTGAGAATGGGTAGCAATTCTACAATTCAGCCAGGCCCACAATCCTTGCCTGGTGGTGGTGCCACAGCAGGACCCTTCTCTCTTCAACAACACCTCAATGTCCACTCATATTCTACACCGAACCATTCTCTTGGACAACATGCAAACATGATGGGCTACCCTTCGCTGCCACAAAGCTATGCGTACTTGCCATCTGCTTTCCAACAAGCATTGGCTGGAAACAGTACTTACCATCAATCCTTGGCAGCAGCTCCACCTCAATACAAAAGCAGTGTCTCTGTTAGTAATTTGCCTCAATCTGCTGTTGCAACTGCTTCTGGATATGGATTCAGTAATGCAACCAACATTCCTACCGGAAGAAATTTTCCTTTGAACCAACAAGCATCAACTCCTTCGGGTACAACTATTAGATATGAGGATGTCATAAGCTCTCGATTTAAAGATAATAGTAATCACTTGATCTCGCTTCAGCAGGTAACTTTTTGATTTGCCCTTTTTCAGAAGAGTTGTGAATCTTGCTTTATTTAGCCTATTCGGTTATTATGTGTCACGTGAAAAGGAGTCCCCTCCAAAATGATTATGCAACATGGGTATCCTTACCAGTAATGTTCCTCTGCGTGGCACAGACATTGATATATCCAATTTGCTCAAAAATATCTGCAAAACTGCAAGAAATTCGATTTTCGTAGAGAAAATGATCTGTCTCAATGTTGTAAAGGTTCCGATCAGAGTTCAGTTTTGATAGGTTTCAGTAACTCAGAAAGTTAAGTCTATTGGGTTCTCAAACATATGATCTTTCTTTTTATTTTGCTAGAAAATATGATTTTCATTTAGAAATTGTCTGTTTAACGTGGTGTAAAGGGTCGTTAGATGGGTCTTGGTAATTTAGAAGTTAAAGTCTGTTGAGTTATCATTTTTGGTCTCTGAAAGTTTCCTTTTTTCCCCCTCCCTTTTATATTATCAGAACGAGAACTCAGGCATGTGGGTCCAGCGGTCCGGCTCTAGGACCATGCCTGGTGTTCCGGCAAGCACGTATTACAGCTTGCAGGGGCAGGGTCAACTGGGTGCTGGTGGATTCCTGCAAGCTCAACAACAACACCTTCTTCAACACCAATCATCACAGCAGCATTTCGGAGGTCAGGGATACCCAGATTTCTACCAGCAGCAAAGCCTGCGGGACCCATCATTAGGTGGCTCTCAACAGGGCCCAGAGCCCAAACAGTCTAAACAGATATGGCAAAACGATTATTAAGCTCGTAGTATTAGTACTCTTTTCTATCTCTCCCCCTCCGGTTTTTTTCTGGGTTTTTTTGGTGAGTCGGAAATGTGGGCCCCTTTTGTCAATGTATCAAGGACGGATTATCCCTGTGCCAGAGGGATGAGATCATGAGATAGATAGCTGTAATTTTCATGGGCCAGTTGCTTTTTCTTTCGCCCCCTTTTAACCAGGTCTGCTAATTTTAGATCAGTGAGCAGTTGGTTTTTTTTTTCTTCGTGCTCTCTCTCATTTAGCTATAAAAAGAAATTACCTTCTTTCTTGTACATTTTGTATGCAAAAATATCCAGCAGGTGGTGTGTTTATGTGCCGAGGATCGAGCTAATTACATATGGCATGATGCCATCTTGGATTCGTAAGGCATCTTTATTCAGTCACTCTTAATGAAAAATTTGAACATATTTGGAAATGAGAAGGTTGTTAAGAGTAATGAGTCGAGATGAGCTAATGTCCAAATCAGGACATGATAATTGACTGTTAAATATTTTCATCACGGTCTATGGGAAGAGGTTGGATTGGGTCAGACTGTAAGGATCATAACTCACTTGAACGTATGGTGCGAGATTTAGTTTTGGATTAATCCACCAGTAGGTTTGGATATGAATGGTTATGATTGAATCTAACCTCTTATTTTATCCGGTTTGAACTTAATCTAAATTCTTTTGGAATAGAAGGATGGAAATCATATATATCCAAATTTATTTACATATATTTATTGTCCAAATATCTATAAATTGAGTTCAGATATGTATAATTCTAATTCTGACAAAATCTATCCTTAAAATAGTGAAGATGTGTAACATTTGATACGAGGAGAGAGAAGAATTCAGTTAGGAGCGACGGTTTAAAATAGAACCTGTTAATTCACTGTCGGACCTTTTTACTAAAAGGCGAAAGCCGCGATTCCTGACCCAAT
Source organism: Coriaria nepalensis (assembly GCA_027186245.1). NCBI lineage: Eukaryota > Viridiplantae > Streptophyta > Magnoliopsida > Cucurbitales > Coriariaceae > Coriaria > Coriaria nepalensis. The sequence continues at coordinate 1,633,685 of CP114481.1, forward strand.
TTGATATGCGAGCAAGCGGAACCGCTTCTTCCCCGTGTTCACTTCTTATTAACAGAGGAGAAGGGAAAAAAAAGATGCTAAAAGCAATAATATGAGTCGGTTCTTGCACTCACCGCTTCTCTTCCTTACCAAACCAAAGGTGCTTTTTTTTTTTTTTTTTTTTTCATGAAAGGAAATTCAGGTGGTTTCTCTCAGTTCTCGATAAACTCGGCCTAATACTCGTCTCACACAATTTTCAGGTGCCATTACCATTGTTGTTTCAGACACTCTTTGGAGCTTATGGAAGGTATATCATCTCAACAATTTATTATTATTATTATTATTATTATTTATTATTTTTAAAATGTTTCCCTTCTCTTTTAGTTTATGGGGTTGCATTTTTTATCGTGTAGAGAAGAACTCATTTAGTGAATTTCAGAAAATTTTGTTAGGGTTTATACTCATTTCGTCCTGTTCTTTTTATTTGGGATTGAAAGAAAGGGGAGAGAGTGATTAAACGTAGAAAGAGGAGGGTTTCACTTTATGTCATAATCTTCCAATAGTTCACCATTGCCTGCACTTTGTTTTTTGGTGTGGGGTTTATGAATCCTGCAATAATTTTGAGTCAAAATTTTGAATTTGTATTCAATCTTGGGTATGTCATATCTATGTTATGTTGTTTCATTAGCGACTTAATTCATTTGGGAGCACTTGTTTTCTGTCAAACCTTAGGCCTAAAATCCAGTTTAGAGCCATATAATATAATATAACAAACATCACTTTGATAAGTCTATCCAAATGGAGCCTTATTCATTAATCTTTACCATTATCTCAAAATCTTTTTCGGTGTTCATGAATTTTCGCCCGTGTTAGCATGTTTGTTTCTTGATGATACTTTTGTTCTATATAGAAGATGTGCGTATTTTTTTCCCCCTTATTTTCTTTGTAGAGTTATTTACTTTTGTGATGAAAGATGAATTTTATACTTTTATATATACCACAGTTCCAATAGTCGAGTAACTAAGATATGTTGGGATCCTGTTGGGTTATCATCAAATAAGAAACTACTTTCCGGATTTAGAACCTTTTGCACCAGCCAAGGTGCGTCTAGACTTTTTTTCCCCATCTTTATTTACGATTTCATAGTCAAAAGTATAATCAGAGATAGTAGTCAAAATTCAGAATGATGTTTTTATATACAGCCCTAAGTGATAATGTGCGGTGTTCTAGTTTGATTGCGTGCTTTTGATAGAACCAAAAGACAGTTCCTTTTTTTATATTACTATGAAGAAGTATAGCAAAGACTAGAGGAGAAGAAGGTCCGAGTTAGAAAAGGTTGTTTCATAGAAATGACATTCCTTTCTCTTGTATTACTTCTTCCTCGTTAAAATTTACTTGTTGATGAAAACTTGAATTCTAATACTCATCAAGTAGAGTATATAAAAAAAAGGCTTGTATACATTTTAGCCGCCTTCCACCTTCTGCCTTCTGGCTCCTCTTCTACTTATATCATTGATATCAAATTCTATTGATGCTTGGAGTTACTCAAAAATCTCATATGAATTTATGAATGTTTTTAGACTTATCAACTAAGAATTGTGTGCCGTGCACTTCAAAGGACTTACGACCCATGACCGAGGAAGCGGCAAATAATCTAATTCCACAGGTTTGTGTAATGTTTGCTATTGTTCTACCATGTCATCTCATGCATACTGTGAACCTTCTCTCTTCTTGATATATTGTAATGAAGTCTACCATCTCATCTTATTAATGTATTTATTTTTGTTTATCATATTCAAAAATTCGGATCTCTTTCTAACTGCTTAAGCTGATTGAACCACTAGTGATGAGTTTCCCTAATTCAAAACTCTGCATCACACTAGCACCTCATCTACTATTTCTACTATCATTCTACCATAACATAATTTGACTGTATAGGCTGCAGGTTGGAGCCTTGTTAATGAAAGTGGTACTTTGAAGCTAAAACGGTCATGGAAAGTGAAGAGTTTTACAAAAGGTTTAGAATTTATCAGACGGGTAGCTGATATTGCTGAAGCAGAGGGTATCACACTTTTTCATTTATTCTTAATAACCTCTTTTTTAAATGCACTCTCTTTAATTAGCCTGAAATGAAGGTGATTAGGTAGTTGACAACTGTGGTTTGTAAATATTATACAGGCCATCATCCGGATCTTCATCTAGTAGGATGGAACAATGTGACTATTGATATATGGACTCACTCAGTTGGTGGTTTGACTGAAAACGACTTCATACTAGCCTCCAAGATCAGCAAAATTAGCATACAAGATCTTCTTAGTCGAAAAGTCGCTGATAAAACCGCTACTTGATCAATCAAAGTTTTTGTTTTGGTAAAGTTTCGGCCCATGTTTATGAATCCTGTCTGTGTGTAGGTTGGTTGTTTTGCAACATCTTGTTTTGGTTTGATAAGGCTGCCTGAATCTAAGTAATGTCTTGATGTTCTAAGAAGAAGAAGTTAGTGTTTTATTTTAGAATTTCAATATAAATTAATTTCTTTTTTCAGTTTTTATTCTAATATTTTATTATTTTAATATTCACCCCAACCACCCTTAGCCCACACCATCACCACTACCTCCACCCAACGTCGCCACCGAGCTCTGACTGCTGCTATTATTTTCACCAAAAAAAAAAGAAAAGAAAAGAAAAGAAAAGGGAGACATACACACTTTTTGAAACATTAGGGGGGTTTAAATATAATATTTAAATAGTTAGGGATATTAAAGCTAATTTTCAGGATAAAATCGTAAACATTATAACGAGACTATCGCGTTACAGAAACGCGAAGTCTGCATAACAAAAGAGGCTCTCGCTGGTTGTAGGAGGAAGGAGATCAAACCCATTTCAGCTGCTTTTACCTTTCAACTCAATCCGATGGTTAGCTCTGAATTTTCTCGTTTCTTTCTTTCTCTTCTAGTTTTCCTTGAAAACGATACGTTTAGAAGGTTTTAGGGATTGCCCTAGTTTCAGCTAGTTAAAGTTTTTTCATTTTGTATGATCCAAGATTTTTTATTTTTTATTTTGCTTCCTAATTGATTTTGCATAATGTGGAGCTGGATCTTTTGTTCATTCGTTGGGTTTTGATTTTTTCTTTTTAGGTCGGTGATTTTATGGTTCCTAGAAGGATAGTGGAAGGAAGGATTTAAATGTGATTTAAACTGTAATCGGTTGTCTTAGATTAGAGTTATGAGTCGGATTTATATGGATTACAATCTAAATTTAGTGCGCAAAACTTCAGACTGGAACTTGTTTTGTTGAAGAGAGAGGAAACAATTGGATCTTAAAACATAATTATCATGAAAATATGGTTTAAATTGGTTGCAATTATTTTTCACCCAATTATAAATTGAGTCTCTGATTTTGGTTGTGGGGAGGGAGTGGGGGAGAGCAGATCTTAGAGAGAGAAAGGAAGATATTGGCAAGTTTCTCTCTCTCCCTCTCTCTCTCTCTATCATGGAAGATATCTGTTGTTTACCACTGTATTTGTTGTTTAGTCTGATCCCGAGTTAGAGGCAATCAGACAGAGGAGAATGCAGGAGCTTATGGCGCAACATGGTGGGGGCATGGTGAGCTAGCTACTTATACTGTTATATTGTCTATACATGATTATATAGATGTATATATGATACTCAATTACTGATTCAGCTGGGGAATTGATGATCAGGGTCAGGGAAATCAACAGAACTCTGAACAGCAGAAGGCTGCCCAGGAAGATGCTAAGAGGTTCTTCATTTTGGCTTCTAGTTATCTTATTGGTTACTGCAGTTGTGGTTTTTATTATAATTATAATTATTGTTATAGTTATATTATCATGTGAAATGTGGAGTGCTTAATTTTTAGGGAGGCAGAGGAGCGTAGGCAAATGATGCTTAGCCAGATTTTGTCAAGCGAAGCACGGGAAAGAAGTATGTTCAAGGATTCTTCTTTATATTTGAGAAAACCATTTTCTTTCTAAGATTTCATTCTTGTTTATTTACACGTGTTATAATGTGGTCGAATGTACTATTTATAAGGATCAAGATTCAATTTTCCAGTATGGGGACATAAATATTACAATATTATTGTGTAAATGAAAATTGAAGAGAATGAGTATGTTTCCTTGATTGTGTCCTAAAATCACTACTCATTGCCAATAATGAACAGTTGCTCGAATTGCTTTGGTGAAACCTGAAAAGGCAAGAGGTGTTGAAGATGTGTTACTTAGAGCTGCACAGATGGGTCAAATAGTAGAGAAGGTAGATCTTATTTTTTCCGTAATTTATTTTTATCTTTTCTTATGCTCTTCATAACAAACATAAAGTAATATCTTTTATGTGCAGGTTTCTGAAGAGAGGCTAATAACATTGCTGGAACAAATCAATACCCAAACAACCAAACAGACCAAAGTCACTGTGAGTTAATATCGATTACTTGCTTATGATTTCTCTCCTTTTTCTTGTGCTTTTGTTTTGTTTTATCTTGGTTCTTTGGCTGACTTGTATAATTGTGATTCTTCTCCAGATTCAGAGGCGTCGGAATGTGCTTGAGGATGATGATTAGCTAGTGGTTCGGGCTCTATTTATATGTGAACCTTTCTATAAATGATGATGGTATTTGGTAGAAAGCTTAGCATTCGATGAGTTTGTGTTATAAGGTTTACTATAAATGTGATCATCATTTGGTTTCTGAGAAGTGTGTTAGTGTACTCATGAATCTTGTGTATGAATTTTTTTTTTTTCTACCATGTATCATCTCCTTATTGGCTTAATTTTTGGTATCTTAAAAATTGAGAGAGTATTATATAAATACGCTCCGGTCGAAATTAGAAGTTCTCTCTTTGCCTTAGCCAAAATTCCTAAAACAAAAAAATTGAGATTTTTATTTTTCTTGAGCTTTTTAGTTCGTATGATGACTTAAAATAGAAAATCAATGAAGTGAAATAAAACATGTCAATTATGATTAGAGAGTGAATATTTAGGTATTTTATTTTTCTTATTAAATTTAGTTATAATGAATGAATAAAAAATTTTATTTAATTTTATTTAAAGATCATTAAATTTTTTTTATATTTAATTTTTTTAATTTTTTTAAATTTTTTTATATTTCATATTAAATATATATTTATGTAATTAATTTTAATATATATCTATAAATTTAATTAATATTTTAAATTAAATTCAAAAATTTAAATTCCTATTTCCACTTGCGAGCCTTAATTAATCACTCGTCGCTTGATGCACGGAAGGCAAGGGAGTCAGCTTCCCTCGCTTGATCTTCGAAGCAAAAAATGTGAGATTGGTTTTCCCCATCGCTATAGGCTTGGATTTGATTTGACCATTGATTTTCCCCATCACGGCAGACTTGGAGAGTGACCTTTCCCCATCACAGTAGGCTTGTAACAGACGGTTAAATTTGTCTAATATTTTGAATGATCAAGGAAACCTTATGAATCTTAACTCATTTTGCCTCGAAGTTATTAACTATTTTTCTTCTCTCTACAAAGTTGAACATGGAGTGAGGACTTGTCTGAAGTGATCCCAAGCCTGGTTAATGATGAGGATAACGCTATTTTGTCTTCGTGTTTCTCTATAGAGGAGATTAAAACTATTGTTTGGTCAATTTATATAAATGGTGCGTCGAGTTTAAATAACTTCTCATCTTCTTTTTTCCAATCTTGTTAGGATGTGATTAAAGTTGATTTGGTAGAGGCAACAAACTCTTTTTTTTAGTGGATCAAAGTTGTTTGAGGTGTTATCTAGCACTTTGTTAGTCCTTTTCCCGAAAAAGGTGTGCATGTCCTCTTTGAATGATTTTCGCCCTATTAGTTTTTGCAATATGACTTATAAAACTTTTTTGAAAGTTTTACCTAATAGATTAAGTAATAATCTTCATTGCCTTATATTCAGAGAACAACATAGTTTTGTAAAGGGTAGAGCAATTGGGGATGCTATTGACATTACTCAAAAGCTAACAAAGGACATTATAAGAAAGGTTTTGGCGAAAGCTTTATCATTAAGTTGGACATGACCAAAGCTTATGATAAATTAGATTAGTCTTTTTTGGAATGAGTTCTTTTGTAATTTGGATTTTCGGTCCACTTTAGAAACATGTTTTATGTGTGCTATGAGGGAGTTCATTTTTCATTCATGTTTCAAGGAGTTTATAAGGGTAAATTTAAATGGGAACATGGTTTATGCTAAGGCGATCATCTTTCTCCATTGCTTTTTATCCTAGCGGAAGAGATGCTTAGTAGAAGTTTATATAAGACCATTCATTAAAAGCAAATTCTGTTTTTTCAAGGGAAGAGAGATACTTCTATAATCTCCCATATTTTTTTTCCAATGACATGATGATTTTATGTAATAGTGGTCTCCAAAGTATTTAGGGATTAAAATATGTTTTGAATGCGTATGAGCGAGCTTCTAGGCAAAAAGTAAATTTGGCAAAATTTAAATTCTATATGCATCCAAAATGTGCATCACATAAGGCGGTTATGATAAAGAAGGGTGATTATGATAAAGAATCAAACATCTTTTTGTAAAGTTAATTTTTTGTTTGTTTATTTGAGAATTCTCATATCTTTCAAACATGTTGGGGTGATGGCGTACGGAATCTCCAATATTTTCGATAAAGTCATTTCCGATAAAGTCATTTCTAATAAAGTTGAAGGGTGGAAAGTTTCTCTTCTTTCAAGTGGTGGCAAGCTTATTCTTATCAAACACATCTTCGCTATAATCCCTTTTTATTTAATTTCGAATTCTTGTGTCCTGAAAACAGTGTTGGCTCAAGTGGAAAGGTTTATAGCGAATTTCTTTTGAGGTAATAATGAGGGTAGTATGAAGTGTCATTGGTTGGCTTAGGAGAAAATTTGTAAGGATTTAGATGTTGGAGGGTTAGGTTTATGTCGTCTTAGGGATATGCAAAAAGATTTTGTGTAGAAAAAGCTTTGGCTCTTATTACATATGAAGTCTTTTTGGTAGAATTATATGAATGCTCAGTACACGTATGGTTTGCCTATCTATAAGTGGATGATGACTAAAAATACTTCCAAGGAATGGAGTGACATGGTGAGCGCTATCATATCTTTCCTCTACCATTATAGATGGACTGTTGGTAATGGACTTTTGACCTCCTTTTAGCATGATAATTAGGGTATTGGGATTTTGGCGGACACGGTGGAAAGGGAGTGACCTAGTTTAAATTTGCATGAAGCTATTCTTTCAATGGCTTGGCATAATGTAGTATTGGAGGATGAGATGGTGAACTTTATTGAAAATAATATTCTGTCTCTTACAGTGGAAGATAGTCTTTTGATTTGGGTGCTTAATAAGTCAGTTGATTTTTTTGTTAAATCTGCTTGGAAGATTGTCACGAGTGGATGGATACCGAATAGAATGTTTTTGCAGATTTGGAGGACGAAATGTCCTTTAAAAATTAAAATTTTCGGTTGGAGATTATTACATAATGCCATCACGGTTGATTATAACTAACAAATAATGCAAATAGCCCTTCCCTCTGCTTACTCATGTTGTATGAATAGACAATATGAATATATTCAACAATCGTTTATTCAGGGGGCGTTGCTTGGGCTGTTGGGAGTTTTTTCCATTTTACGTATCAGTTAACTTGTGTTCAACAACCGGTAATGCATAGACTGCAGCTTTGGTAAAAGACTTTCCCTTCCTCCAATTAATTGCAGCTTTGGTGAAAGACTTTCCCTTCCTCCAATTAATTTTACATTCTTATGCGCATGATTTTGTTATTGATTATGTGGGAAGTTTGACTTATCATAATGATTTCATGGTGAAAATAACTATTCAAGTGGTTATTCACAAAATCCTGTTTTGGTTACTCTTTGAATCTTCCTATTATGGGTGGTTATGTCAATTCCCAAGTAATATCAAGAATTATGAAAGAGTTGAATTGTATTGTTAGAAATAGAAGGATTGCTCAAAAGCCTTTAGGGCTTTTTTATTTACCTCTAGGGCTTTTTTTTTCTACCCAAAATCCTTCTTCTCTGTAGGTCATCTATCCTCTGTGCCATGGAGTCAACCTTCGCAATTGAGCCTCCGTGCCATGGAATTTTCTACTCTCTCTCCCTCTCTCTAATTTATTACCCTCTCATGGCGGTTCATAAGCCATCCCACTCCTCTTTCTCTTGACTTGACCACTCCTCCTTCTCCTCCTCCGCGCAAATTTACCCCCCTCTCTGTTTTCTTTCCGGCCCACCGCTGCAGAAATGGAGAAAGAGCCTCTTCTTCTCTCCCACACAAACTCTAGAACAACAAGACCCCCACCTTTCTTCCCTCTTCTCGAAGAAGACGAAATCACTCTCCCTCTCCCTCTAACCCCTACAGAACTCAAAGATCTTCTCATCTTCGGCCATTCTTCCCCTCACGATTACTCCCCCATTGTTGACGCCATAACCCTCTCTCTCTCCTCCCCTAAAAAACCCTCTTCCTCCTCCTTCCTCTTCTTCTTCGCAACAACCCATTGCTCCTTTTCATCTCCTCGACCCGGAACTGCCATGGACCAAATCCAACCTCCATCGCTCCAAAACAGCACCTGCCATGGCGGTCATCAATGAAGTCATCCCTCATAACCTGCCTCCACCTCCCCAATTCTGTAAACAGTCCGTAGTTCGTCAAGCTTGTGTTTTCTTACTCATATACTTATCATTAGGTGTGATTATATACTGGTTTAATCGTCATAATTTCTCTGCTATTGAAAAAACCAATCCTATTGTTGATGCAGTATACTTTTGCATTGTTACAATGTGTTGGGTACGGAGATATCACTCCAAGTAGTACTTCTACAAAGCTATTTTCTATACTATTTGTATTAGTCGGGTTCGGGCTAATTGATATTTTACTCACTGGAATGGTTGGCTACATGCTTGATTTACAAGAAAGCTATTTGTTAAGAAATGTTACTAATAAGGATCGAAAAGAGTCTTCTTCATCATCATCGTCGTCTAAAAAAAGGTCATATATAATTGATGTGAAGAAAGGGAGAATGAGGATTAGGATGAAAGTGGGATTGGCTTTAGTGGTTGTGGTTATATGTATAGGGGTTGGTGCTTGCGTCATGCATTTTATGGAGCGGTTAGAATGGTTGGATTCAGTTTATTTGTCTGTTATGTCTGTTACAACAGTTGGTTACGGTGATCGGGCATTCACGTCTATGAGCGGTCGTATCTTCGCTTTGGTTTGGTTGCTTGTGTCTACGCTTGCTGTTGCTCGGGCGTTTCTTTATTTGGCCGAGGCGAGGGTGGATAAGCGGAATAGGAAGATGGCTAAGTGGATTCTTGGTCAAGATATGACCGTTTCCGAGTTTCTTGCTGCTGATATTGATAATAATGGGTTTGTGAGGTAAATTTATTTATTTATTTATTTATTTTCTATTTGTTTTCTCTTTTGTCCTGAAAAAAGTTTTCAAATGCCTTTTCATGTTGTTTAAAAGGGTGCATATAGGCTGTTGTTGTCTTGAAACTTGAAAATTGTGGGATCTTGGTTCTAAGTTTCCATTTGGGAGCATTTATTTTTTGTTCAGTTTGGACCCAAAAGTCCAATTTAGGGACACAAAATCGAGTTTAAATTGACCCAAAACTACTATGCTAAATGTTAGTTAAGAAGTCTACCCAAATGGAGCCTGAGTTCTATTACAACTGATAAACTAACTGTTGGGTTAACTTCTGATCCAAATGCAAAACCTAGTGTACTTCAATCAATGGTCTTTTGGAGACTGAAGTAATGATCACTCATTATAACTTTCCGGAATTGTGTATATGTTGAATAACCGTACTCTTGCTAAGCACTTAACATTTTTATGTATGCAGTAAATCAGAGTATGCCATATACAAGCTCAAGGAGATGGGGAAGATATCCGAGAAAGACATTTTACAGATTTGCAGTACATTTGATCGGTTGGATGCGGGAAACTGTGGAAAAATTACTCTTGCCAATCTCCTCGAGAATCATCACTAGCATACCGGTATACTCCTTGATTCGTAGATTCTTAGGATCATAACTTCAATATTTATACTTGGTGTTCCTTTTTTGTTCTCTTTGATAGGATGTTACTAGTGGTGTTGTACAGAATTCTATTAGTCTAGGTGATCATTCTCTTACGGAATCCTATGGAAATATATGATTCTTTAATTTATTGTACATAAACCCATAATTTGAGGCTCATCTTTCACACATAATCTTGTCAAACTTCAGTCTGACCTGATAGATTTTAGTGCTAGGAAACTTGTGGGACCGCTCCCTTCTGAGTTTGGGATGGTAAGATGGGGAGACCAGCTTGGTATACTTTAAGTGGCAAAACCAAGATTTAAGTATGTGGAGGCGAAGCTCACCTCTTTATGTTAGAAGTTTAGTTAAATAAAAGGAGTTTTATGTTCTCAAGTTCAAGAACATGATCGAGTTTTTGTTTGAAGAATAAGGTTTGATAACATATTACTAAGTATTTTGTTTTGTGAGAAAGATATCATAGTTGGGATTATAGAAGATCGATAGTAGTAAAAGAAAGAGTCTAGAAAGTTTCATAAGGAGCTTATGCCACTTTGCATTGACTTCTTCTATGGAGAAAATACAAAACAAAATACTTGATTCACTATGAGTCTAAACTAGAGATAAGCATTGGTCAGATATAGCGGTATCGGATGCCATATTCGACTGATTGCATTGACTTCATCTTTGGAGAAAATACAAAACAAAATACTTGATTAACTATGAGCTTAAACTAGAGATAAACATTGGTTGGATATAGCGGTATCGGATGCCATATTCAACCAATCCGACAGTGGTATCAGACTCGGTAATCTAACCGACTCTGCTTCCCTATTTGACCAACTCCAACATGATGAGCATTTTGGTTGGATGTCAAACTCATGTGACCGAACTATGACCAATACAGAGTTTTTGGGATCTATATCCGACCGTATTTGATCTGTTGGATCGGCCGGATTTGTTAATTTTGATCATCCTTAGTTTAAAAACTCCACTTGGGAACATTTTCTCATTTATTAAAAAACAAACTCAAAACGTCATAACATTATCAATTTTTATTGAGAAAAAAGGTAATTGATAGTCATAAAAGAGTAATTGATGGGGAGAAAAATCAATACCACACATCCAGAGCCTTTCTAGTGTCCCTATATAGTAGATGAAAGTGGACTCTCATTCATCTTTACGTGAGGAGAAGAGAGGAAAGAAGACCAAGTCAAGTGTTCATCCGATTCCCATTTGTGATGGTTTTTCTTAAATGAGTAGCTTTTAAGTAATTGTTAAGCAATAAATATTATAGACCAAAAGTGGTTCTTAGTTTCATTTTTAATCCTTTAGTTTAGTAGCTAGTCAACTTGTGGGGGCAAGACTATATAGACCTCTCGCCTCTCTCTCTCCACTCTCAACTCTCTCTAGGGTCTTAGCCGCCTCTCCTTGTTATTGGGTCCTTCCTCAAACAAGAATCTCTGCCTCTTTTTCATCTTTAGTCTCAAGTAATCTTTATATATATATATATATATTTAAGATTTACATATAAATTTTATATTGGAGACCAACATACATAAAATTGAAGCATCATCCACATGTAGTTTGGATTGAGTCAAACTTGTTTTTTTTTTTATCTCTATTTTATTTTTATTTTTTATTACTATTAATATTATTCAGTCTTAACTCTCATAGAATCTGACAAACAAGAAACCCTTTCACATGTTCAAAGAAGTTGGATGGATATGTATTGAACGTTTTAAAACTATGTACGGTAGTATATTTGAACACAACAACTTCAATAGAATTTTGTTTTGAAAAGGGTTAAAAATAATTTGCCCAACTTTTGAAAAAAATTAAAGATTTAATTGATAATTTCTAATAGAATTTTTATTCTTCAATTATATATATATATATATATATATATATATATATATTTTTTTTTTTTTTTTTTTTAAATTATGATTATTTTCATATTTTTTAATTGTTTAGTTATTATTCCAAGAGAAGTAAGATATATAAGAGATTAATTAAATATAAGAGAGGTTTATTACTATTTTATAAAAGTTCTATAGATGCAAATTTATATTTTGAAAGTTGAGGAGGCTAAATATTTTAAATTTTTTTATTTTATTTTGAGGGAATTTTTTTTATTAAGAATTATGAAGTGTGTTTATTAGGTTTACCTTGTTTAGAAGGATACATTACCAAAAAAAATAAAAAATAAAAAATAAAAAATAAAAAATGCTCTAGACCTAAATAATTATTCTATAGGCACTAAAGCTATGTAAACCTTACATATTTAATCTATTGTAGATTCAAGAGCTATATTCACATTACTTTTTTTTTTTTTTTTTTTTTTATAAATCACTAAAAACCATTTAAGTATATATATATATATGCAGTCTATATAAACATAAACCATCAATTCTATGAAATTGATCTTCTTTGAATGAGCGAGGATATTGTCTATCTTTTAACTTTTTAAAAATTAATAGTTTAACTTATAATTATTAAATGTTTATATTTGAATTTTTTAAAATTTAAGGTTAAATTATTATTTTAGTTCTTCTATTTACACATTTTTTTTATTTTCGTCCCCTGACGTTCGTTTCATTCGATTGTGTCTTTTTAAAAAAATTAAAATATTCTAAGAATTTTCACTCTAACTTTTATTGTATCCCTTCTTTTTCCATTAACTTTCACTTTCGTCTTATCTCTGCCGTCGTCACATTCCCCTACCTCCGTTGCTGCTACTGCCCCGTTTCCGTTGTTCATGCCACCCCACCTCCTTCATCATCTTCATCGCCACCCACCACTCCAAATCTATCGTTATCGTCGTTGTTGCTGCCGTTCCACCTCCATCGTTGTTGATGCCACTACTCTAACTTGCCGCCACCAATGACGGTGGTGGAGGCCAAGGTGAGATGACAACAATTGTGGCAAAGGTGGTGCGGCAAAGATAAAGTTGGGGCGGTCGGGAATAGAGGTGGAAGGTGAAATTGGAGAGGCGGCAAATATGTGGTAATTGAATGAAAATGAAAACAAATAGAAAAAGAATGAGAAAAATTAGTAAAATTATATTTTATAAAAGGTAAGTAGATATTAGAATATTTCTCTTTTATTTTTTCTATCTAAAAGATGAATCTAGATGTATATCTTACCTCTCCTAAACTTTTATTTTCACTCTATTTCAACTCTCCCTTTAAGATTGCATGCACACAAATGACAAATCATAATGTATTAAGTACTATATAAATCAAACTTTAACCAAATTGGTAGTAACTAAGTAACTAGTAACTGATTGCAATTTTATAGATTTTTAGTTCTCTATCCTTCCCTCTCTATCTCTATTCATCTCTTATATTGTTTCTCTCAAGACAAAGTTAATGTCAACATCACAAAGATTCCTTTTTACGTATGCACACCTAACAAAAAACCTGCCTTCTATATTGACAAGGACTTCCAATATCGATCGATGATCCCAAAATAATATGGACGCAATTTATGAAAAGGTCAAAAGTATCATGCTCTTATTCGGAATTTATTTATTGATCTTTCTCTTTTTCCACTCGAACTCTATTCCAAAGGAAAGCCATAAAAGTATTAGAAAATGCATATAGTTTTCCCTACTACTATAATTCGATCACTTGTCAAACTTCAATACGTCATAATATCCAATTAAAAATTCAATTCCACCATTCTAGATTTATATTTAATGGAAATAAAAATAAGATGCAACACTTTTATTTTTTTAACATGAACTTAGTGAAAGATTATGTGCTTTTATATATATATGAGAATCACTGAATCTATTTTTATGTAGGCTTATAACCATGTCTAATATGTCATTTGTGTGCACGGGCCCCCCATTTGCGAATCTCGTCCATACTCTCTCAGCCTTAGTGCTCATCGGGGCTGTCTTTCGGGCACGTGTTGATACTATGTACTTCATGCTCAGTAACTATTATTTGGACTAGTTGGATAAATTGACCTAGGATTGCACCAATTATGATTTATTTTGTCCATCCAATTAATCTTGATCCAATGGGGGATTTTGAATCATCTTTAGCATATATATATATATATATATATATATAAAAGGGGTGCAAGTGGATCGAACAAAGGTGTAGAAATGGTTGAAGGTGTTGAAAACGATAAAGTATGGGAGTGAAGAATTGGAGCAAGGCAAGAGAGATTAAGGCTACAAACTCAAAAGAAAATCGCTTAAAAAAATAAGATTTTCTTTCGTAAACAAACAAAGATAAAAAAAAAAAAAAAAAAACGAACTCATAAGAAATCTTATCTTTCCTTATAAAAGCTATTTAAAAAAGAAATGAAAAGTTGTCGAATAAGGATTATGATAAGTAGATTCATATTGTCAGGTATGCGTATCCTAGAGAGTATTAGAGTCAGTTGGTCCCTCAAGAGTTGGAAAGCAAAGATGAGATTATTTCCTTTTTTTAGAGGGAGAATTAAAGAATTCCTTCTTCAAAGATGTGTAATCCTCATATTGATTATAAGAGTTTTGGACATATTCCAAATCATCATCATCGATATCATTACTCTAGCTATATCGATAATCTATTTCTTCTTCTTTGAGAAATTTTCTAAATTTGGTGAAAGAGAAATTGGAGAAGGATATTTTTACTCTCACTCTAAGAGGAGATTGTCTCTAAGAAAAATGAATCTCAGCTCAAGACTCCTCAAATAAAACATAGGATTTCTAATCTTGAGAAGATTAGAGATGCATTCGGTTTCATATTCATGATATTCAATGCCATTCATGAATATATTCAATGTCATTCATGAACAAAATATTTTGGTCATTATAAATGGACATGATATCATGTTTTGTCATTATAAATGAAATGTGATGCCATTTGGTTTGAGAGATGTACTATCTAAAAATCAAAATATCATGAATAAGATATTCAATGCCTATGATGATTTTATAATTATTTATATTGATGATGTGTTAGTATTCTCAAACTCCATCAAACAACATTTCAAATATCTAGGAATATTCCTAAGTGTTATGAAGAAAGCGGGTCTTATAACTTCAACAAGAAAGTTGAAGCTTCTTCAAGCATAAATCATATTCATGAGTTATGTGATCAAGCAGAATACTACAATCCCAATCCAAAAAGCCATAGAAATCTCGTCCAAGTTTTCTGATGAAATTGCTTCAAATATTTTTTAAAAATCTACATTTTATTACAGACTTCTACAAAGACTTGTTAAGAGATATAAAACCCTTGTATGATAGACTCAAGAAAAACCTCTCAGATTGGACCAATGAATATACTCATGCAGTTCAAAAAATAAACTTACGGTCTAAATAGTTACCTTGACTTAATTTGGCCCATCTTAAGGCCTTCAAGATAGTCAAAACGGATGCTTCGAATGAACAATCCATGTTCCATAAGCAAACCAGACCCACATTGACCTCTTGCAAGGCATATGGGTCACCCGCGCAATGAGAAGTTCTCGGAACTTCATAAAGAACTTGTAGTTACTATTACTGTACCAGACTGATCTTTCTGTCTATGCCAAATCCTGGTAAGTCTTAAGGTATGGTTTAACTTTTAAACCCCAATAAACTTGACCATATGAATCATATGCTTTCTTATGCAACTTAAAAAATGGATCTATGAAAAAAAAAAATTCAACCACTCTACTTTGTAAAGATTCCTTATTGCTTAAGGTACATCACTCATAGGACTTATCTTCTTGATAAAGAAATGATAGATCTCATCTTATCACCTCACAGACTGCACATACTCCAGTATATGCCCAATGGTTCGCACTTTTAATGGCTAATGGATAAGAACACGTGGAGTGATATCAAAACATGATACCTTATTAGTTAGTGTTGTGGTGATCTCAAGTCTGAGGATCTCAAGTACTATAGTCTCATTAATAGCTATTATCATTACCCTTGAGACTTGTCAAGTGATCACATCCAGTGATTAATCTTCTATTAATCACTTGCATCTCCATCCTAGTGTTCCCTAATATTGATGATTATGAGAATATCATTCTTACAATAAGAAAATAGTTCATGTAATAGTCTTTTCAGATTGTCAATATCCTTTTATAGCAATCCTACGACTACAAATAGTTGGATCTTAAGCTTATAACTCTTTAGGACTCATAGAGCATGATCATCATCATGATCCTAAGAGCATTACCTAAGAACTAAGAATCTATCATGCTAAACATACATATGAATATATATATATATATATTCAAGCAACTTTCTTACTCCAACAAAATAATAAACAAGTGGTAGACATATTAATTGCTCAAATGATAATACAAAGTATTTATAGTGTTGAAATTGTTTATATGTAAGATTAAATCTCATAAGTATATGGTCCGATTAGACATATTTGACTAGTTTAGCGGGCATACACTTTCAGTCTCCTATTTGCACTAAAGTCAATTGAATCTTAATTACAATCCCATTTTTTGTAAAATGGTGGTCAAACTTTTTGTTGGGAAAGTGCCGTAGTGAATGGATCCTCCATGTTGTCGTTTGTGTCCACTCTTTCTAAATCACCTCTTGACGTTTGACTATCTCTCAGATTAGGTGACATTGTCATAGTACATATGTTGGATTTTGGATAAAATTTGGGTTCCTTTACTTGTGCAATCATATTGTTATTATCATAGTACACTACTATGGTATCAACGATGCTAAGAATCTCGTGAAATTTTTTGTCAATTATTTTATTTTTAAATAACCTCATTTCTAACTCTATCCACCTATTTATATTGAGAATGTGATCATTACTGATTTCATGATTCTTAAGTTTTTTACTAAGATTTTTCCAATCCTTAGTTCTCTCATTAGCCAAATACATTTTTGAACCAAATAATTTACAACAAAAATAATACACTTTATCCAAATTTGTTGAGTATATAAACCAGATTACATGTTTCTCTATTTGATAATTTTTTGATATAATGCACTATAGAAAATACATATTATTTTTATCTTTCAGAAAATCTATACTATTTTCTCTAATTGGATCATTTTATACAATCAAATCTCTAATGTTAATATTACAATCCTTCAAATTTCATGGGTCATAGATATTAAAATTTTGAGTATTTAAAAAATTTTCATTAATTTGTAAATCTATCTGAGCATCGTTATATTTTTAAAATACTATATAAATATTTTCTTCGAAACTCTTCCACATTTTTATCTATATTTTCAGGTTGCTCCCACGGACAATTTATTTTCTAATTGATCTCATGAAGTGTTTTTTTTTTTTTAGAAGAAATTTATGAAGGACCATAAACTCTACTTCCAATTCCTATATACGTCGCCTTTGAACGCACGAAGAAGTAAATAACAACTCAAAAGTTGACTTTTTGAAGTGAATGAAGGCAAAGGAAAATGAAAATTTTAGTTAAAGGCCCGTTAAGGCAGCATAAATGTATTCCCAACGTAAGAAAGTATGAAAGTTATTAAAGGTTTTATAAGTGCCTATAAATACTATCTATTTATAAATAATAAATAAAAGAAAATGAAATATGTACGTGCATGTGACATGAACGTGAGGTATTTGTAATACTTATTAGACACATTTTTCATTTATAGATACATTTTTCATGAACGTGAGGTATTTTTTGGTTTTTAACGTATTTTTATATATATTTCAATTCTTGAAATCTAAAATATTGCCAACAGTTTTTACACCACAGAAATGTAATTGGTTTTGTTCTAGTAAGAAAAGGCAAAAAAGTTGACTAAGGTCACGACAAAGAAGCTTTTTTGGGCTTTGATCTGTTCAAAACTTGGGATGTTTTTGACCAGATCTCTCTTTTATTTTCAGGGCTGTCCTAATTAATGTCAAAACCTTTTATAATTTCAATCTACTACTTGATAGTTACGAGAAAAAGCATGTTTTGTTGACTTTTTTTCTTAATATATATATATATATATATATATATATATATATATATATATTTTTTTTTTTTTTTTTTTTTTTTTAAGGTTAAAAAATTATACCCACATTCTTCCATTTTTCAAATCGAGGCAGTGGGAGAGGCATTAGTACTAGTATTAATGTATAATTATTTTTATTTTTATTTTTATTATATGTGTGACACAAAACTCAACATCTTGGGATAAATTATTGCCAATTAAAATAACAAAAAGAGTGAGGAGAAAGAAAGTGCAATAGTGTCGTATGCCCATCGTCAGCAAACATAGCCGACATGTCGTTTTTAAGGAAGAGTCAAAAATCGGTGCCGATAAAGCATTTACGTGTCAGGATCGTGGGCTTAGATTAGGGGCAGAAAGGGATTGAAGGCAAAAGAAAAGTTTGAATGATTTGACCAAAGACTCATATGAAGGGCCCACGTGATTGACTATTTTCCCAATAACAATTCTCCGTTAACTCATCAAACCCCATTCAATCTCAACCTAGCCCGATTCATGATACTCCATTAATGAATAGAATAGGATTAATACTTTGGTCTAATTTGAATTTATTTATATAAGTAAAAATAAATAAATAAATAAGACCAAAACAAATTAGAATTTTTTTTTTTTTTTATAGCTTTTCTACTAAATCTTAAATCTTAATAATTGTTTTTTTTTTTTTTTCTATTAAGTTAGTTCATCTTTTAAAAATTTTATGATATCAAAAGTAATCTCTAATTTTAATAATGTTCCGGATCTTCTTAATTTTAAATTTATTAATAATATATTTTAGAGCGTTATGAAAAAATATGAAAAATAATCTTCGTGCTACTTTTAATTATAATGTTACTGAATTTTTTTTTTTTTTTTTTTTGACTTGTCTTAAAATGGTTATTAGTTTTGAACGTAAATTTTGGTCTTAAATGATGTTACTTTAATTAGATATAATTTTCAGAGATTTATTCTAAAGTTTAAAATATTTTATATTATTATTTTAAGCAAATCTCAATTTTTAAAGTATATAATTCTAACATTTATTTAGAAATCATATCAAAACGAAAGAATGTGAGATAGTGGTGGTTGGGAAATTGTATAAAAATGAAGAAAGAAAAGACAAATTTGTAATTGGAGAAAAAAATATAAATAGAAAATTATTTTTAAGTTATTTTTCAGTTTAATAAATATTTATAAAATTAATGAAACTGATAAATAATCTTAAAATTAAGTTTTTTTTTGTTTTAAGGACTGGCTCAAGTCGAAAAAATAGTTATAAATTTTGATCGGATCGGATATTAAATCTAACTGAAATTACAGATATCCTAAAATATTGGATTGGATTCGACCTGTTGTTCAATCAAAATAAAAATCATAGATTCAATAAAAGTTAAGTTATAATCTTAGATTCAATTACATACATATATAAATACACGCATACATACACATATATACATACATGATACATACATACATATGTATCTATATATATATTTTTTTTTTTCTTTTTTTTTTCCCTCTTAAAGCTGCCTTAACTGCTGGGAGTTAGTAGCTTAAATTGAGAAACGTTTCCATCAGAGAAGGCACTTACTGTTATCCTGATTGGAGGTAGAAAGCTTTTGTCAAACCCTCCTTTTATTCAAATCTAATCTTTCTAGCTAGAAACTAGTCTCATTCAAACCTACTCTCTCTCTCTCTCTATATATATTTACTCAATAATTAAGCACATATATTATTCAGATCAGTGATACATATTCAACTACAAACTACCTTCTTCTTCTTCTTCATCAATGTCTGATAAGCATGATGAGAGAGGCTCTAACTATTACCACAACCTAAGGATCCAGATGCAGCTGCTAGATGATGATCATAATCAAAAGCCTTATGGAATTTCTGGGTCATCTAATTACTACAATCTTCAAGCTGGGTTTGATCCAAACCGTTCATTCACTGGGTATAGTATCAATAATAAGATTAACATTATTAATAATTGCTTTAATAGGGATGAAGCTGCTGCTGCTGCTGGTGCACCCATGGAATTTTTCTCTTCCTACTACAAATCATCACCATCAATACTATCAAGAGTACCAAGCTTTGCTGTTAATGGCTTGTCACCTTCTTCATCTGAAGTGATTTCCTCCATAGAATTAAGTCGTGATCAAAAGGTTGAGGATCATGACCAGGCTGATGTGAATTATGATGGATATAATTCATTGGCTAGGAATTCATCTGCAGTTTCTTCTAATTCTTCCTCTGGGGCTGGCGTTAATGCAGAAGAGAACTCTAGCAAGAGTACTACTACTAAGAAGAAGATCAATAGGCAGTCTTCAAAATTGGAGGATGAGGAATTAGAAGGAGAAGGAGAAGAAGAAGAAGAAAAAAAAGAAGAGGAAAGCTCTGAGAAAGTAGAACCCATGCAAGTGTTGTTCGTCTTTATGGATCTAGGGTTTTGATTTAATTTGTTAATTTTATCTTGGGTTTTTATTATATTTAATTATTATTTTTAATGGTACGATGGTTTGCATGAATGATATGTATATATGAATAATGAACAGCAGCAAAGGGAAGAAGAAAGGAGAGAAGAAGGAGAAAGAGCCAAGAGTTGCTTTCATGACCAAGAGTGAGGTTGATCATCTAGAAGATGGGTATAGATGGAGAAAATATGGACAGAAGGCTGTCAAGAATAGCCCTTATCCAAGGTTTGTTCATCATTCATTTACTTGCACCCAAACATACCCTATGGCTATGGTATATAGAAGTATATTGCTGCAAAATGGGCTCTATCTTGAAAGACCGGCTGATAGGAAGAAATGACACCAAACATATAAGCACTTCACTGCATAAATACCTGCATCATATATATAATATACGTACATAGATGCTTGCTAAGATTGTCCTTCATTTACACATGGCATATGAGATGAAACGTTGTCTTCTTTTGCCTTTGCTGCTCCCAAAATAGACCGAGTGAAGATAGACTTTAACTTGAAAATTTTCAGACAAGCTAGACGAGGTTTGAATGGATGTAAAAAAGTCAATGAAGAAACTAAAAACCCAAGTTCACTTTGGATTCTATTAAAAAAACCAAAAATTGTATAATTACAATGAATCTTCTACTTTGATTTCTTAGTTATATACTATCCGATAGTATTGAAAATGAAGTAAATATACGAGGAGCAAATTGGAAGGCTCTCCCGGTCCATGTGGATAAATGACTCGTTTGGACAGACAGTTTCGCAAAATCCCTTTGAAAACTATAAATCCACGCCATATGGACCGTACATTCCAAGTTTGCTTCTCAAATTGAGAGGACTTCATCCCAAATCAATACATATGTGCTTAGTCTCTTACGAACACACCTTAAATTTTCAGACTATCACTTAATGCAATCATAGTTTTTGTATCTAATTAATCAATCTTATTATAATATAACAATTAATGATCTGAAATATCTATATGTCGGTGACAATTATTGCAGAAGTTACTACAGGTGCACAACACAAAAATGCAAGGTGAAGAAACGAGTGGAGAGATCATATGAAGATCCATCTACGGTGATAACTACGTACGAACGTCAGCATAACCATCCACTACCATCAACGCTTAGAGGACATAGTAATCACAACATGGCGGCCGCGGCAGCTTCTTCTTCTATTTTCCAACCTTCAATGTTGCTGCCGCCACAAATGGCGGCTCCGCCTTATAGTTTTTCTCAGTTGTTGAGTACTACTCAAATGCCTCATCATCAGTATCTTAACCCTGGCTTCCGTATCGGCGGGTCCTCGGCTGCCGCCTCCGACGGTTATTCACAAATCCAGAACCATTCTCATCATCAATATAATGATATGTCTCACGAATATGGACTATTGCAAGACATTTTAAACCCCATGTTCCTTCAACAACACCCATGAAATTCTCTCTATACCTCTCTCTCTCTCTTTCTCTCTCTCTCTAGATTTGCATATTAGTTAATGCACTCCGGGAGGTTTAAATAATATTGTCAGTTTGTCACGCTTGACAAGACTTTGGAATGGTTGAGGACATTATAGTATTATATATTATGACTAAACTATCATTTTTAGTCCTAATTTTTATGGTTTTTTCATATTCACTCTTAAATTTTTAAATAATCTAATTTCGTTCTTAATATTTTTGAAAATTTTCATTTTCATCCTTTAAGTTTAAATTTATAAATGGTAAGTGTAAAAATAATCTCTATAGTTCTATGTATACAAAAACTAATACATAATATATTAAAAAATCACTAATATGGTTAAAATAGTTGTCATAGAGATCTAAGAACGTAAATAATGAAAAATAAAAAGTTAAAAAACTTTTTTACCGTCTCCCATATTAGAAGTTAAGTCAATATCTAACATATACTATGAAAACTTGTACTTTTAACTATCTAAACTATCATAGTTAGAGCAATTACCCCTTGTAGCTCAATTACTATCTACATTTTATAGAAACATCATGTGTTCTGCACATCATTTTTGTTATCTAAACGAACTTCTTCCTTCCGATCCACTGAACACACCAGAACGTCAATCATCGTCTTCCTCAACTGACGAAAACGACGTGCCCTCCACCATTTTCTCTTTTTTACAAGCAAACATTTTCTCTTCCTCCTTATTCGTTGCCTTCTTCTCTCTTTAATTCCTGAGAATTTAGGATCTTAGCGGTTTTTCTATTCCCTCGCTTTTTGTATGCGACAATGTACTAGACTGCTTGCTCTGCTTCCAGACTTAATATTTGAAGTTTCGAAGAGTGTACGGAATGGACGATTTGCAGGGAATTAATCCCGGCCTGGTAGGATTCAATTCTCGATTTCTTTTTTGGGTGTCGTGTTTTGTTTTCTGCTAATTCTTTTCGGAATGCTGAGGAATTCCTGTTTTGTCTCTATGAATGGACGATGGATTTGTGACTGTGGAGTGTTGTTTCATACTGTAGTTTTGCTGAATATAATGTAATTGTGTTTTTGATAGTTTGATTATTGTTGAAACTGCAATCCTTTGCTTCGATGTTCACTGAGGGATTTGGACTGAACTTCTGTAATTGAATGATAGTTTTTTTATTTTTATGAATTCTTTTTGCTTTGTTCTTCTCTTTGCTTAGATTCATTTGGTTGTCATTATTTTTTTTGAATTTGTTATAATCTATTTTGTTTTTTCTGTTGTTATGTTTCAGGTTTCATTTTTGCTGGGTGTAATCCCAGTTTTTGTGGCCTGGATTTATTCAGAGTTCTTGGAGTATAAGAAATTATCATCTCCTTCTAAACTGTAAGTTTTTTCTTCTACATGCATCCTTAGAATTTGACTTCTCAAGGTAATTTGTTGTTTATAGGCTTATATATCCATTCTATACTTCATTTTCTGCAATGAAATTTTGTTTGCTCCCTTTGTCTATTTGGCTGTTGTGTATTTCCTTGAGCTGATTCTCGTTTGAAGTTACTTTTGATAAGCTACCACATCATTTCCATGCTTTTCTTATTTGATGATCAATTGGAATATCCCAACTGCATCGTTTTAAGTTGAGTGAGTTTGGCGGGTAGTACTGAATCATGCATGAACTTTAAGTCTACTAGTTAGTATGCTAGCTGTTAGTTTCTTGTTCTTACTCTGTTTTGGTATATTATAGTCAAATTAGATAACTTCTTAACTTTTTGGTGAGGTTATAATCCTTAATGAGCTTCATCTGTTATAGCCCTCTACACACTCTTCTTCCTCTCAGGCCAATCTATATCAGTCATCTTGGGAAGACAATACTATGCCAAAGGTGGCAAAAGCGGGAGTAAATTCAGTCATTTTTTGCTTCATTTATGTCTGTCTTTGTATGTAGATTTGGGCCGTCTTTATAGATCTAAAAGTTAAAAGATATGTTATATCATAAGAAAAAAGATAAAAACGTAGGCCGATTGAAATATAATTAATTTATAAACCGTATTTTTTTACAGTTACGACTAACCTCTCTCTTTTTTCTAAATACGGTGTAGCCAGATCGAGTTTCTGGTATAGATCGAGTTCACGGTTCAGAATGAGTTCTCGGTCCAAACAGAAATATGTTTCTATGCATCTCAAATCTAAAACTTGGTCTGGACCGAGAACTCAAACCTAGTACTCAATTTGGATCGAGAACTCAGATTTAGAACTCGGTCTGGACCGATGACTCAAACTTAGAACTCAGACCTAATACTCGGTCTGGACGGAGAACTCAAATATAAAATTCAAAACTATAACTCAGTCTAGACTAATGATTCATACATTTCTTTATCATTTTCACATTTCCAAATTTTAGAAATGGAGAAAATTGGATTGTAAATTAGTAAAGGAGCCGGTCAAAATTTGATTAAAAAATTGTCTGCTATATGCATTTGAAGGAGAAGGAAAAAAAAATAGAGATGAGTAAGAGTCAATTATTTGAGCGAAGGAGAATAAGGAGAATGTGAGAAAAATAATATTTTTTTATCGGCTCATATTTAGTTTTTATATAAAAACGGTATACAATATATTTTTTCCCTTTTGTTTTTAACGTAATAAGTGTCGAGTCCGTTAGATAAGATGGACGGCCGGAGTTTACACATAGGGAGAGACGAAAATAATGAGATAATTACTGAATCCACAAAAAAAAAAAAAAAAAAAAGCAAATGTTTAGGAACCCTAGCTCAACTCATAGGCTTCCCAAGTACTAATTAAGAAAAAAAAAAAGAGAGTAGAAATCAGTCAACAGAGATCTCCCCTCCCCCTTTTCTTCCCATACAGCCCGTCAATCCGTCTTCTCTCGTATACCCCATTCCATCACCGTCCAATCAATCTTATTACAAACCCATCAACGGGAGCCCACATAAAGCCAATGAACCATCACCGTACGATCTGGATAAGGTTGATCAACACGATGTTGACATACACCCGCACGTACTATCACAGAGTTCTCCACCTCACAATCTGGAGGAGAGAGAAGAGAGAGAGAGAGAGAGAGAGAGAGAGAGAGAGAGAGAGATTTTGTGCGGTTTCTTTCTCTTTCCTCTTTTCTTCTTCTTCTTATTTTTCGGGACAGTGAGCCTAAGTTTAAGTTTAAGCATTTACAATTACAGGAGGAGAAACTTTGAGGCGAAGAAATCGTTGGATTCTTTCATTCTTTCTTTCTCTGTGACTGGAAAAGAAAGTTTGGAGAATGAAGAAGAGTGTGAATTTGGAATAAGGCAGATAGATTTTTCGAGTTTTTTTGGGACTTTTTTTGAATTCGAAAATGGCGGTGAAGCTTTCTAGCTGGTTTTTGAGCTCTGGATTCGACTCTTTGCACTGCAAGCAATCGGAAAATGCTCGATTCTCTTTCCCTTACCATCATCATCATCATCATCATCGATTACTCCCTGCTTCGTGTAGAATGCGAAATCGCCATTTCAGGTTTTCTCTTGTTGCATCTTCTCAATCCGCTTTCTCCTTTATGAAAATAAAAATTAGCACTTTAGGGAAAGAAGACGAGTTCTCGATATTGATAAGTGGTGTGTGATTTGATTATTTGAATTGTTTTGTTATTTTCAAGTACTATTTTTTGTTTTTTGGTTTGGTTATTTTTTTTTATAGGCTCTTTGCTAAGTTGATTTTTATGGAATGGGGAGTAATGATTTACTCTATGAATTGGGTTTATAAATTCTCATGTGTGATCCCCTTTGAGTTGAATTTTTCTTGGTCATGACTCATGAGCTGCTTGGATTGAATCAGGTCGTCTCCATTACTATCATTTTGCTCTTACTTTGTTTGTTCTCGATTACTTAGATGTTTTTCAGATCATGGATGAGAAGATAAACTGCTGTAAGGTGGAAAGGATAAATTTAAATCCAATTTTATGATATATATAAATATATATAAAAAGTTCAGAAGAATGTGAAGAACATTCCAATGTTCCTCTTTCAGATTATTTTTCCTTATTACAGTCTTTGTCCTTGTAACATTTTCGGTAGAAGTATCGATTATTCGGTCAAATTATTTTACTAGAATTTGCATAGTTCATCTTTTCATAACACTGTATAAGGTCACATTTTAGAACTTTGTATTTTCTGTGAGTAATAATGTTCATTAAGTTTTCATAATGCAGTAATCAAATCAGTATCTTTTCGTTATATTTCTGAACCAAGATTTCCATTTAATTTTATGCAGTTCTCAGCCTAAGAGACAGCAACTGAAGAAAGCCTCTCATGAAAGACCTTCAATAAGTTCTAATTTGCAGCGCAATGGAGATGAAGACTCGGAATCTGAAACTGTTGTAGTAGAGAGAATCCCGATTTCAAATCAAGAGAGCTCATCTAATGAGGTTTCCAAGATGACAATCACTATGGAGCGAAATGGTGCAAAAGATAGAAGCGGGGTAAAAGAACCTGATGATGAAAACAAACTGGTATTTTACATGTTATATAAATATACATATATAAATGTCAAAATATTTGTGGCATTGCTTCCCCACGATGAATTTCAAATGGTTTTTCTATTTGCATCTTATACTTAGTTTGAGATTTTGGCAGTGAAACGATCTACTTTTATCTGCAATCAAACTTTTAATTGATGAGAATCCGAGAGAGAGCATTTTTCTATTTCCTGTAAACTTGATTCTTAGAATTGGAGTTCTGTGACTGGATTATTGTGAGAAATTGGGCTTAAGTAGATAAGAATTTGCTTAACAATTCAGTACAGTGGATAAATTATAAGTTAAGTTTGAATTCAAATTGGAGTTTGGAGAACGCTAAGGCAAACTAGCGTTGATTTCTAGACGAGTCAAGTCATTGAAGTTCATTTGATTTTCATTTACGGGATGTTTGAGAAATGCAGGATTATTATACCCTCACGACTGAGCAAGAGAACTAAACATAAATGTTGGAAAACTTACAGGCCGTAAATTTGGATGGTGCAGAGCTGCAATCAGGCATTCAGCTTGAGGATTTGATTGGGATAATAAGAAATGCAGAGAAAAGTAGGATATAATTACTTATTTGCAGACTTTCCAATTCTGATTTGTATATGTTCCTTTTCATCCATTAACTCAATTTTTATCTTTCTTGTGGGTCTTATTGCCATTTTATACAGATATTCTTCTCCTTAACCAAGCTCGGGTCCATGCCCTTGAAGATCTTGAAAAAATTCTCTCCGAGAAGGCGGCATTGCAAGGAGAGATAAATGTTCTTGAGGTGAAATTGGCAGAAACTGATGCCCGGATTAAAGTTGCCGCCCAACAAAAGATTCATGTAGAATTTCTTGAAGACCAATTGGAAAAGCTAAGGAATGAATTAAAAAACCGAGGTGGCACTGAAAGAAGTGATCTTGAGATTAATGAAAAGGATAATAATATTTCAAATGCGAAAGCTCTAATCTCACAAAATATAGATACGCATTTTGAGTCCCTTAAGAACGAGCTTGAATCTTTCAGGACAGAAAATATCTCCCTGAAGAATGAAATACAAGCAGTTACAGAAGAGCTAGCTAATGTTAAGAAAGCAAATGAAAGAGTGATAATGTTGGAGAAAGAATGCTCAGGTTTACAGGCATCTTTAAAAGACTTGGAGTCTAAGCTTTTGGCTTCTCAAGAAGATGTTTCAAAACTTTCTTCTGTTAAAGTTGAATGCGAGGAATTAAGAGAGAAAGTAGAAAATTTGCAAGGAATGCTAGATAAAGCAACCAAGCAGGCAGACAAAGCTGTTGTAGTATTAAAGCAGAACCAGGAGCTCAAGGAAAAGGTTGATATATTGGAAGAATCACTTGAAGAAGCTATTGGCTATAAGCTATCTTCCGAAAAATTGCAACAATATACTGAAGACTTGAAAGAAAAGATAGAACTATTGGAAGACCGTCTTAAAAAGTCTGACGAAGATATGAACACTTGCGTACAATTGTATCATGAATCTATGGATGAATTTCAGGATACACTTGAAACTTTGAAGGAAGCAAGCAAGAAAAGATCTCTAGATGAACCCGTAGATGACATGCCTTGGGAATTTTGGAGCCGTTTATTCCTGTTGATTGATGGATGGTTTCTTGAGAAGAAAATATTGAGTGATGATGCTAAGCTGTTGAAAGAAATGGCATGGAAGAGAGATGGTCGGATTAGGGATGCTTACATGGCTTGCAAGGATAAGAAAGAAAGTGAGGCTTTGGCTATTTTTCTAGGGTTGAAGTCATCATCAACAAGGTACCATATTTTTTCAAGTTCCAAAAAAGAAAAATATTTGCAAGAGAAGGGTAAAAAAAAATAAAAATAGTATGCTGTTTTATAATCTTCACTGTTTTATCCTTAGTCCAGGATTATACATCGTTCATATAGCGGCAGAGCTTGCACCCGTTGCTAAGGTGAGCTCTGATCATTGTTTTATAAGAGTGAAGTATCTCCTGTTTCTATATGAAAAAACAATCAATTTTAATCCTCTTTATAGATATCTATATACATTTATACACAATTAATAATTATGGTTTTCATCCTTCCTAAGCACTTAATGGATCTAGACTCTACTCCTGTTTCTTAAGTTGAAACATAATGATACTGGTTTTTTTTTTCTTTTTCAAGTCACAGATGAAAAGAAAAATACCTTAAATGAACATTATTAATGAACTTATTTAAACATTTTTTTTTTCTTGGTTTCTTTTACATGTTAAGAGTACAAATGTACGTAAAGAAAGATTACCATTTCTTTCACAGGTTGGTGGTCTTGGTGATGTTGTGACCGGTCTGAGTAAATCTCTGCAAAAGAAAGGACACCTTGTGGAAATTATAGTTCCAAAATATGATTGCATGCGATCTGACCTCGTCCGTGACTTGAGGGTATCTGCCTTATTCTGAGAATTATATTTTAAATTAATGTGTCTAAGTTTCATTGATCTTTACATAATGGTCTGATTATTATAAATATTCTTTTTCAGGCACTAGATGTTATGGTTGAGTCATACTTTGATGGTCGATTATACAAAAATAAGATATGGGTTGGCACTGTTGAAGGTTAACACTCTTACTTACAAGAGAAGTTTTAGAATACACTAGGATATCAAACATGAATACTCTAAGCCCAATGACAAGATACTATGTAGCATCGTAGAAATAACAGAAAGTAACGTTATACTCTTATTCTATTACCATTGTAGAAAGCCTTAATTTCAATTTAGTCTGTGATGTATCTATAATGATGTTTTTTTGTTTTTGGGTTGAATACTATAGGTCTACCTATTTATTTCGTTGAGCCTCTTCATCCTGCTAAATTCTTCTGGAGGGGTCAAGTTTATGGAGAGAACGATGATTTCAAACGATTTTCATATTTTAGCAGAGCAGCACTTGAATTACTTCTTCAAGCTGGAAAGAAACCTGACATAATTCATTGCCATGACTGGCAGACGGCTTTTGTGGTATGTGCATTACTCTTTCTTTTTTTTTCATTTTGCGGACCAACATTTTTTATTTGGATAGGGTCCTCTGATTAATTTAATTTTATGATTTTTTTTTTTCTTCTCCTATGTCATACTTAGGCACCACTCTATTGGGAATTATACTACCCGAAAGGACTGAATTCAGCTAGAATATGCTTTACTTGCCACAATTTTGAGTACCAAGGAAATGCACCTGCTTCCGAGTTATCTTCATGTGGTCTAGATGTCCACCAGCTCAATAGACAAGATAGGATGCAGGACAACTCCTCACAGGATAGAATCAATCCTGTTAAGGTATTGTATATAATGAGTGCATTTGGTTCATCATTTTTAAACCCATGAAACTTCTAAATTTGTCACAAACACTGGTCCAAATTAAAAAATCCAAATTACTCACAATCTAACTAGATTATATATTATACACAAGTTATTGTTTACTCAAACTACAGTTTCGGACCCTTAACATATCTTTCTGATGGTTCTTCTATTCTTATTGCTCTCCAGGGTGCAGTTGTATTCTCCAATATAGTAACAACAGTATCACCTACCTATGCCCAAGAGGTCCGAACTGCTGAGGTATAAATTTCTCTTGTGCTAAGGCATTGTTTATTTGAGTGCTTTTAAAATTCTGTTTGGCTCCAATTCATTAAATTTATCTCTTAACAAATGTGTCACATCAATTTAAATCTAATCTGAGACTAAAAATCCTATTTCAAAAATCCAGGTCTAAAACCACTAAGGCAAACTGAGCCTAAATACCTTCTTCGAACTTTCCTTTGTTTGAACTTGTTTTTTCCTTAAATTTATTAATATCATTATTTGATTCTAAGCACTTTTCTTTGAAAACTTGTATTTCTAGAGTTGCGAAGAAGTTAAGACATGGGATCTTTTGGTAATAACATTTTAATTTCTTTTGATTTTACAGGGAGGAAAGGGTCTCCATTCGACGCTTAATTTTCATTCTAAGAAGTTTGTTGGAATTCTGAATGGAATTGATACTGATGCATGGAATCCTGCTACTGATTCATATCTTAATGTTCAGTATAACGCTAATGATCTTCAAGGAAAAGCAGAAAACAAAGAGGCTATAAGAAGGCACCTTGGGCTTTCGTCTGCTGATATCAGAAAGCCTTTGGTAAATCAGTTTTCCATATCATTAAAATCATTAAATTTTTCCCATGATATCTTCATATTTTTGCTTAGTTAGATGTCACCTAAAAGTTTTCTGGGATTTATGCTTCAACCATGTATGGTGACATGCTGAATGAATATGGTCTATAGCATAAGCTTCGTTTTCTCCAATACACTAGAAAATTTAAATGGAAACTTTAGTAATTGGCTAGTATAGGGTATGATCTGTAAGAGGAAAAAAAGTATAGAGTGAACAGTAATGTGCATGTCATATTTTTGTTAGAAATTTATATGCTGGTAGCAAAGTACCAAATTACAAATATCATTAAGCACAAAGTAGTAAAATGAAAACTAAGTAGGAAAAGGATTGACTTTCTATTTAGTTCAATCACAAGGGGTGCTCTAGAATGTACTATAATTTGATCTCCTTAATCTGTTATTTTCAACAGGTTGGTTGCATAACAAGATTGGTGCCTCAGAAAGGTGTACACCTAATTAGACATGCATTATTCCGAACATTAGAGCTAGGAGGACAGTTTATTCTTCTTGGTTCAAGCCCAGTACCACATATTCAAGTGAGTTTTTCTATTTTGTGTTATCTGCAAAGTTCTGCTTCTCATGTTCGTTGGTAGCTTTTCTTTGCTGATTAAGGTTAATTTCCTTTTTGTCTTTAGCGGGAGTTTGAAGAGATTGCCAGCCAATTTCAGAATCATGATCATATTCGACTTGTACTGAAATATGATGACTCTCTTTCCCATCCCATTTTTGCTGGATCCGACATGTTCATTATTCCATCTATCTTTGAGCCTTGTGGTTTGACACAAGTAAGATATTACATTTAGGGCTAAGCACTATTTCTAGGACTTCTATTATTTATAGTTTCTTTAGAAATTATAAATAAATAAAATCTGTGGCAAAGAATTGGCCAATAATATTTTATCTACATCTAGAAAGTGTGACATTTTTTTGAGACCTCAATTTAACTGTATAAACTCTTGAATCAGATGATTGCGATGAGATACGGTTCTATACCCATTGCAAGGAAAACTGGTGGTCTAAATGATACGTAAGATGCTCAGCATATATTTGGGTCTGACGGACCTTAACGGTTTCAATTTTCAAAACTATGTAATTTTATGAGAGTTACACTAGATGTAACTTAACTCTGACTCAATTTACTTATAGAAAAAAATAAACTTCTTTCTAAACATTTGATGTTTCTATTTTGTAGTGTTTTTGATATTGACGATGAGACGATACCCATCCAGTTTCGAAATGGATACACTTTCGTGACACCTGATGAACAGGTAACGATTGCTTGAACTTACTAAGCCTCCTTTTGGTAGACCTATTGAACTAATATTAAGCGAAATAAATGTTTATAATAGTGTATTTTAGTTATATTTTGTGGGACTAAATTGGATATTGTGGGTTCAAACTGGATTTTGGGTCTAAAGTCTATACTGAACCCAAAAAAAAAAAGTGTTCGCAAATAGAGCTAATGTATGAGCCTTTATGAGATTATGAGGATCTAAATTGGATTATCTGAGAAGAAACAGAATATTAGTCCCAGACAATTTCTGCCCGAAATGAGTCCTAAACAAGCATGCTATAAGTCAGATTGCATGTTAAACTTAGATATGTTATGTTTTTATCAGCTTCTGAGAAACTGGAGTCTGTATATCTAAAACTAGATATTTAAGACCTAAACTGAAGTTTCAAACACCAAACCAAATCAACCCAATTTATTCTATATTGTTTCTGCACTACGGAAAGTGTTCTGACACATGTTTTTTTGTTCCGGTTTAATAGGCACTAAGTAGTGCATTGGAACGATCGTTCAATCACTATCTGACAAATCCTGATAGCTGGGAGAAGTTGGTTCAGAAGGTCATGAATATAGACTTCAGTTGGGAATCTTCGGCCACACAGTATGAAGAACTATACTCCATGTCAGTTGCCAGAGCAAGGGCGGCTGCAAGTCACGCTTGAAGAAAAATTAAATGGTAAACTTTTACGGGATTATTTATGATTGTGAAAATTTGATGCTTAGCTGATAATAATAGTCCGTGAAGGGGAACCTATCTGGATATCTATGCTCGTTTACAAGCTAATCCTAGAGTTCAATTAATAATCTAAGGTTTAAGAAAAGTTCCAGAATTAGTAGAGCCGGCATGACTTCCCCTTCATCGGACAAACACTATTTATTTTGCTCATAAAAAAGCCTTTTTCTTCCCCCCCCCCCCCCCCCCCCCCCAAACATTTTCTGTACATTTCGTTCTTCATTATTATTTCTTTTCCTTCTCCAATAGATAAGATTTGTCATAATTTTTTATCCTACCTATTTTAGTGACAAAAACATACATCTCTTGTAAAATATTACACAGCTTTGTTATATACCAGGTACTGCAATACATGGATGGATATTGGGAATTGAATTATATATCCTGCATCCTTTCTTCTAGTTGATTCTCTCTCCCTCTTTCTCTCTCTCTCTATTTTTTTTAATATTTATCTAAAATTGACTTTCAAAGTCAACTTCTCTGTTACAAAATTCTGGCATTGACCTTGTAAGTAAGGTGGAGTTATCTTGCCTCATTAAATGACTCAAACTTTTCCTTTTTGATTGTATGCTTTTAGTAGGGTGTCCAATTTTTGTACTCCTAGCTTGGGCTTTTAGTTTGCTTGCTGGAGAGGAACAAATGTCCGAAAAATAAGACAATGTAAGGTATGTATATGTATTATCTAAATAGGACACTAATTATTAGTCTTAACAATATGGAGCAGCTCCATGCGTAAACTAACTAGTCTACTAGCCAACAAAGCTAAAAAGAAGCTTTAGATACGGCCACAAAATTAACATTATGTCTTCCATTAGTTTCAATCACATTTACATCAGAACCAACAATTAAACATTATGAAAACTCTTATCTCTCTCTTTCTAAACTCATTTTCCGGGCACAAAGTTGGTGGCATAAGCCCAAGCGTTGTTGCTAACCGGGTCAGCAAGGTGGTCGGCTAAGTTTTCCAAAGGACCCTTACGGGTCACAATGGCTTGTACGAAGAACCCAAACATAGAGACCATGGCTAATCTTCCATTCTTGATCTCCTTCACTTTTAGCTCTGCAAAGGCCTCTGGATCGTCAGCAAGGCCCAATGGGTCGAAGCTTCCACCTGGGTATAATGGGTCAATCACCTCACCGAGCGGCCCACCTGCGACACGGTACCCCTCAACGGCGCCCATCAAGATAACCTGTGTGGCCCAGATTGCCAGGATACTCTGTGCGTGGATCAAACTTGGGTTGCCGAAATAGTCCAGCCCACCTTCGCTGAAGATTTGGGCTCCCGCCTTGAACCAGACTGCTTCACCGAACTTGATTCCGTTGCGAGCCAGAAGCTCTGGGAAGACGCATCCAAGCGCCCCAAGCATGGCCCATCGGGAGTGGATCACTTCTAGTTCACGGTTCTTTGCGAAGGTTTCTGGGTCAGCGGAAAGCCCAGCTGTATCCCAGCCATAGTCACCGGGGAATTCTCCGGTTAGGTAGGATGGGGCCTCGCCGGAGAATGGGCCCAAATACTTAACTCGGTCTGGGCCGTACCATGGGCTTCCGGAGGAGACTTGCTTGGCGGCAGCCTTCCTCATGCTGATTCTTCCACTGCCAACAAGGTCAGAAGTGGAAGGTGAGAGCTTCACTGCCTCGCCGGAGAAAGCAGAGGAGGACAGAGCTATTGTTGAGGAAGCTGCTGCCATTTTTTAAAATTTTGGAAAGAGAGGTGTAATGGAGAAATGAAATGAACAAGTTGTAGAAATGAGGGATAGATTGTGATGTTCCGCTTGCTGGCCGTTTTATATGGGTTTTATAAGTGGGCCCGAGAATAAGTTTGCTTATCTTATGGCATCTAGATCTTTAATTTCATTGGTTTTCCAGATTTCATGATTCTGTATTTCTTTGTCCAGTTGGCTTTTTTTATACCACCAAACAGCTCATTGTGAATTGTGAGTGCTCTCATGAATTTGTCTTTTTCTCTTAAACACACGTCATATTACGATACTATATACATACACGTGCAAATGGTCGGAACGGTCGATATCAGTCGAAAGTTAATATTTCGGTCAATATTTTAGGATATAGGGGCTCGACCGGTCTAATTTTTTACCCCAACCGACAGTGAGCGGGTAGGGTGATGGACCGTGTTTTTTTATTTTATTTTTTTCAATTCTTCTAATACGGTATTTATAAATTAAAAATATTTCAAATATTACTTTTAAATATTTATAGGA
Source organism: Coriaria nepalensis (assembly GCA_027186245.1). Taxonomy (NCBI): domain Eukaryota; kingdom Viridiplantae; phylum Streptophyta; class Magnoliopsida; order Cucurbitales; family Coriariaceae; genus Coriaria; species Coriaria nepalensis. The sequence continues at coordinate 1,668,425 of CP114481.1, forward strand.
CTAAGCTTTTTCATTGATAAGATAGTTATTATTTTAGTTCAAATTATAATTATGATTTGTTTAGCATATTAATCTCTTATACTATATTTTTGTTGGCTTTTATTTTGATATTTTCCCTTTTTTTTATACATAAACTCTAATACTATTAATTTATCTATTATATATTTACTTTCATCCTTACAAATATTATCCATAATAATATCTAAAAATTATTATTTTATCTAAATAATACAACCTATTAATATCACAATTCATCAAAGACATCAAAATCTATCATAAATTTACGATAATTAAAATTATAATTCATAATCCAATAAAACAAATATTTAATTTCATTATAATTTCATAATACAACACAAAAAATATATATATATATATATTAAATGACGATCGGATTTTGACTCTAACCATTAATTCCTCATCCAAATTTTTCTGTGGGAAAAAAAAAATGACGGCTGTGGGATTTGAACCCACGCCCTTTCGGACCAGAGCCTAAATCTGGCGCCTTAGACCACTCGGCCAAACCGTCACTGGTTTTATTGCTTATCTTTAGTAACAATCAGAAGAATGTTTCCGAATTTCCAGAGAAACTGAGAGAGTGAGAGATGAGAGGAGAGAGAAAGACGGGCAGACGGCAACGATGAAGGTGGCGCAACTGAAACACGCATGGAACGCAACCCTTTTCGTCGGAGAAAAGATGTACGGATACTATTTAAAAATGAGTTCATCGTTTTAGAATGTATATCTTTCTAAAAAAAATAATTATAAATATAAAAAAATTTGATTATTTTTATTAATTCAGCTTAATCTTTTACATAACTACTTTTCACTTTTGTAAGTTGCAATATTTTACATCTATTTATATATCTTAATTGCTGCAACTTTTGCTTGAATTGCTTACTAAATTGGTTTGAAAATTTTGTATAATCTACATATTAAATTGCTTTAGGTGATCATTGGGAAAATCTTAGGTACAAGTAAAGTGTATAGTAACCTCTACTCTCTATTTCAATTTCAAGTACACCATAAAATAATATACTTTATGTTGTTCAAGGTTGAAACTATGAATTTCAGTATAAAATGTTTGAAATACAGTTCCAACCTTAAAATGATGTGCATATAAATTAATATTTTCAAATTAAAAGATAATCTATACTTTTTTATAGGAGTTATATTTGAAATAAAATGAAAATATCTAAATCGCTACATTATTTAAAATATATATATATATATATATATATATAAAAAGAAAGAAATATAACGCGTTTTAAAATATTAGAAAATAGAAATTAAAGTGCCAGCTAGAAATATGTTGTTCGTATTTGCCATAAAAGGTTAGACATACATGGAAAAAAAAAAAGAAAAAAAAAAAAAAAAAAAAAAAAAAAAAACTAAAAAGAGAGATTATTTTCTAATCCTATACAATTGATTTAATTACTAGAAATATTTCCTTATATATACTTGGGATACAAATTATCTTTTATGTTCTTACATATATTATATGTCTCTCATTCTTTGTCATATAAATTTTCATGTCCATTCTTCATCCCATGTTATCATTCTGATAACTCCGTCAATGGAAATCATTGATATGGCTACCGGAAAGTAGTCATGCAATCAACAAATAACGTCGTTTTGTACTTCCGTTGAGTACGTAGTTAACGATCATTAAATCACATATCCGTACCCTAGCATAAGCTAATTTTCTGTAATGAGATTATAAAGAAGATTAGAAAATATTAATCATTTCTATTTACTTGTTGTCAAGAATGTGACAAAATTTACTTGAAGAAAAATGAGAACTACAAAAATATTTTGTTCTATATATATCTCTCAAACCTAACCAAGAGAAAGGAAAAGCGAAAGAAGAAGAAGAAAGAAAAAAAAAAACCCTTCATTAATTTCAACCTCATATGAATATGGCAGCCATGATTAATGCTGGAATGAAGAAGAAGCAAACAAGAGGCCGCCAAAAGATAGAGATAAAGAGGATACAAAATAAAGAAGATCGTGTCATAACATTTTCAAAGAGAAAAACAGGAATTTTCAAGAAAGCAAGTGACTTGGCCACACTTTGTGGTGCTGAAGTTGGTCTTCTGATTTTCTCTCCTGCAGGGAAACCATTTTCATTCTCATCTCCATCTATGAATTCAATTACCAAAAGGGTTTTCAATCAAAACCCTCAAGAACTCAACTCTAATAATGGTACTCACTCGTTGGTGGAGTTTCATTGGAGAGCGAGAATCGATGAGTTGAATTATCAATATACTGAGCTACTAGATCGGATCGAGGCAGAGAAAGAGAGAGGGAAGGCTTTGTTGACGTTGAATGAAGGTAAAGGGGACCGCCGTGGGTGGTGGGAAATACCGGTTGAGGAAGTCGGTTTGGAGGAATTGCGAAAAAGGAAGGAGTTATTAATGGAGATTTATAAAAAGGCGAGTCATCAACTTCAAGGGAGAGGTGTTTTGGGTGCTGCTTCTTCTTCTTCTCCTTACATTTTTCATGGCAATCAACATGCTATTCTTCCTCCGAGCAATTATCTTGCCCCATCAGAGAATATGTCTGGTGTTAGACAGGGGTGGCAAACTCACTACATGAGACATGTCGGTCCCATCTCATATGGGACATATCATTTTCCAGTGCAACAAGATACTTTTTCGTCACCGCCGGTCATTGATTATGGCCGGAGACAATATTAAATGTATGTTTAATTACTACATAGAGCTTTTCTCTTCTGAGAAAAAAAGGTCATCTTATGTGATAATGATCTAGTAGTATAATAAACCCTGATTTAACTTATCATACAACATGATATGAGTAGTTGTGACATGAGATATTTTTTATTTATAAAAATGTTATGTTTAAGGTTTAGATAAGTAGAGATGTTTTAGCATGTAACATACACATGCATGCTGTCTTGTGCATAAAAAATGAGGCTTGACAATTCTTCTCTTCCCTATCTTTCATCAGAATGAATTAGGAAGTCATTTTAAAGAGAGAGAAGGATATTATATTCTTCCCCTTGAATTGTCAATACTCATCAACTTCTTAAAAGCTATATATTACATTGTCTCATGTAATTTCTAATATCCCTTAGATTTGGTTGCTAATAGTGTCATGAGATGAGAAAACAAGATGGATCTTTACATTTGAAGACAATATATCATCCAAGGTAACCAATCTTTTTTTTGTCCATATACATTATATTTCATTAAGATAAAAAGATATAGCTCAAAATGATTTTTCCGTCAGTTTTTTATTTTATTTATGTTATAGTGCATTTGACAATTTCGCTTACGTCGCCGAGCATTGATATGTAATTCAGTGCAATATTATTGGATGTATTGGAAAATGAACCTAGTAATATGGATACAAATTTTCTCTCGTTTCTTAACATCAATGGTTTGATTCAACTGATTTGATTGAGGCTGTTTTGAGTGTAGTTTGGAAAAAACGGATTTAAGATTAAAAGATACGTCATAGTAGTCGATGAAGAATATCATTATTTATAGATTGAATATTATGAGAGTATGCATGTGCATATTATTTTCAATTAATATAATATAAAAATCAAAACTACGAATAAAAATGAAAGAATGATATCCTTATTTAAGATTGAACATTATGAGACTATGCATGTTTATCATGTATATTACTCTTAATTGAGATAATATAAGAATCAAAATAATGAATCAAAATGATCGAGGGATATCCTTACTTACTCATAAATTGGATATTATGAGAGTATGAATATATATATATATATACATATTATTTTCAATTTAGATAATATAAGAATTAAAATAATTAATAAAAATAAATAAAAAAATATCGTTACTTAGACATTATGAAAAGATGAATATTTATCGTGTATATTATTTTTAATTAAGATAATATAAAAATTAAAATTATTTCCAAAAAAATTACCAAAATACATCATTAACTTTCCCAAAACAAAACACATAATCTAATAATTTAAATCATTAAAATGCTTTGGCAAAAAAAAAACGACCTTTTAGCGAAGAAAAGGTTGGTGACGTGGCAAGACAAGAAGTAACTTGTAGAAGGAGATAGAAAAATCTGTTGAGGGGGCGAATGAATGGCCGCTCTCACTCTGTCCTTCGTCCCAAAGACCTCTCCTCTCTGCTCTCTAATAAACTTCCATTTTCACACCCATCAATTCAACTTCCCTTCTTCCTCTCTCTCTAATCTCTCTAACTGCATATCCACCAAGAGAAATACAAGGTCTCCTTCCGTCCTCAATTCCACTAAGGTAATGTAAAATATCCACTCGCCTTCTAATTTTTAGCATTTCTAGTGAAAAGAAGAAAGAAAGAAAGAATGTTGTTTCTCATTATTGATTCTAGCGATTATGGTCTGTTTGTTTTCCTTGAAAATGTGAGAATATATCCAAGTATGCAGGAATTTAGGATGGTAATTTCACATTAATTGACTAAAATCCTGATGACATTGAGCCTTAGAGTTACTCTACTGAATTAGTGATAGAAAAATCTGAAGCTGATGTAAATGTGAAGAAATGGACCCTTTCTGTTTGTTTTCTTAGAAAGTGCAGGAAAAATATCAAGTATTTTGGGGAGTTCAGGATGACAATTTCTCGTTACATATAACTGTAATAAAGCTCTTCGACTTTCTTGATTTAGTGATTGCGTGTTTTGTATCATTCTCTGTTAGATGGAAGGGAGTGAAATTATAGAAGTGACGGAAAAAGCAGAAGCAAATCCAAATGTAAAGAAGAAGATTTTTGTGGCGGGTGCAACTGGAAGTACCGGAAAAAGAATAGTTGAGCAGCTTCTAGCAAAGGGGTTTTCTGTAAAAGCTGGTGTTAGAGACATAGACAAGGCTAAATCCACATTTTCCCAAGACAACCCGGCTCTACAAATTGTGAGTTAAATCCATTTTCCGAGATTAGCTAGTATCTAATATATATTGCAAATTCAACTGGGTTTATGCTAATAATATAATTTTATCTTAATACACTTGGTTTTCTGGGTATGTAATTCAAATAATATATGAACAAGACAGAGAGAAGAGATATATAACATGCATATTTAGGTGATTCGGTTTTAGTCTTGGGCATATTTTTCATTTCTTCTTCTGGTTTGTAACAAAATATACATTTAAGAATCTCTTCTATAGGTGAGGACGGATGTAACAGAAGGGTCTGAGAAGCTAGTGGAAGCAATAGGCAATGATTCAGAAGCTGTAATTTGTGCAACCGGTTTTCGCCCCAGTTGGGATTTATTTACGCCATGGAAGGTTAATAAAAAACTTATTCTCACTATGAGTGATTTCACCCTATTTGTTGGAGTCTGCGTGAAAAGAAATTTTTACATGAACTTGGGTTATGTGAATTAGACAATTAGAGCATGCCACATCATGAACTCGGTCTTGTAGGGAGTGGATAGTCCACTTGAACCGGATAACCTAAGAAATCTCTCATTATGATAAACTTTTTTGTGGATCATCTTTGCTTATTATACTTATCCAGTTTTTTGATTTACTTCTAAACTATAAGGTACTAAAGTAATGGTTTTTTTTTCCTTCTTTTTCTTTTCCTTCTTTTTCGTTTATTTGAAATGATGAAGTTCTAAATATATGCAGGTTGATAACTTTGGGACAGTAAACCTAGTGGAAGCATGCCGTAAAATAGGGGTGAACAGATTCATTCTGATCAGTTCCATCTTAGTAAATGGAGCAGCAATGGGGCAGATATTTAATCCAGCTTACATTTTTCTTAATGTTTTCGGTCTCACTTTAATTGCCAAGCTTCAAGCAGAGCAGCATATCAGGAAATCTGGCATAAACTACACCATCATTAGGCCTGGTGGGTTGAGAAACGATCCACCATCCGGAAATCTCATTATGGAACCAGAGGTATAGTCGGGGTTTTTTTTTTTTTCATACATTTAAGAATTGACGAATAAAAGGGTGCAATTTGATTAAGTTTTAGGTAAATTGGGGTTTATATAACTAGTATTTATGTTGCATTTTGGAACGCGGTTGAATCTAGAATTTGAATAAACCGGAATGTAGGTAAGATTTTATTGGTGCTAAGTAATTGTATTTTGTGGGTGTAAATTGGTTTCTATTGGTCAAAATTGACAAATGAAAATGTAAAACCAAATATGATAGATTGTGAGGCAAATTGGCGTTTCAAACGCAGACCCAAATGAAGTCTAAAGACTTGTGTTATAAAGTCTCAATTCGAAAAGTCTCCCCTGAAGTTTTGAAATACCTTGATGCCTATTCCCTTTGTAGGACACTCTTTATGAAGGCTCCATCTCTAGAGACGTCGTTGCAGAAGTGGCCGTCGAGGCGCTCGTCCATCCGGAGGCTTCTTACAAGGTTGTTGAAATAGTGGCTCGTGCCGATGCTCCCAAGCGTTCCTACAAGGACCTTTTAGGCTCCATAAAGCAGCAATGAAAATAAAATAACAACTACCTTTAAGCTTTTTGTCAAATCGATTTCTTCGTTTCCTAGTACAAATCAAGTCTAATGTTTACTTATCTCCGTATCATTGTCATGCAATTATATATCATAATGATGTATGTTGTTAGAAATACTAATATACTAATGAGCACCAATTTTACCTTGTTTCCGTTAATTAATTATTTTTTTTTTTTTTGGCCAGATTGTTCCCTTATTTCGGTATGGTAAAAAACTCACTTTTAACTATAGATCTGCTGCCTCTTTTGTTGCTTATAGGCTAGAGCTGTACATATAAACTACTAATATTAGATCATAAAATATCCCTAACAAGGGCATCGAAGTCAGGATGGCCGAGTGGTCTAAGGCGCCAGACTCAAGTTCTGGTCTTCGAAAGAGGGCGTGGGTTCAAATCCCACTTCTGACAATCTTCCTTGTAATTTTTTTTATAGCAAATGTCATAAAAGCAGTTTTATATCTTCCACAATTTAGCTTGTAGTTTTGCATTTTCTACTCTGTGTTGGATTGGTTCAGAAAATGTATCCTACTTTCTAAGCTTACTCATACATAAATGAGAAGCAATCCTCCAATCTTTTGAACGATCTCTGATTCTCTCATGATAATAGAAATCAGAAACTAAAAACCAAAGGAGAATGGAGACAAAAATATGAAGCCAAGGCTGAGCAATTTCGTGCAAAATTTAGCTATTCATGTCATTTAGTAACATCATTTACAAGTGCAAAATTGTACAATAAAGTCTGATAATATACAAATGTAGATCAATGATGGTTGAGGAAAAATAATAATAATAAAAGTCATCATGATTGTTCTGGAATAGAAGATGAGGCCTTCAATTTCTCAAGCTGTTTTCGGAGATAGGCTTGTCTAAGTTTCTCGCGACGAGCAGTGGCTTGTTCTTGCCTACGCAATTTCAATTCGGACACCTTCTCTCTTGATTGATTTGCTTCTTCATGAACTTCCCTGGAGGACAAAATTAAACGTTTAGTTAAATGGGAACAATTAATCAGATGGAATTTGCCAACAGACCCATGCATTTTGCACTATTTGGTCTTTCACCCCATACAAAAAGGACCACTCTTATTCCTTTTAGTCGTTAGTAGATCTATATATATTATGATTCTAACAATCAAGAGACCCCAAAAACCAGTCATAGCATTTTGCAACTCAGTTTCAAACTTCATCACTAAAATCTAGAAGCTAATATCCTGAAGAGAGAGTGAGAGAGAGAAACTTACTTCACAAAACGCTTGTGTTCTTGGCCATCCCTTGGCCCGGCTGTTCTTCCAAGCCCAACAGTTCTTGTGTTAAACAAATCTGAGGTGTCGCTTTCGTCATCTTTATTTTCCGGTGCTGATGTCAGAGAAGTATTATGACTTTGTGGCTGCTCATCCTGCTCAAGATTCTTGCGGAAAAAATCAACACAGTACTTCTCCTTATCTTCCTCGTCTGACAGTTCTCCTTTTACTAGCTTCTCATACAATGCAGCCTTCTTCTCTAATGCAGCATAGCTGACTGATCCATCTTTGACTGCTTTTAGCTCTAGCTTATCCCTGGATGTAGACAAAAACAAATTCATCTTAGAGGCGGAGTAACATAGATTCCCCCCTTCTGTCTCGAAAAAAAAAAGGGAATACAGAAATTGAATAAAACTGGCCGATAATACAGCATTCCCAGAAAACAAAGATCTTATGAAGAGCATTATAGAACCTTTATCCCTGAAGGTGAAATATATCATCTGTCCTACTTTCTGACAATAGAATGCATCAAATTCTATTGATAATCTGTTATTCACAATTATTTTGTGGTAGTTGGGAGTAACATATTTCTTTCTCAGAAGAAAAAAAATAGAATTCAGGGAATAATATGAAACAACAGAAATTGAAACAGGACGAGAAAAAAACCATAACATCTACTACTTCAGAGTGATGATGTTCACGTCTAATTTAATGACCCTCTCACGTGACTGAATATGTTAATATGTAGCAATCTCGTATTCAAGAGAGAAATTCAGAATGATTTCATCTGGCTTACAGCTAGATATGTAATCCAGAAAAGTTCATGACCGGGTAAATATATCGGGAAAAATCAACAGCCCCTTTTCTGAGAGAGGGAGAGAGACAGAGTGTGAGGGAGAACTCATGGCCCTGTTTCTCAATGCAATTTCTATGGCTCCAGTTAATCCTTTTTCCATGGTGAACGAACAAGAACTTACACTCATTCTAACATGCAAGCACATACTCTCTAAATTGATCCAGCCATTCTCATAAAATGAACTTCTACTACTATTCCATTAGATTCAATAAAAAAATGAATAAAATAAATATGAAAATTCGATGCTCTGTTCTGCATAAGAGAAAACGAAAGGAAAATTAGTGTTTATAAAAGTTATTACAGCCAAAACTATGAGCTTGAACCATGTTGAGGTCGAATTCTCCATAATTGTATCCCTAATATGTCATTCATTATTCCACGAAATTTCTCAGTGATGAAACAGAACCTCCGCAATTCAATCAGCATAACAGACATAGTTGATAGAGAGAAAAAAAAATACATATATATATAAGTAAAAAGAAAGTACTTGTGGGCGCGGGCATCGACGCCGGAGTTCTTGGCGGAAAAAGAGTCGGTCGGAGTGATTTTCTTCTTGGCGCGATGGAACTCGATATCGGAGCCACCCAGATCCTTGGACTTCTTGGATTCTTCCTGCGACTTGTAGAGCTGAGCTTTGAGCTCCATTATCGAGGAAGCTCCAACACCAGCTATGGCTTTTTGCTTCTTCGGCATGATCGACGACTCCGTTAGCCATCCTAGCGATTCCACAACCACCCTCCTCTTCTTCTCCTCCTCCCCCATTATCACTCAACTCTCTCTCTCTCTCTCTCTCTCTCTCAAGAATGTAATTTTTTAGGGTTCTTAGTTTCGCAGAATCCCCTACCTTTCCCGGCGCGTGTTGCTGATTCTCAAAATTATTGCAAGATTTCATTTTTTCATTTTTCATTTTTTATTTGTATTTGAGATTTTTAAACTACAGAAATATTCGAAAATTGTTTCCGTTTTATTCTTTTTCTTTTTCTTACTTTTTTTATTTGTTTAAAAAAAAAACCAATTTTTTTTCTTCTTCTAAATTTCGTAAATTGGATTATAGATCTTTTTTTTTCCAAAAAAAAAAAAAATCAGAAAATATATAGATACGTAAAAAATATTGAGTATATCTTTAAATTTTGTAATTAGCTTAAAAAAATAATAATAAATATTTTAAGTTTATGAAATAAATCTATATAATTATTATATAATTATAAGATCTAGTTCAAATATTGAAATTAAAAAATATTTGAAGAAAAAATTTCATTAAAAAATATTATAATATCCAATTCTCCGTTTTCTTCATAAATTTTTGGAGACATTATCTTAATGTCTACTCATGCATGTGGTGTTGGATAATGTTATATTATATTAATTACCAAAATTTTCATAGCATAAGGGCTCTCTCGGTGGCTTTCAAATGAAGACATTCTTTGTCTACTCCGTGAATATAAGGTTAGATACTCTAGACGTGATGAGGAGATACGTCGTAGGAAAGATAAAAGCTCCTAAAGTTTGATTATGATCAGAACAAAACCAAACATGCTTTTACAAGACCTACATATTTTTCAAACTCTTGAAAATCAGTCTCTTCAGAATTTCTAATAACGGTTAGACCAAATGTAAGGTTGATACTTACTGCAGCAATAAATATCAAATGGAAGAACAAGGAATTGTTGATGTGAATAATCGAAGAATGTGCATACTAACTAAATACATAGATGAGCTCTAGTACTACACTAACTACGAAATTTACTCAAAAGTAAGGGGCTATTCTTTTCATGGGTTCCAATCGCCAGCCGAAGCACTTGGCAAACAGATAAACAAGGATATTCCTGTTAACCCCTGATCCACTCGAATAATCAAGAAATTGCTACCAACAAATATATTGCTCTGAAGCAACAGAAAGAGCTGTATATTGTAAAACTAGACAATAGACATCTTTTTGTTTCCCTTTTCTTCCTCGAAAACTATGTGAAAGTATCTCATGCATCATGCGCATACAACTGACATGAGAGGAGATGATAGATCCCATGTGATGAGCCCTACTTTAGATCTCTCACATTGATTGCATATGCCGGATGTGTGAGATACTTTATCGAGAACTACTCTTGATGAGAGATCAAACATACTACCCTTATCCTAGAAAGCGTCAGAAATATATAAAACTTATAAGCGTGAATTAATAGGCATGCTCTAACATCTTAGCAAAACAAACACCAATATCACTCCTTCAAAGAAAAATATAGATAAAAATAAAAATATATAAAAATATAAAATCAAGGAGGACCCACAAACTTCATATCAAACAATAATTTCATGAACAAATTTTGGAGTTAGTAATTAATAAATTTGAGAATTATAAGCACACTAGTAAATCAGGGGAAAATTGATTAAAGAGGGGGAGAAATAGAAGATACCCATTACCAACGGGGCCACCAATACCAATAGTGAAAGCTCTTTCATTGAAATCTTTGCCCAAAAGCGGAGGAGCTCTGCGGCTAAAAAAGCCAGGAGAGTATATGGGTTCGTGCGAGTGAGGTGTTAACCCGTCATGGATATGATATACCCGCCCATCTGGACGCACCCACGATGATGCTGACGCTGATTATCTGATAACATGTTTTTGCAGACTTAATAACTTGCCCAGCAACATAGAAAAGAAGTAGAAATTGATTGGAAAAGTATTGTTAAAGCTTGAGATTGATTTCTTACTCATGGGTATGGTCATGATGATGATGATCATCACCATCATGAGCATGGGTATGGGTGTGGCCATGGTGACGGTGTTGATCATGAGCGTGGTCATGGTCATGAGCATGGTGATGCGTGTGGAGATCTTGAGAAGCCATTGATATATAACAATATAACAAAAAATGAAAAGGAAAATAGTTGGTTGACAAAATCATGATTCTTGATCAAAAGTTCCAAGAGAAATCACAAAATCGATACCATAAACTGCAGCTATATTCTCCAAAAAGAAATACAAATCCTAAAATCTCGGACAAAAACAAATACTTAATTCTTGAACAAAAAAGTATAAGATCTCAATTTAAACCTCTCTCCCTTCTTGTTCTGTGTTGGCAAAAAGTTTACTTAAACAAGTTGGGCCTTGATGCCTTGTAGGTAGTCTTGAGCTTCCTGGTAGGTGGTCTAACCTTCTTGTACACCAATGGGAACTTGATTTTCGAGTCATGGAACTGCTTAGTGCTCTCCCTCTTGCAGAGCTTAGCCGGGATGGTTGCTGTCTTGATAATCTGAATGCAGGGGAATCTGACCCTGTGCCTAGAAGCCATTTCAGTGTACATTGCTTCCACTGCTCCGTTAAGAGTAGTGTCACGATATTCCTTGTACATGTTATGGTAGCCTGTTCTGCTTTGGTAGCGGAGCCAGATTCCATAGTTCTTGATCTTGGTAGGGTACTTCTCAAAGATCTGCAGAAAAATAAAATGCGGACTGTTAACGAGAAAATCATATGTTAAAAAACTAAAAAAGTAAAGACTTAATCCTTCTCTTCCATGAAAGCTGGTTGAAATGTAGTCCAGAATGTAATAAAAATAAGTGTTCATCAAACCTAATAATTATAAGGCCTGCTACTTAGAAAAGGTTAAGGGCTATTAAGAGCTTATTTAAACCACATAGAAGTCAACATCAAACCAATTATTAGGAAAGTTTGTGAATATCAATATGAGGAAATGGTACCGAGAAAACAAGTGATTCTGTGTTTAAGAGGAAATACGGTAACTACTGACCATAAAGCCATGATGAAAACAGGAAACATGCAGAAATGGAATGCGACTGTTCCAGTAAAGAGACATTCATAATGGTCAGCATATGCACAGATATGCAAGTATTAACCAACATTTAAAAAAGTGAGGCAAAATGCAGTATGAAAATACAAAACAACAGCCATGTCTCTTATTGCTCATTAAACTCAGTTGCACTATGGAAAACATGAATAGCTTACCTCAGATAGACAACGTTTAAAAGAGACAAATCAAGCCAAAAGAAGAAAATAAACCTATGGACCAGTTTGAAGTTCTTATACTTTAGAATTCCCAAAATTCCTAGACAAAAAAATGTACATCGATCACAATCTTTCACCACTCACTATGTTAGGCAAGTAAGAGAAACACAACAGAAACAAACAAATATATAAGAAACAATTAAATAAGATGAGGAAACTAAGAGCCTAATAAACCTCGTTAATGGCTAGCATTTGCCCATTACTCTTTTTGACCTTCTTCAGCTTTCGCAGAAAATACCTACAAGCCAGAGGAATCGATCAACATATCAACGACCACAGAGATTACTAACTGCTCATCAATTCAATCAAAATATATTCGCAAAAAAAATAATCAAAGAAGAAAGCAGAAACGATCCTAAAATCCTACTCACCAGAACTTGGACTTAGCTCGAACTTCATTTGTTGCCCAGAGCTTCATCCTGTAAATCTTAGGGTGCTCATCTGCTACAGTCGGAAGAGCTCTCCCTACAACGTGGTACTGATGGAACTGCAAAACATCACATGCAGAGAACCTAATTTAGCTACAATTATCGAAAGTTTTCATCAAAGAAAACAAAGAGAAAGTAAGCATTTGAGACAACAATTTTTTAGATCAACCAATCCCAAAGTTCAACAAAACAGAAATGAAAAACACATAAAATAGAATCCAAATGAAGAAGATGAATAGGTAAGATCTAGGAGTGAGAGACAAACCCTGAAGGTAACCATTTTCTAAGAGAAAGGGTAGAAGACTTGAAATGTCCGACTCGCTCCCTCGCCCTCTTGAGAAGAAGAAGTAGGAGAGATTAGGGTTTCTTTCGTTTAAATATGAGATGGAAGAAAAGGTTTGTGACCCTAAGCAGTGAAAAAATTATCGTCTTGGTTTGGGCCGAAGGCCCAAGACCTAATCTACATTCGTATTCTAGCTGGTGCTATAGTCGGGTATACAGCGCAAAGCCCAATTTCACCTTTTTTTTTTTTTTTTTTCTGGAGAAATTTCGTAAAAATAACCTTCTGCTTGATTTATAAAATAGCCCCATTTTAAAAGATAAACAAAATAGCCTCCATTATATTTTACAATTTGAAAAATAAAATCAAATACCCATATTGACCTTATCATTACCGTTCTTCTTCATCGAACCCATTTTGAACGCCTCTATATTACCGCTTCATCTTCACCTTCTTCTTTCTTGTACTTCCTTTTTGTTCTCGAACCCATTCTAACACAAATGTCTCTCAAAACTCTAAAGCATCTTATCCAAAAGAAAATGTAAAATAAAAAAGAAAGAATATCACCGGATAAAAGTAAAAGAATGAGTTCGGCACCAGGGGAAACATGAGAATGTAAGAAGCACAAGAGGGAAGTCCACCTTGTCGGAATATATGGCGAAAAGGGCTGAAAGTTGCCATAAGGTATGTTATCTTCAAATTAGGATTTTTTTAAAATCAAAATATATCATTTTTCTTCGGAAATGGATTAGTCTTGGTTACAAATATTATAAAATTAAGAAATTATACTACTTTTATTATAGATTTATTTTGAACTGAGATTGAGTGAGTAACTTACATAACTCAACAAATCAAGGGGTTTATAGAGCAATCGAGAGTGGTTTTTCCACCCTTGATGGATCAATATCTCTATAAAAAAAACCATTAAACCCATTGAGCAGAGTGTGTGTTTCTTACCTTGCTTGATTGCTTGACATACCACTCGAACTGTCGAGCTATGATCTCAATGGCTCGATTATCAAATATTGTGTCGGGTGAGCCATCGGGCAATTCACGGAAAGTTTATGTCAACTACACCTAATGGCTCACTTGACACGATCTTATCCATCGAGCAATCAAGTGCTCATGATCTCGATTGTCTATCGAGCAATCAAGTGCTTATGATCTCAATTACTTGATGCCATAATATTATGTCGAGTGACCCATCAAGCGGAGTTGACAAAAACTTTTCTAATTCAATGTGATTGCTAACTGGACATAATATTAGGACATCGAGCAATTGAGTGATCATGATCTTGATTGTTCGATGCCATAATATTGTGTAGAGTGAGCCATTGAGGGTTGACATAAACTTTTATCTGATTAATCTCGATTGCTCGAATGGGTGATAGCTATACTATCCATTGAGTAGAAGCCAAAAAGTGTCTGTAAACCTTTACCCTATGGCTTACTCAATCTAAACTTCATTAATCGAACAAGCAAATTTAAATTTTATATAAAGTTATTAAAATAATATTATTAATAGCAAAATTTGATAATTTATAATTAATTCAAAATATAAGGCAATGATTGTTTGAAAACAAAAAGGGACATAATGTCAAAAAAAAATCATGTTGACTCCATTCTTGCACACGAGGCAATTTAATCATTTTCTCGTAAGTTGAATAATTCAGATTGAATCGCGAGTACCACTCTCCCTATACCTATTCCATATGAATCCTCAAATTCTCTATCTTGATAGCACTTTCACCCGGCCAGTGCTTGAGCGTTATGCCATATTTAAGCCTCCTGTCTATTTGAGTAATTTCCACAATAACCCATCCTTCGTACCAGACTCCTTTAAGAAAGTAATCAATGTGGTCTCCCATTTTGAAGCCCTAATACATAGAAATAGTTTATGGTTATGGCCTCAACTCTATAATTCTACCACCTTTATGGTGGAATTCTAATACTTGAGATGCTTTCGATTGATTTAACAAAACATAACTTACTTTCGTAAGTTTGCTTACAAGCTTTGCCAATTCTAATCGGATGAAGGCTGGAGGCTAACGATCTTTGCCGTGTATAGAATCATGACAGTTCCATAACCTTCTTTTACAACCTCAATCTTATCTCCAACCCTAAAGCAACAAATCTTATTCATGATGAAATAATTTTTATGAAGGAAACTGATAGAGTAACAATATATCTTCAAGTGACTAACACTATATATCTTCAAGTGAAATTGTCTTATTTATAGGGAAAATAGAGAAAAAAATTGTTGAGACTACTCCCTTAATTAATTTTTGCAATTAAATCATGTTAATTACTAGGAAACGGTTGATAATACAATTAAAACAGTTAAAAATTACAAAAATTAATTAAGATGTATTTAATTAGCACAACTAGGGATGTTTCAATTCCAACAAATAAGTGCGACTTTTGAAGGTTGCTTGAGGGTTCGAAAGGGAAGCAATTTCCCATTAAGTCGTCGAGCAATGCAAGAACACATGCTTAAGTGGTTTCCCATCGAGTCATTTATATCTCTCAAGCTTGACATATCGATTGTATATTAGGATCGAGTGAGTCATCGATCAGAGTGGACATAGAGTATTTTAGGTCATATCAACGACTCAATGGTATAGGTAAAGCATTAGGACATCAGATATCTCTTAAGATCAAAGGATTGATGGTCTTATTGGGATTAAGTAGGTCATTGATCAGAGAGGATATAAAGTTTATTAGATCCAATCGGTGACTTGATGGCACAAGTAAAGCATCGGGACATCTGGTATCTCTCAATATCGATGAATTGATAATCTTATTGGGATTGAGTGGGCCATCGATCAGAGTGGACAAATAGTTTTTTGGATCTGATCGGCTACTTGATAACACTAGTAAAGCATCAGGACGTCGGATATCTCTTAAGATCGATGGGTCGATGGTCTTATTATAATCAAGTGGGCCATCGATCATAGAGGATAAAGAGTTTTTTTGATCTGATTGGCGACTCAATGGCACAATTAAAGTATTAGGATGTTAGGTATCTTTTAAGATCGACGAATTGATTGTCTTTTTAGGATCAAGTGGGCCATCGATCAGAGTGGATATAGAGTTCTTAGAAGTTTAATGTGTTAGAAGTTTAATGTTTTAAAATTTTCAGATCTCGTCCTAATCGTAGCATAACTTCATGGGAAGATCGATCATACAATACTCATATCTCATACCTTCTATAGAAAAGCACAATAAATCTCATAAATTTAAATTTCAAGTTTAAGTTAAAGGGTTACCTTAACTTGATGAGCAAATCATTATAATTCCTTTTGCAATCCAAATTGAAGGGAAGATTCAAACAACCACGTGTTCATCCTCTAATCGTAATATACATGATCCATTCACTAGATAATATTTTACCTTATGATTCAACATATGAATTAAAAGGCTAAGAGAAAACGAATGGGAAAAATCTTCTTTTTCTCTCTCACAGCTTTGGCCAAAAAGAGACTAAGACATGATTTTCGGCCACCTAGTGGTCTATTAATAATGCTCCACTAAGTCTAACGTTTCCTAATCACATTAGGTTTCATTGTAGTATTAGGATTCCTTATAGTTATATCATTCGGTTTCCTTAACTTAATTGAGGAAATAAATTGGTCAAACCTATTGGTATGTGGCCGGCTATAACCATGAGTTATAACCCATGGATATTAATAAACTCTTTAATTAATATGACATATGAAAATCTAATTAATAATTCGACTAATTAGCCATTTAATATCTAATTATTAATATGAACCTTTAGAATCCTTTATAATTAAATAAAAGTTATTTTGTAATTTATTAATTTTTACTTAAATTAATATCACACTTAGTTGTGTTAGCAAAACTGCATGACATTAAATTTAATAAATTAATAATTATAAATTTTCCATTATATTCAAATTACAAGTCAAATTATAATTATACTCTTAAAATAAAAACGGTATTTTTTTCTACTTTTCTCCGATGAATCTTAACTAAGTTACTGTTGAATCTTATGTGTGTGACCGATTAGATTCTATATCACCGATTAGATGACTAAATTTTCCTGATTTGGAACTCCTTCCAAAGTAGGCTAATTACCGAAATAATTTTTTTTACTAATTTACAACACATCTAAAATATATTAGTTAGGATAAACACCATTAGGGAAATAATTAATGAAATCAATTTTTTATTTACTATGATCATAGACATTCAATTTTACATGGTTAATTCTATTAACCACAATTAATTTTACCAAAAACCATTTTTAATTAATGGAAACAATTACTATATTTGACATGATTAGAGAATTTTCATATAAATATTTTATATGAATTTTACCAATCACATTAAAACTTACCATAAATAATTTAAGTTAAATAATTGATTTCATAAAATTGATTTCCTATTTTAATACGTTAATAAAGTTTCATATAAATAATTTATATTAGTAAATTTACTTAACATATTAATACTTACAAAATATTAATCTAATAGTAATTTCCATAATCAAAATTAAATTTCAATTATCAAATTAAATATTAGATTTTTATTTATTTATTTCAAAAACTCTAGAACCCTAGCCGAACTAGGGTTACACCACAGTGTCACCGCCGTCGGGGTAATCTGCTTGCGCATATCCTGCAGCATAAGTTATGCTTCCACCATGTGTTTCTGCTACCTCAAGTGTCCCATCGGCAATCCATTTTTTAGATCTTCGGGGAAATTGTTTTATCTACTTATTTTAAAATTTTCAAAATGATCCAATAATTGGATCTTAAGATATATCAAATGCTGTGCTGTTGTACATTAGGATTTTGCATGAGCATTACAACAGTGATGGTGCTACTTGCTCTGCCCACCACTGTCGCCTCAGGTATTAGATTAGCTATCAGTTTGCTAATTTTTCTAAGCATTTATCTTATCTACCTGTTTTGAAAATTCAAAATGATCCAACAGTTAAATTTTCAATTATATCAAGGAGATTTGATACTATTGTTAGTCTACAAGTAATCCGTAAGTGAAAGCGGCAATTTAAACTTTTTCAGGTCTAATCCTAAACACTGATTAAACTCATAGACATACACCAAAATCGATCATACTAACATATAACAAATAATTATTTAACAAAAAACAAAGAAAAATTGTAGAAAATAAAAGGATTACGATTTAAGAAAATTTATTGACATTAATACATAATCGAACAAATCTCCTTACTCATTCATCATGGTCAAATTCAATAAAAAAATTGATGTGCCCAAGTATTCATTCTCTAATCGTAATCCACATAGTTCAATTAGTTGATTGATTTTCTATTTTAAGATTCATCACATGTTTCGAAGAGCTCGTGGAATGGAAAATGTGAAGTCTCACTTTTCTCACTCTTAGCAATTTTCGCCATGAGGTAAGGAAAAACTTTTTTTTTGGCAAGCTCTAATGGAGTATTTCAAATGCTCTATTAGGTTCAAGATTTCTTCAAAATCAATATGTTACTTTAACCTAATTATATGTTAACCAAGTCAAATGTTTCCTTAATCTGATTAAGGAAACAATAGTTTAAAACTTATTCATATGGTTGGCCATGTCATGGGTCTTTAGCCCATATATTTTAATCAACACTTTGAGATTAATTTAACATATGAAATCCAATTAATAAAATACCTAATTAATATTTAATATCTAATTGTTAATTACTGACATTTGAGACACTTTTATAATTAAGTAAATATTCCCAACATAAATTATTAATTTTTTATTAAATTAATAACATACTTAATTGTTCTAGCAGAGTTGTACGATATTATATTTAATAAATTAATAGTTTATAATTTTGCCGTTATAATTATACTATAAGACAATTATGATTTTATCCTTAAAATCAAAATGGTCCGTTTATAGAAAACGTAACTGATTAACATAATTAACATATTATGTGTGTGACCGATTATGTTTTACATCACGTCGGTAAGAGAAGCTCATAACACTGTATGATTTTATCTAATTCATAATTAGATTAGTTTAGCTTTAAAATAATTTTTTAAATTAAACAATTAATTCAATCATCTCATGATTAATTAACTTAAACTTTCAAGATAAAATTAACTTATAGCAAAGTGTCAAGGCTACTTAAGAGATGAGAAGTAAGCATCTTCCAAAAGAACTTGTTGTGACTAAAAACTGTACAATAACGATCATTTCATCAAGTCACTATCTCTATTCATCATGTGGCGTGATTTAACTATTACACCTTAATAAACGAATCATATGAACTATTATATTTTTAATGAACATAGATAATGAATTTACTGAAACTCTTTTCATACCACATACAACCTTGTAATAATTTTACTATTCAATAAAGTATACAACTAATATGACTTATGTCCCTTTAATACTAGAGTAATAGATTCTATCTTCATAACTTACAACCTTTATGTATAACATTTTATACCCAATAGCTCACCTTGTTTCACCCTTAGCTAGGGTTTATAGGAATGATGTCATAGTATAACACCCGACACATAAGATATTGTGATGATCTCATGTATAAGGACCACATGTAAAATAATCATTAGATAATTCTCATTAACAGTTTAGTATTATTACCATTGAGAATTATTTAAATATCATGTTCAGTATTCTTTGTCTCTACTAACCACCCACATATGTATCCTAATATATCACTAATATTAATAGTTATGAGCAATCATACTAAACATTTTAGAACATAACCTATGTGATAATCTATCTAAATTCTCAATGTCCGTCTTGATAATCCTATGAATATGAACAATTTGCATCTTAGGATTTAAACATCTTGCATCTCAATTGCCATAATCTCTATCATGGTTTCAAGCACATAACCTAAGATACCGAACTTTATCATGATATGTAATAAATGAATACATAATAGTAATTATAATATAATTAATAAACATGATAAATGGATTAATACATTTACTATTATTAAATGACTAACAATATCGTTAATATTTATAAATAATATTGTATCTCACAGAATGTATATACAACGGGCATACACTTTCGGTCTCAAGCGTCGGACTCGATCTACATTGATGGAGGTCTCGAGCTCACAGCTTGACCTCCATTAATAGAGGTCTAGAGCATAGATCTGAGCTCAAAATATCCATTCAAACCCAGCTCTGCTACAAGGCAAGAGAGACAGTGGCCTAGGGGGGCCTTATATATTGTGAAAATAATTATGTTCTCTCTATATATATAATTATTGAAATTTAAAAATATATTAAAAATACCTTTTACAGGTTCACAGACAATATGAAAATATTTATAAAAGATGAAATAGTTAGTGAGCTCATTTCACATGTTTATTAGAATA
The DNA here is from genome assembly GCA_027186245.1 of Coriaria nepalensis. Lineage (NCBI taxonomy): Eukaryota > Viridiplantae > Streptophyta > Magnoliopsida > Cucurbitales > Coriariaceae > Coriaria > Coriaria nepalensis. The sequence goes on from CP114481.1 coordinate 1,689,070, forward strand.
ATTTATCCATTAAATAAGATAACATAATTTATATATATAATTTGTTTTAAAAAATATATTTATATCAAAAGAACTCCAAATTTTAAATTTACATAAAGCACCAATTGATCACGAGCCACTTCAACCTCCATTAGTAAAGGGAAAAGAGCTCCTATATAAATTCTTTTCCCGTTCTAGACCTCCATTGAGGTCAGATATAAGATTTTGCCCTCAATTAATAAAAGTTTCAAGCTTAGACCCAGAGAAAAGATGCAGCTTTGTGGAGCTACGCGGTGAAAAGATTAAAAATAATTAAATAAGGGGAGAAAAATCAGAAATATATAATTTTTGAGATAAAATTGTAAGAACCAAAATTACTTGGAGTCAAATTTTGTACATTTAATTTTTAAAAGATGATATAACACATTATTAAAAATATAAATTTATGTGTTATTATTTAACTTGTGCTATTTTGACAAATCAGCATGGCCAAAAGACACAGTTTTGACCTCATAAAAATTTAAAAAATCCAATTTTGATATTATAAAGATTAAAAAATTTATCAAAAACTATACAGAAATAAATTTGTAAAAGATAAATTATACAAAAACTAGAATTATAATTAATCCTTTGAACAAACATTTTTTTACCTCGTAAAAGACGTTTTTTGGAAAAGAAAAGCAAAAAATGTTGCCAAACCTTTTTTACAGTATCTTAATCGAGTATAACTACATTGGTCAGCTTCATGCCTATAATTGAAAATATATTCTATAATCTCAATTTATCACAATTTTTTATATATTCATTGATGAATCCAACTACCTAAACTACATGCATGGGATTTCAATGCAATATAAAAGATATCAGCAATGGTGAATAAAGCAACAACAATACTATCTCATTCCAAAACTCTTGATTTCTATGTCAGGAGAAAATAATCCTCTTGTGAAATTAAATACTCAAAACCACAATAGTTTAAAAAAAAAAGATGGATATAACATGAAAATAAGGCCTCCATTGGAAAAATATGGCCATCATATCTGAATTGAGTAGTAGATATTGCAAGGTTTTACAACCTTCTTCCCCTTCTACCACCCTTTCTGCGAGTGCTATCTGTTGGAATGGGAGTCACATCCTCTGAAAACACATAAGATTAGAATAAACATTAGACTTTTAATAATCACATTAGTGCCATTTTCAATTGTATAAAGATTCTCAACCCCTCGATAAATATGGGAAAAACAATGCTTACCTATGCGACCAATTCTCATCCCAGAACGGGCAAGGGCTCGAAGTGCAGATTGGGCACCTGGTCCAGGAGTTTTTGTCTTGTTTCCTCCAGTTGCTCTGAGCTTGATATGGAGAGCAGTAATGCCAAGTTCCTAGATGACAATTTAAACTATGCATGTAATCTACCATTGACACATACTTTTACAGTTATTTACAATAGAACCAACAAAATGATTAGCTAACAGACAGATATCGGGTTGTCAAAACTGTGATGAATAAAAAATGATGAATACCTTGCATCTCTGAGAAACATCCTGTGCTGCAAGCATGGCAGCATAGGGAGAAGACTCGTCTCTATCAGCTTTCACCTTCATTCCACCTAATATTTTTTAAAGCAAATCACATTGTAAGAGTGCATACAGAAGCATACATCAGGCAGACATGTAACAGTAACCATGGATATTGGGGATTCCCATCTTACACTAACAAACAAAAACAAATCTCCAGGATCATCTAAGAATGCATGAAAGAGACTAGTTTATATGTTGAGAGCGAATATGCTATTAAGCAATAAGAACACTTTCTCATTTCAACTGTATCTAAATGCTCAAACACAAGTAGGATACATGTAAATATACAGTGTGGGTAAATACAGAAGTAGAACACTTGTGTTGGGTACTCACCCAATTAAGTGTTGATAAAAAGTATTTATGCTCCATAGATAAATGTAAATATACATAAATTGATCATTAAAGGCTCTTAGATAGGGAGAAAAATAAAAACACAAACATACATCTTAAAATTTCTTTATTTTAATTGTGTATATAAGCAACAAATAGAATTGCTCACCTGTAATGCGGACTAGTGTTTCTCTTCCAGACAAATCAGTCACATGCTACAGTCCAAGTAACAAGTCATTCAAAATCGATAAAATTGAATATGCCTCATAGTGGATCAACCACAGAAATATAACTCCTACTTACAATGAATGTGTCATTGAATGAAGCAAAGATGTGGGCGACACCAAAAACATGTTCTCCTTCTCTCACAGCAGGTCCAAGAGTCACATTCTCTTCCTTTGGCTCCCTATTCTTTCTCTTCGACTAGAGAATCAACAAACAGAAGATTTACAAAAGAAATTAAAATTATAAAGCAGTGTCAATTTGAAGCTCATCAACACAGAAAAGAGACACAGAGCCCTAAAAGGCAGAACCCTTGTAGGTTTCTACATAACAAAGTCAGGAACAAACAATATGAAAATATTTGCACAATTTTATTGTCAGAATTTTCCTCCAATGGATAAAATTTCATATGAAGACCATAGTGAGCCACATTTCGACGAGAAAAATAACGTCAGCAGTAATATAAGAGGGATCCAGCTGTTTTTTCATAGCATGCACAATATCAGGAATTTTGAAAACCCTTATTTAAAAAAAAAAAAAAAAGAACACACGCACACAATTTGAACATAATTCTTAACGAAGATAGACAAGAAGTATTCTTTATCCTAAGCCAAGTGTAATTAAATAACACTCCAGTTCCAATAAGCAGGAATAAACATAGTTGAAGCGGTAGTTTACTCCTATAAATTCCACAACGTTATAGTTCACATGCTCAAGCTGCATCCAGAATTCATGTAGAAAGAGCATTACGCCGACTGAAATGGAAAACCGTCGCTAGAAATATCGAACGCTAAAATTTAATGAAATTAAATAATCAACAGAGCAGCCAGAATCTAATAATTTTTCAGAGACGTTATGCACAACTAGAGTATATAGCGATCTAGATACGCAGAAAAATCTAGCAGTTAGATCTTAAATCGACGACAATTGCAAGCTTTAAAATTAACGGAAAAACCATATGGATCTTGAACCAAACAAAACGACATGATAGTAAATTGAATTGAAGAATGAGTATCTGTATCGATTTGAGCTTACCATGGCTGCCGCTGCTTCTTGAGGATGAGAGCGAAAAGTTCGGGTTTTGAACGCTGTTTACGTCTCTACGACTGTCAGGAGCGAAAACCCTAGCAAAGAAGGAAACACTGAAGTAAAATGTTAGCAGCACTTTATACGAGGGAGAAACGATTTGGGCCTCTTAAGGGCCCAATTGAAGAATTTGATTTGTGCAGTCCTTTTGTGTGGGCTTTTTACGGCCCAGATTAAGAGTTTGGTTTCAGGAATGAACCCACTTCGGCAAACTATTTTATAAATCCAATAGGGTAGAATCATAGAGGTGTATGATAGCAAGTTTTTTTTATCTTTAAAATCATTTTTTGAATGATGATTTAAAAAATTGTATCAGATGAAAAAAAATATTTTTTGGTTGTCAAACTTATTTAGCAAATAAGTATATAAAATTGTAGTAAAAGTGGCAAGCAAAAGTACAAAAAAAAAAAGGTGTTTTTTCAAATATAAAAATAAAAAATTGTAGTTTTTTTATTTTTTATTTTATTTTTGGCCTTTTTGAATTTTGGTTTCTAACTCTTTTGACACCAAACAAATGTTACCAAGTAGTGTTATCCCCTATGAATAATATTTTTCACATTTGAAGTAAAAAATGTTACGTAAAATTATTACCAAACAGAGTCAAAACCATTTTAAATTTTTACCTATCAGATTTTTTCAAGTAATATACACACATTAGATTATCATTTGTTCGAAATTATATCTCAAATCAACCATATACTTAGGTGGTTCACTAAATTTTTACTTATCACTTTGTAGTTCTCGTGTAGTTTGATTTTTATAAAGTAGTTTATGTATAGTTTTCGGCTAATTTTTTAATCCCTTTATAATTCAAATAAAATTTTTTAATCCTTATGAATGGGAATTAGACCACTGGGGTGACGTGGCATGTTGACATGCATCTTTCACTATTTCAAATTTTTTTACGATAAAAATCGATTGAAATGATCGAACATCTTCATGGAATATCTAATCGAAGCAAATATTTATAAGAAACTCGATCAGATCGATTTCGTTCTTTCTTGCAAGAACTAAATCGTGTTGATTCGATTCATGTTCTTCATGAAAAATCTGATTGAATTTTTCACGATGACTTGATTTGATACGAAAATTTCACGAAAAAAGCAGACAATAAATGTAATTAATGTAGAATCTAATTTAAATAAAAATATATTTTAAGAAATGATTAATGAAAAAGTCAAAAGGCAAGAGTCAAGAGTCATTTAAAAAAATTAACAACAAATTGATTAGTAGAAATGCTTGAAAGGAAAAAAAAAAAATAATTATTATTATTCATTAATAGAAAATGCTTTAAGAGAGAATCTATCAAAATTTGAATTAAATTTATATTTTTCCTTTTATAATTCACAAAAAAAAAAAAAGTTATGTCGAACTTAAGTCAGATCAAATATCTGGATCGATCCGACCGAAGAGACTTTATGACTTGGTTGGATCGGATGTGGTTTGCTTAACCCTAGTTAAAAGAATATAAAAATAATATTTTTGCTAACTTTTAAGGCCCAAAACAACCAAAACGTGCTTATAAATGTGTCATGTAATTACACTTTTTTTTACATATATGGTTTAGTGGTTTAATTAGGTAATTATTATTTATTCCAAACTTAATACATACAGTATGTTGTTTAAAAGAATCTTACCATACCCGACTCTTCTTATGTGTAAAGAAATTGCTCCGATTGAGATTATCTCTCTCTATATTATTTTATAAATAAAATTGGAGATAATAATTAAAAAATTTAGTTCTATAAATATTTAAAAATAATATTTTAAAAATTTTAATTTATAAATATCTTACTGAAAGAATTAGATTAAAAAAAAAAAAAAACTAAAAATGATCCACTGGCCCGATTGCCCCTGCCCGCTTACTGTCGGTTGGAGTCCGATTGAGGAAAATAACAAGACCGATCAGGGTCTTATGCTCGAAATGCTGAGCGGCATGTTGCACATGCCTACTACCTATATATTACTTAATTATAACTTTGTAAGAAAGTAGGAAGCATATAATTGCATGCTTTTACGTAACCCGACCGAAATATAGAAGAAATGAATAATACCAAAACCATCTAAAAGCTTGTAAAAATGCATCCAAATTTTTGGGGGCTTTACTTAGTCACTCAGCAAGGAATCATATAGGTGAATTTAAATACAAAAACTCATATATATATACATGTAGAATCGACTACGCTCAACCTAGCTAAAATTCCAAGCCATTTACTTATTAAGGATTTCATCTTGTTCTAATGGCTGGAATCGTATCTAGCATGGCTGAAAATTTCTTAGCAAAGCTATCCGAAAAAGCTTACCAAGAAACCTGCTTGGCATTAGGTGTCCAAAGAGATCTAAAGAAGCTAAAGCACACCATGTCGATGGTAGAAGCCGTCCTTTTGGATGCGGAAGAGAAGCAACTAAAGGGCGACAAACCTGTAAACATATGGCTCGACGATCTCAAAGACTTGTTTTACGACGCAGAAGATGTGTTTGACGAATTCGAATGCGAGGCTTTACGCAAACAAGTGGTGAAGAAAAAGGGGACCACTCTAAAGGTACGCCGTTTCTTTTCGGCCTCTAATCCAGCTCTTTTTAGTCTGAAAATGGCTCATAAGATTAGAGAAATAAGGGAGAGGTTTGATGAAGTGGGGGCAGTGAGCGAGAAACTAGGTCTAACTAAGCGAGTAGAGAATTCTAAGCATGTCTTACCCACAAAATCCTATGAGATGCCTCACTCTTATGTTGATGCTCCCGATGTTATTGGAAGAGACAAGGATAAACAGAGGATCATCAGTCTTCTAACTAGTTCTGAAGAAGAAGGTGGTAAAGAAAACTTGAGTGTTATCCCTATAGTTGGTATAGGAGGGATGGGGAAAACTACACTTGCTAAAGCGGTTTATAATGATAAGAAAGTGATTGACCATTTCCAAAAAAGAATGTGGGTCATGGTATCGGTTGATTTTGATGTGGAAAGATTAACAAAGCACATACTTAGCTCAGCTATGGGAAAGGCCATAGAAGATTTAACCCCAGATCAGATGCAAGCTAAGCTTAGAGAAGAAATAAAAGGGAAGAGATTCTTACTTCTTTTAGACAATGTTTGGCAAGATGATGTTAAGAAATGGTGGGAGCTGAGACAATTTTTGACCGGGGGGGCCCAGGGGAGCAAAATCATTGTAACCACCCGTCAGAAGTTAGTTGCTGAGCAAATGGGGAGCGTTACGCCGTACAACTTAGAGGGTTTGTCCGAAAAGGATTCGAGGTCCTTATTTGTGAAATTTGCATTTAAGGATGGGCAAGATCCTCCTAGTGATCTAAAGAGCATTGGAGAAGAGATTCTTGCAAAATGTGCAAGAGTTCCTCTTGCGATTAAGACCTTAGGGAGCCTTCTTCGGTCAAAATCTAGCCGTAAGGAGTGGGAGATGATACGAGACAAGGATGTCTTTTGGCAAGAGGAAGACAGAGAGAATGACATCTTACCAGCCCTTAGATTAAGTTATAACCTAATGCCATCTTACTTAAAGCCTTGTTTTCTTTACTTCTCCCTCTTTCCCAAGAACTTCACATTCCATGATCTCTCTATGATTCAGTATTGGATGGCACAAGGGCTCTTACGTTCCCCGAATGACAATGATCAAGATCTCGAAGACATTGGTAATCTATATTTCAATGAATTTATGTCAAGATCTTTCTTTCAAGACGTCAAGGAATGTTTTGCTGGCGGGTACCTTTTCCAAATGCACGATCTTCTCCATGATCTTGCGCTTTTAGTCGCAAAGAGAGAGTTCGTGTTAATCAAATCCAACACGAGAAACATTCCTGAAAGCATTAGGCACGTCTCATTTTCTCTTTATGATTACAATGAAATCATCCCGCTTGTCCGAACAATATCCAACACTACAACTAGGGTAAGGTCTATCATTGCTATGCCTCTAGAAGTTTCTGAGGAAGTAGCCAGAAAAAAGAGTTCAAAAATACCTCTTGCTAAACCCTTCGAGGAAATGGACATTTCCAAATTCAAGTACCTAAGATGTTTGGATTTGAGCGGTTCATCATCAGAATCACTTCCGAGTCATTTCGGTAGTAGGGTAGTAAAGCACTTGAGATATCTAGACTTGAGTGGGAATAAAATGATCCGACTTCCAAATGCTATATGTGAGTTGCAAAGCTTGCAGGCATTGAGACTTGAAGATTGTACAGAACTTCAGGAGTTGCCTAAAGATATATTGAATTTGATTAGCCTAAGATTCTTGGATTTCACCACGAAACAAACGTATTTGCCGGAGAATGGAGTTGGATGCTTGACTTCTCTCAGAACTCTTGGAATTTTCAATTGCAAAACCCTCAAAGCTTTATGTAATGATTTGGGAAACCTCAAGGCACTTAGGGTGCTAACTATATATGGTTGTAATAGTCTCAAGTCATTGCCTCATGGTATTAGATACCTTAACGCATTAGAGACTTTGGAAATTAAAGCTTGTAAGAATCTCAAAGTGACAGACCGGGAAGAAAATGAAGAAGAGGAAGAAGGCAATGTTCAAGCCAAGAAGAAAACGTTGAGACTTAGAGAGTTGTCATTCGACAATGTGGGTGAATTGGAAGCCTTGCCCCAATGGCTTAAGCATGCTGGTCCCACTTTACAAGTCATTAAAATCAAAAGTTGCCACAAATTTAGGAGGTTGCCATCGTGGCTGCCTGTGCTCACATCGCTGGAACACCTTTGGTTGGAACATTGTCCCGGACTGTTGTCTTTTCCCGACGGAATAAAGAATCTCAGTTTGCTTAAAAGGTTGAAAGTTGGAAATTGTGGGAGATTAAGTGAAAGATGCATGCCTGAAATTGGAGTGGATTGGCAGAAGATTGCTCATGTTCGTGATGTTTCTGTGTGGTAGAAAATTGCATATTTGTTAACAAGGAAGCAAAATGGCATTCAAGTTGAGTGATTATTGTAACTCTTATTTTAATATTTCCTTATGCATGTTTTCTAGATTTGTCGTATAAAATACTTGAAACTTGTGTATTATGTTTGGAGTTATGTAAATATTTATTCATTGGATTTTACTGTGGTTTCTACAAGTAACCTCTCTATCATTTAAATTACTCTCTATTAGCCACATTTCACCTTTCTTGTAATACATAAACAAAGCTATCCTTGAAATCCTTTTTTAACCACTTTCTTCTTCCACCCTTAAGAGACACTCAAGGGATGAGCAAATAACAGATTATCTGCCCGTTACTTTTTATTGGGCAATTATCTGCCCATGGGCTAATATGGCAGTTGGGGCAGATATAAGGAAAAAGATGATGAAAGGAGAACTGCAAAACCGAACTAGAATTTGTGGGCCCGAACTAGAATTTACTCTCGAACCAGAAAACTTTCTTGTCCAAATTGCTCTGATTGATCTAAATCTCCATTTTTTATGAATATATCACAAGCTCGGTACCAAAAGGCAATTTGAAGGAGTCTCAAGTCTCTACCTGTCACCATCTTACCAATCATATAACTTGCAGAAGAATTTTACCTCTTGAAAATTTTGTTTTGACCATTTCCACTCTGGGCTTTTGAGGATGTTAAAAACTACTCGTTTTCTCTAAGAACTTCCTCGAGCCGACTTTGAAATTAGATGAATTCCAAATGGAAAGTGTTGCTCAGAGAAGCTTCTTCTCTGCTGATCTTATTCCTCCATGCATTGGAGCCAGAATCAATAGAAAACTAAACCTGGCAGATATATAATTTCACCCTTGAGTCCTCGATATAGGTAACAAAAAACTACCCAGAGTCCCGTATTCGATATTTTCTTCGAATATTATCGAAGCTGCTTAACCATGTCAGTGTTTTTTTCACTTTTCAGGGCTTGGGAGACGCTTCTTGTTCTAGTCATTCATTCAGCTTGGATTTGTCCATTCAAGATGGCATTTCTTACATACATGCAAAATACTGCACTTTTCATCATTGACAACATCCTCAATGGCTTCTTTGCAATTGACATTATTCTCTCCTTCTGTGTTGCACACCCAATCTCACCTTCTTGTTGATGATCACAAAAAAATTGCTATTCGGTAAAAGCAAAAGCTTATACAATTCTTACTTGTGACTTATGCTTATATTTGATATGTTAAAGGAAAACTCACTTTTGCTTGTAGGTACATATCTACCTGGTTTATTTTCGATATCTGTTCTACTGTACCATTTCAGTCTATAAGCATCCTCTTCACAAATCATACAAACAAACTTGTGTATGAGTTGCTCAATATGCTCAGACTCTGTGGAGACTAAGAAGGGTTCACTCCCTGTTTTCTAGCTCAATCAATTTCCATCTTACCTCTTCAGTTACCTTCAAAGTTTACATAACGTAATAGTCTAACGGCAGATAATAAACAAGAAATTAATATGCTCAGTTCAGGGTTTTCTCCTTTAATTCTTTTAGACTTGAGAAAGATATCCGGATCAATTATTTCTGGACTTGCTGCATAAAGCTCATCTCTGTAAGCTTTTAGTAGATCCTATGCATTGAAGTGACATCGATTTTTGTCATTTTTTTATCCGACTTACTTTGTGTCGGTTGCTCTTCAGGTAACTCTTTTTGCGGTACACTGTACTGGATGCTTGAACTGCCTGATTGCAGATAAATACCCTGATCCAGAACAAACATGGATTGGTGCAGTGAATCCAAATTTTAAAAAAGATAGCGTTGGGATAAGATATGTAACAGCAGTTTACTAGTCTATTACAACTCTTAACTACAACTGGTTATGGTGATTTACATCCTCAAAATCCGAGAGAGATGCTGTTTTATATCTTTTACATGCTGTTCAACTTGGGTTTGACATCTTACCTTGTAGGAAACATGACAAACCTTATAGTTCACTGGACAAGCCAAACAAGTAACTTTGTATGCATCCTTTTTATCTTTTAATGCATTTCAAAGCTTCAATAACTTTTCACCTGCTATGAGAATTTCATCAGTAAACTTTAGATGAATAGAAATAATACACACAATCAAAGTGCGTTACATTTTCTTTCTCTCTTTTTTTCTTTTTACTTTTTTTTTTTTCGCCTTATTTGAATCATTTGAAACCCAAGGCCTTGGAAAGAAAATATCTTCCATAGGATGTTTTTTCTTCTTTCTTTTTCACTAGAATTCCTAATGTCTTAACATAGCGAAGCTTTTAGAGGGACAGAGTTACAGCTGCTTCAGAATGTTCATCAAGACACAACCTGCCCCCTCAGATCGAACATCAAATTGTATCACATATCTGCCCAAAGTTTAGACAGGAAAGATTGAGAAAGCAAGAGACCTTAAATTGTCTGTCTAAAGCCATTCGCTTAAGCATTGCACTATACCTCTTTCTTCCCATTGCTCAAAAGTCTATCTCTTCCAAGGTGTTTGTTTCTCACAACCTTTTCCAACTGGTAATAACTTTAAAAACTCATTAGATATGAAGTTATGAACACATCACTCTTTTTCTCCATCTTCCCCTTGTATTTTTCCGAACATATATGTGTCTCATTTTCACTATTTCCTTAAAAGGTTTCAGAAATGGAGGTTGAGTATTTCCCACCAAAAGAAGATGTAATTCTGCAAAATGAGGCTTCAACAGATTTATATACTGATCTCAGAAGTGTGGTGAGTAGAGCCATATTCTTTTCTAAATTATTCACAAATCCTAAAATATCTCCCGAAGTCCTAATGAGGGTAACATAATTCCAGGATCTAATTTCGACTATCAATGGGAAAGATCCAGTATGTTGTATCATTCATATATTTCTATACTTTTCTCTAAACAGACAAAAGAAGGTTAAGATGACATCAAATCCTTTCTTATACTCGCAACAGGATTATGAACAGGCAGTTGCAGGAGATGTGTTCGGAGAGGTTGGAGTCTTATCTCAAACGCCACAACCTTTCACAGTTCAGACCACCGACATTTCTCGAATACTACGACTCGAGAACTTCATTGATGTACACCATACAATCTAATAGACAAGATGAGGACATCCTTATGAACAATCTTTTCCTGGTATAAAGTATAAACAGCAAGATCTACATTGAATAATATACTTATCTGGCTATTATGCTTTCCCTCGAAAAGTGAAATAAGGGCCAGTTTGGCATATTTGCAGAAACTCAAAAGGCAAGAAAGCAACAGCTTTGAACAAGCTCAAATTGATCCAACTAGAGGTGGCACTTCTCAGACAAGATATCAAGTTAATTTTTCAGGTGTTCCATCAATATAAAGATAAGAACCTTTTTTTTTTCTTTTTTTTAACGGGGACAGAGGTCAGAAAGGAAAACGAGATGGGTTAAAGGTCCTATCTCCCGGAAGGGGTAACTACCAACAAACAATATGATAAAGGGTGGACAGTAAAAGTTCTAGCAGAAGAGCAAGGAAACTGGAGCACATATATGTGATCTCTAGTTACAATATGAAGATAGAAACACATTAGATGACTTGAGAAAAAATTATGTTTGACGTAAAACACCTGATCCTAAAAGCTATGTAAAAAGTATATACGGTATATGAATAAGTTGCTAACTTCTTAGTTTCCCACTGGAGAAGGCAAACACAAACCTAAATTTGATACTGCTAACCTTCAAATCAATGGAGCGAGAAAATATGGGTCCAAGAAGAAAGTGAGTATCTACATACAATCTCAAATCTACAAGTAGAAAACAAAAGCAGTTAGAATGTTAATACTCCTATCTGATTTTATTTAAAAACTATGCAGAATTTCTCGAGTTATTATGAAAAAAAGGTTATATAACAAATAGATAGAACTGAAACAAAATTGAAGAAATAATATACAGGAAATTTAAACCTTGAGCAGAGCCAACAGTTCAGTCTAGTAAATACCTTTCTTCCTCATGGCTTATAGATTCCTCATCCAAGCGCCTTGTCACAGTGAAGGTGACATTTTGGGGCAGCAAACCTACAGAATTCATTAGTGCAAAGAATGTAGAAATAGATGACGTAACTTCCAAGAGAATGTGCAGAAAAAATACAAATGATATCTTTATAAGAAAATGTAAGATATTGACATAAATCTAACTGAATCTGTTAATCATACTGGGCTTACTTGTATAGAAAAGATGAATTAGTCAATTACAAAAAGCAAGTTTTCAATATATTTAAAGGGAAAAAATAGATATCCCATCTCCTCATGTAGAACAGAAATCTGTGGGAAGGTCAAAGAAAAAATTGCCCCTCTGAAAGCTTGTGACGGTGATTCATACGATGCAGGCAAACCCTCAGATTCATTTTCACGGAAACAAGACCACATCAAGCTCCTTCAATTGCTTCTAGATAACCAGGCCAATTTACTTCCTCCAAGACCAGGTCGTGTATAGAACCATGTAAAAGATACCAGGGAGCCAGAGTGGCATCTCCAAATGTTTTCCTACAACTCAAGTTACTTTTACACTGTTTACTTCAATTGGAAGAGGATGTGCTTCTGTATTAAAAACAAACTTGTCCAGAGGTATTGTGGAGCTGTTCCCAAACAGCAAATAAAAATACTTCAGCGTCTCACCCAGAAAGAATGTCTCCATTTTGTCCCTTGTTTGGGGAGGAATTGTGGTGACATCATCAAGAGAAGTATATCCACCGGAATCAACCCTAGTGTATTTTTCAAAAGCTTCAAAAATCTGCCATCCCCATTCACGATATCTGTGGTAAATACACGCACAAGAAAGAATCATAAGCATATTTGGTAGGTAACACAGAAGCAGCAAAAATAATAAAACTAAATAAAAAAATCATACTTTGGGTCTTCAGTGATACGATACAGGACAAACAATGACTCAACAGTTTCAGGACGTAAAAGATTATGACGATCAAGGTGTTTGATTATTATGTCATTCACGTATTTTGAGCTCTTATTTCCGCCATCCAGACCACCTTCAGAATATTCCTGGATAAATGAGAGAAAAGGATGTGAAACTGCTGTACAACCTAGGAATTTATATGACTTACAAAAGATCACATTGTGAAAATCCGTTTCCCAATGGTTAAGATTCCACTTTAAGAAAAGATATCATAGAAATTCAAAACAGACCTCTGTATGAAAGTAAGCTATTTCTGGTGCCAGCCCAGTGGAGGTTACTGAATACATCTCGACGCAAGTTTTAACCAGATCTTCAGCCAGCTTCAGATTTTCCAGATCTTCAAAGTTTAACAGGTTTTCTTTCATTGCCTTCTCCTTTGTAATGCCTTTCGTCGCACCAAGTGCAAGAGTACCAGGTAAGAAGCATACCTTAAGAGTGCAGAAATACAATAAGAGATACTTCCAGTAGAAAAGCAACGTTATTATGTGATGATTTGACAGAACTAAGTGTTTCCAAGACTACTAGTGATGCGAACACTGAGTAGAAATGACTCATACCTTAAAGGTGCAGAAGTACAATAAGAGATACTTCCAGTAGAAAAGCAAGGTTATTATGCGATGATTTGACAGAACTAAGTGTTTCCAAGACTACTAGTGATGCAAACACTGAGTAGAAATGACTCATACCTTAAAAGTGCAGAAATACAATAAGAGATACTTTCAGTAGAAAAGCAAGGTTATTATGCGATGATTTGACAGAACTAAGTGTTTCCAAGATTACTAGTGATGCGAACACTGAGTAGAAATGACTCATCACCAGTTTCTGAAACCACTTAGACAATGAGTTAGAATTTAATTGAGAACTTTATACAATTGAATAAACACATACCAGGTGATCCATTTTTGGACTAAAAGCACCATGTGGTCCAGAAGGCAATTCTCCAACAAATACCAGTCCATTCGGAATTGATTTACGAATAAGAAGATGTTTAACACCTTTCATCGCCTTTTCATACAAATCATGTAGATATTTCAAATCACTATCTTGTCTGGTTTTCTGCTGAAGCCACACTTTGAGAAGGTATTCATAGTAGCTGTCACCACGAGATCCCAACCTTATATTTTGTCCGTGAAATTGACCAGTACTAGGGCTGCATCCAGTAAATCGAGAACATAGAGAAGAAAAAAAAAATGCAAATCAAATTTTCAAAGGTTTACACTTAGAAAAACCTGTCTAAGCCCAGGCCTAGAAAATGCAATTTTGGGGAGATGTTGAAACATAAACTAACTAGATTTAACATAGAAACATATAGTCAATGCCAACTCTATCACAGTAGTTATCAGTACTCACATCCTCTTCCAAGATCAAGGGCCCATACCTAATGTAGATTGGAACCAGTCCTTCAACACTTGGTAGGGTCTTCATGTGTTCCAAAACCTTCATGGCAGCTGTCGTGTACTTCGGATCACCAGAAACAGTACTGAGATAATTGAATTCTAACTGTACAGTGGAAACTTCGGCAGTACTACTCAATCCATCTGGTGCGGGATGAGCTGATCGATCCCTCAAAACAACATCACTGAATGGTATAGCAGTTGGGCTAGAAGTAAAAGCAGCTAGCAGACGGTCAGCTAAGTCCTTGGCAGTTTCTAGATATATAGTTGGGTTAGGTCCGAAATTCTTCCCTCCCTCAGCAATACTCAAGTGATATGCACTTAAAAGACCACCCAAAACTCGTATGGTTGTCTCAAATAAATTAACTTGACCTTTTTCTTTAATTCTCTCCAAGAGGTGCTTCTCAATCCAAGAGCCTGCTTCAGAGACAACATCACCAACACCCATAATCATAGCAGTATCAAGAGCATCCACAACAGTAGCACCTAGACCTCCTAGCCCATCAGTCCCACGATGGCTGAGGGGCATGAGTTCATCATAACCCATTGAGTATTTTTTATAGCCCGACCATGCATGGATAAAGGCCTCCTTAACTTTTTCTTGCCTCGTTATCCATATAGCCTGTTCTATAGAACTACTATTACTACCCTTTTCATCAGGCGATAATCGAGGAGGAAGCCTTGGGGGTTTTCTCCAAGACTTTCCAAATCTGGTGCCACCAATCTTAAGATCTCCATCCTCATAACTCTCAGTTCCTTTTACTAGTCTAGCTGAGACAGAATGTACAGGACTAGCAGTGTGTGTCAGGAAAATATATGACACACCAAAGATCAGTAGCAGAAACAGAAGCTTTCCTGTACTACAGCTTATACAATCACGCTTAGAATTACTGTTGACAAAGGTCTGAGTTAACACCTGGGAAAACAATATATTACAATGACTAAGCATCATTTCCAAGAAAATTGTAATACATAACAAAGAACCTAGCATCAATGCTTCACATGCAGCAACCAAGAGTTGAAACACGAAAATCTACACAACTTTAGGAAGAGAAGAAACAGATAATAAAAGAGACAATGATAACATAGAAGAGTGATTCCAAAAAGAAATTGTCATATTGAATTTAATTATTTTTGTTCAAGGAAACACCTCAAATATGATAAGTAATCAAATCACCAATTGGAAAATGATTAAATTTGAATCCAGCTTCAGAAAGCAATGTGAAAACCGAAATAATAATAACAATAATAGTGTGGCAGCAGCCACAGCAACACCTGATCAGAGACTTGTAATTCAACAAAAAATTCCAACAATCAGAACTTCAGAAAAGGAAATAATAATAATAATAATATAGAAAATAATAATAAAAAATAAATAATCAGAATTTCAATAATTCGCCTAAACATTGAAAAATGAAATCCACATTCGAACGACGAATTATCCACACATATATCTGAAATTGAATCAGATTCAGCAAAACAAAAGGCATAGAAGACAAAGATCTAACAGGAAAAATGAAAAGTAAAAAGAACCTTAGAGCAGGATCTATGGCGGAACTTTGCGTTGTCGTAGTGTACATCTTTCATAGAGTAAGGCAACGACTTTGACATGCTCGATCGGATCAACAGGTATTGCTCGCAGGCTTTAGGTGCGGATAAATAGAGAGTGGACGAAATGGGGGAGCTGGAGAATTGAAAGGAATTGCGGAACTGAAGAGACAATTTTTCCCCAGTGACGGAAAATATTTGGGCGGCTATATCGCGTAAATGTATAAAGCACGCAGACTCCGTAATTTCCGGTCGCGCGAGAGAGAGAGAGAGAGAGAGAAGTAGAGACCGAAAGAGGGAGAGAGAGAGCCGTTTGACAGTCAACGAACTACAGCCGTTGTTCTTACGCCAGACAGAGGCGAATATCCACTAATCAGCAAGTTGCATCCCGACCCGAAGTATCCGACCCGTTCATAACCCTTTACAATTTTGATCCTTAAATTTTGAATTGGCCCGAAACTTTTCCAAAATTCCTTTTTTGTCCCTTAATTCTTGTGTTTGCAAATCTGAGAGGGAGAGAGGGAGAGAGGGGTTGACCTATTGTATCACTTATTATCTTCTTCTACTCTACTTCCTTCTTTGTGGGCATATATACTCATATCAGTTAGTCAACAACAAAAGTTGATTCACAACAGCTCCAAAAGATTTACGATCTCTCTCAGAAAAAAATACAGCAACCTGATCTTTCATTCTCTCTCATGCATGGCTCGTTCCAGCACTTTTCTCTTCCTTCCCACGATGCTTCTCTTCCTTCTCTTCTTCTTCATCATCGTACACCTTCCTTTCGCTTCTTCTTCAAGAACTAGTTCAATATCTTCATCCTATGAAGAAAAATTCAAGAAAACGTCCTCATTTTTCTTGAACCACATTCGTCATCACAAATATCAACATGTTCGAGCTCGACCTCGTGGCGCCGAAAAGATCATGATCATCAAGAAGAAGAAGAAAAAGCAGATCAAGAGATTAATGATCAAGAACAGCTTCAAGAGGAGTAGTATTAGTATTACTAGTTCTCATACTAGGCCTTTTGCAATGATGCTTCCAAAGGGGAATTTGGTCCCTCCATCTGGCTCTTCATCTCCTTGCCATAATGAAAGCCCTAATGCCAAATCGCCCGTCAACGTTGATTTCCATCATCTCTCAGCTGCTAATTTGAAACCCTAGCTTGATCGATCAAGTATACTCATCGACATCGTTAATATCAACACACCTGTATCATACGGATCACTTTTATAACTCGATCATAAGGATTCACCTAAGAATTTTCTTTTACTGTTTGTTTCGTAGGAAACTAGATCAAAATTTCTTTTTCTTTTCATTATTGATGATAATGGAGATTAGCATTAAGTAATATATGCTAATACTACTGTTAATTATTCATGTAATTAATAATGTTAGAGATGATATATAGTATACTGCAAGCTATAAATGTCATGGACATATGTTCTTGGAAGAATTCAACTACGATAATAAAGTAGTAAATTTTAAATTAATTTGAGGGGTCACTTAAAATATTTAATAATTCAACCAATTTTTTTCCCCATAATTTATCTGGATTATAAAATTTTTATGTACGTAGCGTTTACTCCAAATGCAACTTGGGATGGCCTTCTTCTTCGAGATGTGAATTCACAGATCCATAAACTGCAAACAAGATCTATTACCCATAGGCATGTATGATAAAACAATAACCAAAATATGAATTAATAATTTAATAATATATAGTTATATGTATTAATGTATAATCATATATGTTGCCCGTGGGGATAATAATTAATGAGGAAAATTCCACTAATTATGTTTGGTTATTTAATAGTACATATAGGGAAGAAGAATATTTACTTTAAGATCCATTCCAACTTTACATCTCTAGTTAGTTCTTTTTAGAACGTGCATTCTAAATATCATAAGTCAATGTAAAAGTAAAATTTAAATCACCACATATAAATATATCAGATCTAATAGTATTTCTACTTGTGTTTTATATTATGGGTTATATGCTCTTCAAATGTGCTCTAGGTAATTGATAAATTGGTAGCAACAATAAGTCTAACTAGAGATTCTCAAGAAAATATTGGATCATAAGTTTACGAACCAATTGTATCATCAATGTTAAAATTCAGTTGAGTTTGATTCATACATGGACCAGCTTTAGCTATGCCTTTTTCTTTGTGGCTTTTTAAGTGTTTAGTTCAATCATTTTGACTTGAGACAATTTTTTTTGCAATACTTGAATATTGCATCGTCAATATCATTTTTTCTTATTTTTAGGTAAAACTATGTCGCATATATCCTCAATCTTGAATGTTCGCTTATTACATCTCTTTGTAGGCATTATATTTGCGACGATAGTAGTATTGGTATTAGATGATGATGGTGGTGGTGGTGGACTTTGTGGTATATTAAATTGTTTTGGAATTGATGGTATCAGTAGTGAATTTGAACTGATTTTGGCATACGAATTTTTCTCATACTTATTTAGAGAGTTGAAGTCAAATTGATGATGATCTATTTCATATATAAGAATTTAAGAGTAAATGATTAACATTAAAAAGTGTGAAAAAATAAAATTTTAAGTAAAGTATAAAGCATTAACATTAAGTATAATAATAAATAATAACATTGTAAATATTTAAAAAATTAAAAATTAAATACCTTGGACCTTGGTCTAATTTATGAAAAATAGTTGATTATGGATAGAGATTAAGGGTAAGGGATTGAGATTAAAGATAAAGAAATTAGGTATTATAGAAGAATGTAGATTAATTATAATTTAGAGTAATAATAATTAGAAGATTAGAGAATAGAGAGAAAGTGTGAGAAAATATGAGGAAGAATTAAAGTGTGAGGTGGATATTTATAGGGAAATTCGGGCGGTCGGGCGGGCGGGCGGGCAGGCGGGCGGGCGGGAGGGATTTAAAATTTATTATGTGAGAATAATAAAATAAAAGAAAAAGAAAAGTATACGTACTAAAAAAAATTTTGAAATACTATTTTTGTATCCTGCCCAAATGAAAGGAAGAAAAAAAATTTAAATTTTGAAATTGAGAGAGCTTCGAGCTATTCAACTTGAAATACTATTCAATTGTATGTGCGGCCTGCAGTGTAGGCGGGCTCAGTTGGGCCCAGACGGGCCGGGTCAATCCAAGCTAGGCCAGATTGGATTTTTTTGGCTGGTCGAAAAGCCCGACTCATTTTGACAGCCACTAGTTTGAGTAACTCTTTTTCATTCACTGTAGTGTATATTATTTATACAATAAATGCAATAAATGAAAAAGACTAATTACAATAAGTACTTAAATACATATTGCTTGATTTTAGCATGATAACATAAATTGTTATCAATTACTTTGCTTAATATTCTGAGCACATTGAGTCTGATGTTGACTATGGAAATGCTTTATCCTTCCTTATACGCCCCCATAAGATGGAGCCACCATCAGCAAGGCTAATCTTGCCACGAAGAAGTAAGGTAGGAGGCCTTGAAAGAGGTTTTTGTTAACAAATCTACCAATTGATTTTTAGTGTTCACATGTCATACAAGCAAAAGTTTCCTTCGAACCAAATCTCGATCAAAATCAATATCAATCTGAATATGTTTCATTCCTGAATGATGAGCTAGATTAAAACTCAAATGAGTAGCATCTAAATTATTATGCAGTAGCATTGGAAAAACATGAAATTTAAAATGGATTTTAGAGAGTAGAGAGCATAACCACATACTTTTGGAAGCAGTCATGGCAAGAGCACAATATTTCGCTTCGGTAGAGGAGCAATGATAGCACGCTATTTTTTTGAGCTCTAGGAGATAGGATTTTTGCCAAGAATGATTATATAGGCGGAGGTAAAACTTTGATCATCTGAATTACCCGCCCAATCAGCATCAAAATAAGTCATAAGAGAGGGAGCATAGACCTTTTCAGCATAATACCATGAAATAAGGTATTCATTAGATACCAAAGAAGCCGTTTGGTAGCTACCCAATAATGATGACTTGGCTTATATATAAATTGACTAAGCTTATTAACAACAAAACAAAAATATGTAGGCGAGTTAAATACTGAAGAGTCTCAATTACCTTTCTATACTTTGTTTCATTAATGTAGCAGAACCATTATGAAGCTGTAAGGGAGTAAATGTAGATAATGTTGTGGAAACATCTTTAACATTAGTCATTTTGGTCCTATCAAGAATATCCCTTATATACTTGTGTTGGGAAAAAAAAAAGCCAGTAGATATGGGGATGACATCATTTCCAACAAAGTAGCGAAGGTTACCCATATCTTTCAGAGAGAAATGAGAGCCTAATTGATGAATAACCTTAGTAATGAACTGATTGCAATTCTCCATCGCAATTAAATCATCCACTAAACAAGAAAGTAAGATAACATAGAAGGTTCAGCTTTGCAATTAACATACCCGAGAGCAAGAAGAACCATTTTAAAAGCATTGTATCATACTTGTGGATCATGTTTGAGACTGTATATACTCTTCTTGAGCTGGCACACAAAATGATAATTTTATCGAATCAGAAACCTAAGAGGTTGGTGTATATAAACATCTTCGGTTAAGGCTCCTTGTAGACATAAATTGCTAACATCCATTTGCTTAAGTGTCCATCCCTGCATAATAGCAATAGTTAGAACAAGACAAATAGTCATGGGGTTAACAACCTAAAAGTCTCTTGGTAATCAAGACCCGGTCATTGTTTAAACCCAATCGCCACTAATCGGGCCTTATACTTATCAATGCTTCCATTAAAGTTTTGCTTTACACAGAAAACCTAGTTGCAGCCTATGACATTCGATCAAATAAGTGGCAAAACCAAATCCCAAGTTCAATGTGACATTAGAGCACTAAGTTATGCAGACATGGCGTCACCCATTTTGGGTCGAGTTTTACCTAGCCTACACATATTGGCTATTGATGGTGGGATTGGATGTTTAGTGACCGAGAAGAGTTTCTTAGGCTTAAAATTTTGATTCATAGCTCTAGTGGTCAACAGATGGGTATAAACAGAAGGAGAATTTTCAAATTAATTAATAGGGGAAGGAATTTATGGGATATGATTAGAGGAGGAGGAAGGGGGATTTTGGGCAGATGGTATAGAGAGTGGAGAAACAATACCATCAGAAGAGGAAAAAACTAAATTGGGTATTAATGAAGAAGGGGGATTACATGGACATACTTGAATCATCGGTGGCTGGGATAGGGAGGGAAGGACGACATGAGGAATATTAGGTGAAGGAGCAAAGAATGCAGATGAGGATGTCATGTGATGAAAAGAAGAGATTAGAAAATCATATTCATAGAAAACAACATGTCAAGCTATAATGGGCCGACCTGTTTCAAGTTCATAGGTTATCTATGCATTTTAAGAGCTACTATATCTCAAGAAAATGCAAGGTCTAGAATTGGATTCAAGCTTATGGGATTTACAAGGCTTAGTAAATAGATAACATAAACAACCAAATTGCTTTAATTTTAGGTAATTTAGTGCTTGGCCAAAAAGAACTTGAAAAGGCTATATATTTTTTGAGAAGTGGGTGGGCATCTAATTTATTAGATCTGCAATTATTTAGAATGCATAAGGCTAATAGGAGTGTGGCATTGAGGCATCACTTAGAAGCATAAGCTTAGTTTCAACAATGTGTCTATGACGACATTCCGCCACACCATTTTGTTGGAATGTATGAGGTATATGAGTTGTCGTAAAATGAATAATTCCATGAATTGAGAAATAAAATTTTAAAGCTATAAATTCCCCCCTCTCCTAACCCAATTATCATAATAAATAGATTTAATTTTAGAACTAAACCTATTTTCCACAAGGTTTTTAAACTTAGGGAATATGCGGCTAACACTTACTTTATAAGACATGGGATAAAATTATATATATTTTATAAAATGATCCAAAAAAATGAAATAATATTTTGAACCATCAATAGCTGTGGTCTTCATAGGACCTTAAACATCTGAGTAAATAGGTTTTAGAGGAGCATAACTTGAAAAACTAATAAGCTTGAAAGGTTGTTGATGGGATTTATTAAGAGAACAAGACTTACAAAGTCCAGAATTACTGGACACATCAACTAGTAAGAGAATTAACAAGATGAGTTACAATCTGAGATGAAGGGTAACTCAATTCGAGAGTTACAATATGTGGTTGTGTGGTCATGAACAAAGGCTACTGGTGATTCAAATTTGAGTCTTAAGCATATTCGAAAGTGATAGACTCTATTTTCACATTTTCCTTACAATAATGTCGCTCTCATAATTCAATCTTTAACAAAAAAACATTAAGGATGAAATTCAATTGAGACATTACTTTGTTTTGTAAAATGGTGCACATAAATCATGTTTTTGTTAATGCTCAGAAGATGTAAAGTATTATAAAAATGAAAGATACGAGTGGGGATGTGTATATAAAGAGAACCAATATGTGTAAGAGGCAAACCTTTACCATTATCGAGAAAAACTTCATTTGTGCCATCATACTGTGAATTAATATGTAAGTTAGATAGATTGGTAGGAATATTGTGTGAAGCGCCCGAGTCTACAAGCCATCGAGAATCTAAATTGGAGGTTATAGAAGTTTTGTTTGTAACCACATTAGGAGGATTGATTTTAAAACATTTAATGGCGTTATGTCTGATTTTATCACAATATTAACATTGAGGAATAGAAGTGGGTTGTTGGAACGAATTTGCAGAAGGAGAATTTTAGCCCACATAGTTGTGAGGATGATTGGACTGGAATAAATTAGGCTTATTAAAGGAGAGGCTTGCACTTTTGTACCTATGAAATTTTTCTTAACCACCATTTTGATTATACCTGCGATTTGAAGAGGAGGAAGCAGTTGATTTCTTGGATGTGAAAGCATTGGCAATGAAATTATGGCTCGTAGAATTAAGGCGGCGCAAATACCCTTTATGAATAACAAGAAAATCTTGAAGTTCTTTGAAAATAAGAGAAGTTTCCCTTGCACGAATCAGAGCTATAATCTTCTTTTACTATTATCCAAGGCCCTACAATGTATACAGGGCCATGTAATCATATGTGAGGAACTATGATGGCTAATTCATTGGTAATCTTTTTAATGGAGTGAAGATATTCTAAGATAAATTTATCATTGCGCTAAGCGAGAGTGAGTGCTTCATTGAGCTAAAGAACTCGAGTGCAAGATTTGCTTGTATACAAACTGAGACGTAGTGGATGTTGCAAGAAATGGTGAAATAGCAGAACTGATAGAGGAAAAAAATACTTAAAAAAATTAACTTATGTTGTCGAATCTAATAACTGCGAGTAAGCGAGAAGGATGAGCTGGTGGAGAATTCAAAAGGACATTGTAGAATGCTATCAATATAGTCTTAAAGGTCGTAGCTAATGAGTAGTGCATCAAATTGAATCTGCCACTATGGGTAATTGTTAGGGTTGAGTTATTCTACCAATTGTGATCCGACATTGTGAACATATAATGGCTGTGCGAAAGTGGATGAACTAATGGTGTTTACAGCCGATGAGGTAGTGTCTATGCAGGAGGCAGTGTTATCAACCATGATAGAAAACAAAATCTCGTTAAAGAGTAAGCTCTGATACCATATAGAATCACAAAGATATATTTGAGTAACTCAATCACAAGTTTTTCATTCACTGTAGTGTATATTATTTATAAAGAAATTCAATAAATGGAAAATAATAATTACAATAAGTACTTAAATATATATTTCTTGATTTCTGAAATAATTGTCAATACTATTGCTTCATATTCTAAGCATATTGAGTCCGATGTTGGCTATAACAATCAATTGCATTATCATTCCTTATAGATCTAGAGAGCTTTTATGAGACGATAGTGAAGGGTCGATTACTCCGAAGATAATATGAGGCAAATAATTTGTATTAAAAATATATCACAAATCTAAAATAAAATTTTAAAATTAATATAATATATAAAAAAATCTATCACTCATCTTATTGCTAATATGTTTGAGTTATAAATCTAAATTTATGATGACAATAAATCCGCTGATTAATACCACCCAAGTAATATATGTATATACTCCACTTTCACTTACTAGTGATGTTAATTAGGCCAACTCTTCACATGAATTGAGTTAAGCTCAAGTTAAATATGAAGACATGTAATTCCATAATGCGATAAATTTAGTAGCTTAATAATGATCACATCGATATTCGTACAAATATAACATATCTATTGACTTAAGTAGCACATAGAAGTATATATGAGCAAGAAACCAAACCAATGACTAATATCAAATGATAAATGATTCTATCATATTTCTAAAGAAATGTCAAATAATTCAATAAATAAAATCAGATCTTTTTTTTTTCAACTCCAATTCTTTATTTTCTATTTTCCTTTTACCCTTCTGTAAATAAATTTAAAAATAAACTAAAAAAAAAAAAAAAAATCAATTATTGACTTCTGCCCACATTTCCAAGAGGTACTTCTGGCACTTACTGCAACATGAGCTACTATTGACATAGAGAAAATCATGAGCGGTAGCTCTCTTTGTTCTCTTGACCTTAGAAGCATTGAACCCACCTAATTCACTGCCTCTGATTCCAATTCCTGGCCTAAGATTGTGCCTATACTCAGCTGCAATTTGCTCAAAAACCTCAACCTCAAACATATTTACCTTAATTTTTGGGACCATCTTGTCTCTCACATATGCAAAGGCTAATTGATCTCTTGGGTTGAAAGCCTCTAGTTCATTAAACATTAAGCAGGAGAAAAGGTTGCTTCTCATTCCATGCCTCCTTAATATTATGGCACTATCTGGTACATCTGCTAACACATAGAACAGCATCAACAAAAAAGCTTAATATATTATTTTATTATTATTATTATTATTATTATTATTATTGAAAGCACCCAAAAAGGAGAGACACTACTTGATTTTGTGGACTCTTTATTATAAGTTTCTAAGAGCACCATATAGAAGACGAAAAGAAGGAATTTTTGTCAACGGGTCTTAAGTGACAGATAGAGAATAAAGTCAAGTGACAGATATATAATATATATCAATGTGCACATAAAATAATTGATCATTTGCCAACTATTAAATGTTTCTACGTTTTGCATGTGAGAGAGATAGATTAATATTTTAAAGAAAGAGCCATGCAGATAACTTAGATGAAAATTTGTCGTATTGTTTACGGCTCATGCATATTTATATGAGATATTCTTATATAATATGATCATAAATTGAATATTATCAGCTCTCATGCATATTTACAAGAATTTCTCCGACATATATATATATATATATATTATTATTGTGATTAAAAATAAGGGAACAAACCTGAGGTGTAGGGAAGCTTATGAGGAGTCCAAGGCTCCATCCCATTCTCACAATAAGTCTCCATCTGATTCTTCAACGCATCAACATCCCAATGCTTCTTCCACCTCGCAGTAGCCATAGCCTCCTCCATGGTGTGAACATAATACGGATGCTTCGATATAGCCATATCGACATTAGCCGATACAACAAGCGTATGAATCAAAAGCAATGGATCAACCATCAGCTGCATCTTTGCATCTAACCAGATGCTGTATTTCGAATTCGGAAAGAGCCTATGAACTAAGTATTTCGGTATAACGCCGTTCATAGCCGGGTTTTGGTATAAACGCTTGCTCGAAACATTAACAATTCTCCATACGCCTATTGTTGCATAGTCCTTGGAGTTTGTAGAAATCAAGTTGTGGTAGTCAAAGCCTTTGAGAGTTGTATCGTCCACGAACATGTAGAAACAGATATTGTCAAGAGTTTTCGATCCGAGGCCTTTTGGTTGTCGTATTTTGTCGTGGTCATTGAATATTGCCGAGACTACTACCACCCCATTACACCTTTCCATGGCTGTTCTCTCTGGAATAACCAAAAAGAAAAGGGTACTAAGTATGATAACAAATCACAGTGATTTAGAAATCAATCTGTCCCTTACAAACTTAAAGGTAAAAATTTTACCAGAATTACTGATGGGTAATTCCTTTAGGAACCCACAAGGTATGTCTGTCTTATTGTTATGATGAGAAAAATAAGAAATCCTTTCATGAGTAGAAAAGTTTCCTCCAAATGTATCAGTTTTGCCCTGCATATACCTCAAATTTGCTGGAATCCATGAAGAATTTCTACTTAAATCCTGGATTTCCCTTAAAACCATCCAGTAATCTAACATTAAAAACAAAAAAATAAAATAAAAATTAATTACGATAGACTGTGTCCAGCAAAAATTTTGCGATCGATTATTATTAAGAGCTAGAATCCAAGAGCTACAAAGTACCTGAGAAAAAAACAGGTGAAGAACAGGTAGTACGTACAGTAGGGAGGGCATATTTGTGCTCCCCATAAGAAGAAGGGTAAGAGAAGTGCGGGGTCTGAATGGGGTCAAAAGGGGAGGATTTGAAAAGGCAGTTTGTCGGGGATAGAGAAATGTAAAGAGCTAGAAAGAGTGAAGTAATAAGGTACAGGAGAGAAACACAGAGAAGCTTCGATTTGAACAAGAGAGGTGTAGTGGACCTTATAAACCTCCCCATAAAGGTGTGGCTTCCATGAAATTATTTCCCCTACGCTTTCATATGTCCTCGATTCTTGTCCCCATTTCCTTTACCCATAATTGGGATCAAATCAGAATCACAACTCCTGTCCAATCACAGGCCCACTCCTCCGCCCAAAATAAGAGATATTTTAGACACCCTTTTGTTTTCTGACATCTGTCCTTAATATAGCAAAAAGAGACTGGAATTCGTATGAACGTAAAATAAGACGCTTAAATCAATCGAAAATGAGGTCATCCTCGAAAATAGCGAAGAATAAAGTAAAGAATGTGAAAAAATAATAATAATAATAATTACGATTATTCATCAAGCATTTTCTTCAATCCATTGCAAATCGATCAAGAATTAACAATTACCTGTATATTTCCTTTCGCGTTCTTCAAACAACGTATAAAACGCAACGAAGCTGAATTCTCAGAAGCTTCTTCTCTCCGTGAATCAGATCAAGACACACAGAACCGACGCAGAGGATCTGTAGGTAGAGAGAGACACGAGTCGGAGGAAAAAAAATCGAAATTGAGTAATGGAGTCTGAAAATATGGATTAAAAAAAAATAGAGAAATTGGAGGTGATGATTATGATTCGGAGTGGTTGGGAAGTGGGAAAACTTTTTTAACATAATTATTATATTATGAGCCAATGGGTAAAAGACGCTCGAGAGGAAGTTTTTAACTAATTAACCCATAAAAAGTTTTATAGTAAGAATGACTCTTTTTATAATTAATTAAAGGTTAATGTGTTAATGAGATTTATAAAAAAAATATTTTTAAAAAATTTATTGATAAATAAATTTTCATATATTTTTTTAAAATTAATTAAAAATATAAATTTACGAAATTGTCTCTATTTTCAATTTTTAATTCATTCGAATGTTAAGAAAAAAAAAACCTAAAAACTTAACCAATTTCACTTATTCTAAAGAGGTCGTTCGACAACCTATATTTTATATTTGTAACTTTACTCGAAACGATCATATTTTAATTCATTTAATTATTTTATCACTAAGCTTTTGAATTTTACTAATTTGAACGTGATTTGAATTAGTAAATTTAAGTTTTTTATTAGTGATTTCTTTTTAAATAGTTGATTGATCATCATAATCGAAATAAAAATTTATATTCTTCTTTTTATTATGTTTGTACGTGATTCTTGTTCTGCAACGTGCACAAAATAATCTGTATCCAGTACTTCATGGCCTGGTTTGTCATCGGATCATCAAGACGTACTCGATGCTTTCAATAGGTGGGGTGCTCGACGTATTCGACGCCTTTAATAGGGGGAGTGCTCGACGCCTTCAATAGGTGAAGTGCTCGAGAGGCTCAACGAGATCGACCCCTCGACGCACTGAACGCCTTCAAATATGCGTAGTATTCGATGGGTCACGACTCGACGGGTGCTCGACCCCATCGGATCCTATATTTATTTTTTAAATAATTTCTTCTTTTAATTCAAAATTACTGATTTATATTTAATTTTTTTTACAGAAAGAAATTTTTTTTTATAATTATATGCTTCAATGATGAATGGATAGAGAGTATGAACCAAAATGAGAATCAAAATTCAGAGTATTAGCATTCAAATTGCAAAGAGGGATCGACTAGAGCTTTAGTCAAATCTAATATCACTTACAGTTAGTTGTTAGATATTGTATACGATTTTATCAATATTGATCAGAATGAATTTGGATTGAAACTATCGTACAAACTTGTTTGTATATTGTGGTCTTTGTCGTTATATATATATAATTACCAAAACGTGAAGAGGTTTATCCGGTACTTGCAATGTAAAGAGAAAAAATCTCCACTATAGAGAAGTTAGTGAAAAAATCTCCACTTGCAATCTTGACCATTTTTCTAGTGAAAGAATCGAAGAGAAGTTAGTGATAAGTATCTTCTCTTGGGAAAATATTCATTACCCATTTATGTTGTGCCTATTGGCTTTCATACCTGGTCATGGTTGGGAGATCTCAGACAGCTTTATGATCATTCTATGCTTCATGATAGGCGCCAACGCTCTCACAGTCTGATACAAAAGAGATATGCTCATCATTTATAGATTTCTCAGCGTACTACGACACTGCCCTAATCTGACACCTCTGGTGCGCCTCGACGCATAGCAAGACCATTCCTACCTGACATGCCGGGGGAATGGTCTCCACTAGAATGTTAGTTACTTTCTACATGTTCATTCGTTTGACATCACAATGCCTATGTTTGAGCTTAAGGAGGAAATATCTAGCTCAACCTCAACATCGCTTTGCGACTTCTCATCCCGTTCAACCATTACAAGGCCGACTGATGCCACCTTAGTCCTACTAGACCTCAACCTCAGTTATCATCTCTCATCGATATCTTATTTCCATAAGCTCTATTGATCATGTCGAACCTTGATTTCCAAAGCTAACCAGCTAAGCTTGTTCCGAAATCAAGCCTAACAATAATAATATGCGATTATTTGAAGCATTCAAAATAATATAACAATAATTTGAGCACTCAAAATGATTTAGAGGTCGTCATGAGACTCATGGTAGTCCAACATAACTTCCAATAATGGGAAGTAGCTCTCCCTATTCTAAAATGCTCATAATTCTTAAAGTTCACGTGTAAGTTGTAACTCATATTTAAGTATTAAGAATAAATTAAATTAAATAAAAAAATACAAAAAAAAAATAAATATATAAAGCATCGATAATTAATTGCCCTTACAACCTGTCTGATTTTGTAACCTCCCGTGCATGAAAACAACATTCATTGCTCTATTACCTCTCTTTTTTTTTTCTGCCTCCATACTTTTATTTATACCTCCTTTCCTTTTTTGTATTATTTGATTTTAGAATTTAAATTAAGTTATTTTCTCAATTATTAATGAATTTAATTTTTCCTTTTATATTTATTTCTTCTTAAGGTACTTTCTATTTATTTATTTTCTTAAATATATATATATATATATTATCAATTCTTTCCTTAAATGCATGAACTAATTGCTCTATTAGAGAACAAAGGGAAGAAAAAAAACGAATTTTTTAATTTCCCATTTATTTGATCCATTACATTTATTATGTTTTTTCAAAAGACATATCTACTAATTATTTTGCTAAATGATTTTTTAATTAATTATTTCTTTGATAGTTGATTTTTTCATTAATTCTTTCTTAAAATACATATTTTAATATAAAAGAAAATTACAATCTTCAAATCAACACATTTATTATTTCATGAATCTCTTTACATTTTAAAGTTAATACAACAACTATATAATCCACAAACTAAAAATATCTTTATATAGATAAAAAAAAAATTGAATTTCGGTCGGATCCCATCCGATACAAATTCGATATGAAGATCGAGTGATCCGATCAAGAGCTGACCTAATCGGATATGGTCCATTGCCGAACCTAGTTTCTAGTATTTGTCGACATATTTGTTTCAATATTCTTATAAACAACACGAGTAATTATAAGAATTTTAAAATTGCTTATAACAACAACGAAACACACACCTTGCACAATATTGAAATCTAATGGCTTATACATGATAGAACAAGTACACATTTTGGAGAAGGAGAAAGAATTTAGTACCTACCAAACTTTATATCTTCACTGCCTACGGACACGTCAGCTCATTTTAGCTACAAGTGAGGTGGCATATTCTTGGCCGTTCAATAGAAAATAAGTGGTCAAGATCAGTTCATAAGCAGAGAAGGCATGTAGCTTGGTAGGCACTAAATCCCATCTCCACATTTTGATGAAATTCATCTACGTTTCTTGTCTTTCACCGGTCCTCTTGGAATTTTGTTGAGTAACTTAGAATCAATGCGTCTAAAGGACTTCCTCAACTTATGAGTGGCCTTTCCGGCAAGATGATCAACCTCTTCTTCATACCGCTCGTACAGTATTGGTAGGGTTTCCAAGCAGACAAGCGCTTATTAATTCATACAAACAAATTAATCTTAATTACTCGCTCTTCTAATCATAAGAAACATGAGAGAATTAATTTGTTGTTTTTTCTTTTTTTTAATATAAAAAAGATTTTAAAATTAGAAATTAGCTCCTTACCAAAATAAAGGAGATTCAAGAAGCTGATATATGACCCAATTACTGATAAAATGTAGAGAGAAGAGATAGCCTGCAATATAGAACTTGAAATCAAAGAAAATTTCCCATCTCATAATGCCTTCCCGAATTGTTTTTATTTTTTATTTTTGTATGGATCTAGAAGGTTGAATAACGTAAACCAGGTCAATCTACTAATGACAAGTGGAAAGACTGTTAAAAAATGACAAACAGCCTTTCTACTTGGTGCTTTATAATTAGTTTGGTCTAGACTCCTTCTCGGAACCGGGTCTTGATAAGAATTTGTAACCGGAAAGAAGGAAAAAAGGACAAGTATGAACGTTCATCTTTGCATTACATAAACATATACGACAATACGTACCAGAAAGAATAATGGTAGATCTCTTCCGCATGCTACGTACAAAAGATATGACAGTATCTGGTCGAATCTTCTATGAAAAGTAGATGAAACTTCTCTAAATGTTGATTCTTGTAGTACAACCTTTTGTACATTAGGAGGATTCCTGAACAATAAAATGATTTATAGAGAGAATTATACTTTTTCTCTTGGGATCAAAACAATATTATATGTAATTGGAGAGATCATCTTCATCATCTTGTATTAAATATTGTTAGTCCAAGAACAGTATGTTAGACATAGTCTTGTACTACGTACATAAGAGGGACAGAGAAGTAGTACCATTTGAATATATCTGCACCCACAGACCAAATAAAGAAGACGAGCAATGCCGTGATCGTAATGTGACAGAGAAGGCTCACAAAGTTGTACTCAACAACCTCAAATAGAAACCATATGAAGGTCATCCCGGCCAAAAGCGCACCGGATGTCTTGGCGTTCCGCCATAACAAAATGTCTGCAACTGTAAATACAAAAGGCTAATCTTATTAAGAGGTTCATGTGTTTGACGATCACTTGTATATATAACATGAGAAAGATCTCTCAAAAATGTATTAAGATTCTAGTCGACCAAGGAGGTCATCTCATAATCCCTCATATGATAGTTATACATGCCATAATCTCTCATCCGGAATCATTCGAGTTTTCACATCAGCCTTTACAAATTAACATATATTTAAATTACAAAAGTATTTATGACATGCGAATTAGTGGAATATTTAGAGTTCATGTGGTCTAGAAAAAGATAGACTTTACTTAATAATGATATAGTAATTAAGGTACCTTTCCCCCCTCCAAGAACCTCGTAAATAGGCCTTTCACGGCCGAACAGCTTATGTGGAGGCCTCACTTCATCGTCGGAATCGGAGGAAGAATAATAAGTTGGCATTCTAATTTTTTGCTTGTAAGAGTTATTGCTAATTTGCTATCTCTATAAGGGCGAATTTAATTCATATGCCCTTATGCATGCTCGTACATATATTATCCCATACAAGGTTCTAAGCTTGGTGCTAAAGTAAGTAAGCTATATGGTATTGCAAGGAATGCCTTTGTAGCTTCCCTCTCAACGTTGCTTTCCAAGTAGTTTATGTAAGCAGAAGAGATTCTACGTCCATACAGGGGCGGAGCCAGAACTTTCAATGTATAGAGGAGCAAATTAAAAATAATTTGTATGTAAGGAGGAAAAAACAAGTCAAATAATAATTTTATATAAGTAAATATATTATTCAAATATATATAGATTGTGAAAGAAAAAAATTGAATAGGGCAATTGGGCCCCATGCCACATCAGCATTAATAAAGTTTGAATTTTAATTTAAAATTAATTAATAAATTTTTTTTTTTTTAAATTTTCAAACGATATTCTCTGGAGCTTCGGCCAAGTGCATATGTGCATTAAAACCGCTATATTTAAGTCATCGGCCTCGTTTTAGCACTCGGACATCTCTCTAGTTGGTTTTTCCATGCTGCAATTTGACTTATGGAATTAGGGTAAGTCATTTTTGTACAATGCCTTCTGTCCAATGGCGTCGGGATCCAGAAAATTTCTTCAATGGACGTCATATATACTGTATATTCTATTGAATACGTGTCTACTCTTATAGTACTATGTAGGTAGGATAAAAGAAGAAGAAAATAAACAGGGAAAAATAGGCGAAAGAGAAATTTTTTTGAAACTAAATAAGTAATTTGTTAGATAATCGAAATGTATGTTTTCTAATACACAAAAATTTATAAACATGTTTTAAAAATAAAAAAAAAAAATTAGATTTTTGTATTTGATTTTGTCCGCAACTTCAATGTTTGCAGTAATTCTAGTTTGCTCGATCTTCAATGGGCACACGTTATTGAAATTTGAAATTTTAACTTAAGTTGAACTGTTTATAGTTTTTATTAAGTATTATAATTTCAATTCTTCCATTTCAGATTTCATATGTTATTCTGGCTTATTATATGTAATATTATTTTGAGTTCATGCATGTATTTTTTGTCATCTTTTTTATTTTTAAATTATGAAAGAATCTAATTATGCATTAAATCTAATTTTGATATCATATAAAAATATCGATCTTCAATTTAAAACCAATTATGATAGATAGAGAGGTCTATCTTTATTATTAAGTGTTAATTCAAACCTTCCATTTTTGATTCGTCATGATATTCTATACCTGTACTTATCGACTTATTAGTGATAAAAAAATTTCCATACAAAATAATAGTATTCTCAATACCCCTCTTTATGTTTGGTATTATTTTGAATTTATACGTGGATTTTTGTATATAATTACATAGAGCAAGTGTGGTGGCTCAGATTTGAACGATTTTGTAACCAACTCAAATATGATTGGTTTTTTAAATTTTTTACTTGTAGCCAACCTAAATGGCTTAAAAACCATGTCAAATTTTCGATACGAGAGGATCTACATAAA
This sequence comes from Coriaria nepalensis, assembly GCA_027186245.1. Lineage (NCBI taxonomy): Eukaryota > Viridiplantae > Streptophyta > Magnoliopsida > Cucurbitales > Coriariaceae > Coriaria > Coriaria nepalensis. Next base: position 1,722,504 of record CP114481.1, read on the forward strand.
ATTAACTGACTTGATATTGTTTCTATAATTCCCTTTTCTCTATCGGGTCGAGGTCCACTGTAAGTCCCTGTGTGTGTGGACCGTAGGACGAGTTTTCTCACAAAGTTAGGGGCTCCATGTCTCTCATAAACCCACAAATCATACTTAAGCTTCACTAATCATACTTGCACGTACCAAATTAACCTTGTGGAATAGGGGATATGGTACCTACTTATTAATTTTTATTACTAAAAAAAACAATGGTATCTAGTAAACCATGCATGTATGATGAATATTTGTATAAATTTATGGAAGTAGATCGTATTAAAAATTACAAAGAAGAACAAACAAATGATTTGGTACAAAAAATACAAATAAAAAATAAAAAATTGATCAAGGAGCTAATAAAAAACTAATTATTACCAAAACTTGTACATATTGTCTGCTTATTGTTTATCATCTTCTTGTTGTCTTGATGGATGTACACCACACTTATTAAAACATTTATATGCATTTATTTAATCGTCAAGACCGTGTCAAAATCATGAGAGCGGAGCCTTGTGATATTAGGCTATTAGCAATTGAAATGGTCCATAGACATTCCAAGCTTTTAGTTCCACCAAAAGTACTTTTAACTAATTAAAACTGTCATGCAAATGGAGTCGAGATAAAACTCCCAAAAAAAAAAAAAAAAAACTCCTTAAGTGTAACGCCAGATTCAAACTCCCCTTAATGAAAAGGTTTGAACTTCGATTGTTCATCAACCAAACATGTAACGCTTTGACGTTCATCAACCAAACATGTAACGCTTTGACCACCCAAAAAAAAAGAAAAAAAAAAGAAAACAAGAAAAGCAGACATATAACGCCAGATGGCTGTTTCTTTGTTGTTTAGTAAAGCCATCGTCTCTTTCCTGTCTCATCACACGTGTCGCTAATCCTCCACTCATATCTTTCTTCCGCCCATTTAAACCCCACCCTCAATCAAATCTCATCACCCTCTCAACTTAGCATTACTCCACAAGATTCATCAAACACTCTTCCTCTTCAATCTTCAGCTCTCTCTCTCTTTCTAGAATATGGTTGTACTGTCTCCATCTCATGAAACTGCATTAGACCAATTCCCCATGATCAAAACATGCAAGTACAAAAGCTTGTTCGCTGAAATACCAACAATAGAGCTTCACTCAGAAAAGCCTAATTATGATGTCAGGACAGCCACGGTTAAAGCATGTGAAGAGTTTGGCTTCTTCAAGCTTGTCAACCATGGCGTCCCACTTGATTTAATGGCCAAGCTCGAGACAGAAGCTATCAATTTCTTCAAACTCCCTAAGTTTGAAAAAGACAAAGCTGCCCCTCGTGACCCTTATGGCTATGCCGACAAAGTCATTGGCCCTCTTGGTGATATCGGTTGGGTTGAATACATTTTCCTCTCCACTAATCCTGATGTCATTTCCCTTAAACAAGCTTTCATTTTCCAGGGAAAATCAGACACTTTCCGGTACTACTAATTCTATATATCATGTTAAAAGAGTCTGCATGATTTATATATATATATTGTTCGGTCGTTTTTTTTTCTTCCTGTTGTAAGAAAATCTGCTAACATGTTCGGTTTTCATGATCTATAACATTCGAGTGTTCGGCATAAATGACTAATAATTAAAACAATATGATGACAAATTACTGACGTCACATGATCAGAATCATTATAAAAATCAACAATCATATGAAATAATATTTTATTTAAACTATGTTTATAATTATAATACTACTTTATGTGCATATTGTTGGGTCCTTTTTTTTTTTAATAATCAAAATTAATTAATTAATTAAATTTTTTTAATATTTTAATTTTATGGTTAAGCTCTGCTGTGAGCAACTACATAACAGCAATGAAGAAGTTGGCATGTGAAGTATTGGAATTGATAGCAGAAGGGTTGATGGGGATAGAGCAAAGGGATATCCTGAGCAGACTTATAAAGGATGAGAAAAGTGATTGTGCTTTCAGATTAAATCACTATCCGCCATCTAAAGAGCTTCAAGCATTGACTGGAACAAACGTGCTTGGATTTGGAGAGCATACCGACCCACAATTGATATCTGTCCTAAGATCTAGCAACATAACTGGCCTTCAAATCTGTTTGAAAGATGGTACTTGGGTTTCAGTCCCACCTGATCCGACCTCCTTTTTCATCAATGTTGGAGACCTTCTTCAGGTACAATTTTTAAAAAAATGGCCAAATTAAGGAATAAGAAAAAGTAATATATATTTTATGTAACATGAATATATGATGATATAATGGTGTCACATGTGTTATCATATGTTTCCTGTTTTGATACAACTTATCGTTACGGAAGATATCTTTTTCTAGATTAGTTGGTCACTGTTTCAAAAAAAAAAAAAGGCATACAATATATATATTTTTTCTTATATATCCTAACTTATATGTTACCATTATACTACTAACTGTCATTAAATACTAAATATGACAAATGGGGTATTACAGTAAATTTGATCTATCTAGAGCTAAACTCGAACTTCGGATCCTCGGATACGAACTATATCATAGGATAAGAAAGTTTCTATCCAAAACTATCATATAAATTAGTTTTGATTTTCATGTAATCTCAAGCTAATCAAGCTACTTTTTTTCACTTTCTTCTCACATCAATGTTGTTGAGGAGGATTCTAATTGGCAGCTTCTTCATTCTTTATCAGAAGTTAATTTTTTTTTTGTTTAACAAAAGTGATTGTTAAATGATGTGTGCAGGTAATGACTAATGGAAGGTTCAGAAGTGTGAAGCATAGAGCTTTGGCTGATGCATTAGAATCAAGATACTCAATGGTTTTCTTTGCTGCTCCTTCTTTCAGTACAAAAATAGTTCCTTTACCCTCACTATTTGATGAAGGGGAAGATCAAGAAGAAGAAACCTTGTACAAGGAATTCACATGGTGGGAGTACAAAAAGTCTGTATACAAAACTAAGTTGACTGCTGATAGGCTAAGACATTTTGAGAAATCTGCAGGCTATTAGTGATATTATGTGGTCAAAATCAGTAGCCCATTTTAGAAAATAGTTAAAACTATTAGGGTATGTGTGTGTTTTTTTTTTTTTTTTTTTTTTTTTGGGATCGAAAGTCAATGAATGTTTGAGAAGAAAAGTTGACCCAACATGCTATTGTTGGAAAAGAAATAGTGTATTTTCTTTTTCTTATTGGGTTTAAATTTATACCGACCACCCAACTTCAAACTTTATTGCAAGTAATGATCATAAGTTCATCACTATGTCATCATGTTTGTTGTATAAAAAGGTACTCAGTGATGTATTTCATTTCGTCCTTGATTTCATGACTGCCTGCGGAGTGTTTTAGTTTAATGCGCATAATATTTATTTCCGCAATGGAAAGTTTTATTTATTTTTATTTTTTATTTTTGTTAGAGATAATTTTTATATGAATTTATGCTTTACAGGTAGGAAATTAAATTTTATCAATATATATATATATATATATATAGGACTTAAAGGTAATATGAAATATAAGATTAATGTTTGTCATTTATTGTGATATGATTTAATTGTTAGATATTTGTAAAATATATAAATATATATCATTATAGTCGTAAATTAATAATTTTAATTAAATAATATTTTTTTATTTCAAACTTAAGAATAATATGTTCAATTTTTTCGATAATTTATTAAATTTGATTTTCTTGATTCTAATATTATTAATTTATTAAGATTTTATTTATATATATAAATTTAAAATATTCTTATATAATTATAATAAAATCTCAATAAATTAATATTAATAAATCAATAATCTTGCTTAAATAATCATTTTGATTAGTCTTAATTTAAAGATAATATACTAAATTAATAATTAATTAAATTTATAAAAATATTATATGTCTCATATAATATATAAATTAATAATTACTTAATATATATTATTTATAATTTAATTATAAAATTTTCTTAAAATATAATTCAATCATTGATTATTTTTTTTAAGAATTGATATTAAGATATCATCTTTAATTTTTCATAACCTAATCCCAAGAGGGCAAAGTCCCGAGTTTGAACCTAGGAGGTGACGCCCTAAGGCCCTTAACTTCAAAAAAAGAAAAAATATTTTTATAACGTGCGTGATTATCTTATACTATAAAAAAAAAATATTATTCATTGCGTGATTACTTTGGGACCTGTTTTTTAAAACGTCTGTAGCAAGACATAGAGTTTTATTTACAAAAATCGATCCATTTGGATATTTCTAGCAAACTTAATTTATCATGATATGTTTTAGTAATAAATATGAGAAAATCAACTCGTTAATATGACTGTAATTATTTATTTAAATTTGAGATTTATATATTGTTAGGATTAAAATATAGTATACTTTCTTCTATACTCAGTATTAAACTAATTTATCATATTTAATTTATTTTAAAATATAATTAATAAATTTTTAAATTTTTAATATTTTATTAAATTAATAAATTTATATAATCCTAATATTATTTATTTATCAAAATTTTATTATATATTATATATTAAATATCTTCATAAATATAAATATAAACTTAAGATCATTTTAAATAAGGTATATATAGTTATTATAAATATATGATATAACATCACTTGAGAAGTGATAAGATTACTTCTGTTCACCAAAAGCTATAAAATAAAAGACATGATATAAATGGGGGAGTAAAAATTCTGTTTTCATTTTCTTCCCTTCCTTGATTCTTCAGATTTTGAGACTGATGTCATATTGATGTGACAGGATTGGTCCTAAGCCCTTTTTTCTTTTACTTTTTTTTCTGCCAAAGCTTAAAGAGAGATAAAAAGAACTCAAAAAAAGGAGTGGTCCAATATATATATACATATATATATATATATATATAATAAATATTTTAAAAATTATAAGGACATGGTTTAATAATTTAAAATTTTGAATAAAAATAAATACAAATAAAAATTTATGAACAAAAATAATAATTTAGAATAATTAATATATTATATAATTTACTTCTATTGAGACAAAATTTCACCTTTAGGCAATATTGACACAAATTTATTATACCACTGTTTTCTTCTCTTGATCTTCATTTTTTTTTTCTTTTGGCCGTGATTTATTTTTTCACTATTTGTATTATGAAATTTCATTTTAAATTAAGATAAATTGTGAAAACTTAATATAAATTATAATAAATATTTAAAATATATAAATACTTTAATAAATACTTAATTTTAAATTTAAATTATAATAAATCCAATTCATTAAATATAAATAAAATACTTATGTTCATATTTTACGATAATTTCAATTAAACATTTTATTTTTATTTTTATCCATTTTAATTTTAATTTAATATTTTAATTATTTTTTTCTTTTTATATTTTTACTCCATCGACCACTACTACTACTGTTACCATCACTCTCCATCGTCAATGTAAATATATAATGTTTCTAATTACTCTCTCTTGTGTTTATTATTTTTTTTAACCAATTACCACCATCACCAAATTGCTATCATCTCCTCCACCACCAGTAGCCTCCACTAGAAATTTATCTCTTCGGACAACATAGATTGCATGATTAGGTGGTAGTTGGGTTTACAAAAATTAAAAAATAAAAAATTTTAGGTCTTGCGATCTCGGTTGTTCAAAAAAAGGTTTTTGGTGGAAGTCAGTAGTAACGGTTTGGTGATGGTGGTGGTTAGGTTGAAAAAAATGAAAACTTAAAAAAAAATTAAAGGGGAGAGAAAATAATTATAAAAAAAAAAAAAAAGAATATATATATATACTTTTTAAGTTGGCCATAGATGTTGGCTAGGTGGTATAGAAGGATGGTGGTGAGGAGTGGAAATAGAAAAAATAAAAATAAATAGAAAAATATTGGTAAGAAAATATTAAATTTAAATTAAAGAAGATAAAAATTTAAAATTAAGTTAAATTTAGAATCTTAATAATTACTTAATAATTATGTAATTATATATATGGTATTTTATTTATATTTTATGATATTTAGAATTAATTATAATTTAAATTTAATATTAAATATTTATTATAATTTCCATATTTTAAGTGGTCGTATAATTCATGCTTAAGTTTTAGAGGTTAATTCTAATTTCTCATTACAATTATCTCAAAACTTAAGAATGCAAGAACCAAGCTTGCATACAGTAGAGGTAGTTGTGGTATGAGGACGTATATCGCATAGTTGTATTTATTACCAAATGAATAGTATAACATAGGAGATCTTTTATTCATACCCAATTCAAAATTATATTCCTGATCTCTTACATATTTTATAAGTTTTCTCAAGTACTTGAGATTATTATAGTGAAGGAAAAAACATATAGACACTTGTATTAAGGATACATTTTTATTACAATGGTACCCTATTTTTATCACCTCTTCAATAATTAGTGCACCTACTTCATAATAGTTATATACTAATTTATCAATATATATATTATTACTAGATTAAGACCGAGTACTTAAAACCCACTACATTTAGGGTTTAGAATTATCAAGATTACAGTAATTTAGGTCTAACCTTTCTTTTTGCCTATTGTTTTCAATTTCACAATATGATTTATGTATTGATTAATTTAAAGTAGCCAATATTGAAGATGACCTAAAAAAAAAAAAAAAAAAAAAAAAAAAAAACATAAGAAAACATGTATCTTACATATAAAGTAGCTAACATTAAAAGAAGCTCGTAAATGGAGGCTGAAAAGGACATGCATGCTGAGGTCAAGCTCATGGTTTTCGCCTTTCTGGAGTCCCAACTATCCCATTTAGTTTTTGAATTTGACCATCCATGCATCTAACTCCATTCTAAGTTCAGTTCACCGAGTTAAACCCACCATTTTGTTATGCAGCACTTCACTATCTAAAGCTACATGATGTATTATTTCTTTGCTTTCTGTGTCATGACAACTCTTCCCCAATTTCAGACTTTCTTTTTACTGTTTTGTCCATTGATTTAAATCTCTCTAAACATCATGTGATTCCGAGTCATAAACTTTATGAAAAATATAGAAATTGTTCATATTTTTAGTGTTGAAAAAAACCAAAAGAATACCAACCCTACGTTAATAGAATTTTATTTTTATTATTCTTTTGGAATATATTTTTTATGAGAAGTATGTTCTATGGTTATAGAGAAAATCAAATATTATTATAATAATAAATATTAATTTTATATATTATATTTATCGTCGTATATCGTTATTGATACTTATAATTGTGATTAAGGAAAAAGCAAGATGAGAACATGTGGGGGACTATATCATCCCGAAACCGCTCATCAAATTGAAATTTTATAAATGTTCAATATAATCTTATCCTCATAAACTTTTATAGTTATATAAATTAAAATTAATATTTCATGAATTATTTTAAATATGATTTATAATTAATTTTTTAAAAAATATTAAAATTTAAATGAAATTTTTTAAAAAATATTAAAATTTAAATGATATTTTTTTAAATATAAGGTCTCATTTTAAATAATATATTTTCTTAATAATAAATTTTTTAAATATAAATAACTACAAATTTAATATATATATATATATATAAGACATTTGAATTTACATATTTTATTTGTTTTATATAAAAAAAATTATTATAATATATATTTACCATAATCCCAACAACTTAATTATTTTTCTACTTTTATGGTATCGTAGAAGCTTGAACTTAATACCACTACACCACAATCCTAATTACATCGATGCTACCCCTATTTATAATGAGATTTAACCTTAAATAAACCATAAAATATGCTCTTACAAAATTTCTCTTTCGGCTTCCCAAAATTATCAAGTTTTGTTGAAAGTAAGAATATTTTCATTTTTGATCTTTACTTTTGGGTGCGTTCGTTGATGGACATAATTAAACCATGTCACTAGAGCTAGAAGCCACAATCGGACTTTAGTGTTACAAAAGTAGCTTCACTATGATGTCTTTCTCCCTATTTTCATCGAGAGCATTAAAATTCCTTCTTTCCATAATACGGCTTGTTAAAAACCATTAAATTCTCAAACTACCCACTTTAGTTTTTCTTCAAGTGTTAAAAACCATCCTGGGAATATATCTATATCTATACCTATGGGCTATGTAATATAAACACTAAAGCACACACTTAAAGCTGGTGTTTTCAGCTGCTTACGTTTCTTTTGCAGATCACGGACATTGCAAGTAGTAATATGATAATATAACATCTGTTAAATCCTCATAAGTTGCTCGGCGATTGGGTGGGGTGACTTCTTGAATTTGGTTTAGATTTAAAGTTTCTGTATAACATTTGAGAGTTTCTGTGTTATTTCTAAAACGATGTTTCAAAGAGTCTTAAATCATATTTTAGGGCGAAATAGCAAATATAAATGTAGGAATGTAACTCATTTCATTATTCTTAAGGTGCAAGTGTATTTAAGAGATCTCATGTATATTTTTTTTTATGTATAAGAATAAAAGTAGAGATTTTCTTGAAATATACTTAGATTTTAACTGCACTTGATCGCAAATATAGTCCCATTCATACACCTATTGATTGAGAGACAATCTGATGAATGATGGTATTTGGTTTGAATTAGAGTGCTATTAACTATTTTGCTTATGTCAGGTATGTACAAGAGTAACAAGACCCTACATTGCTTTCTTCTGGATCCCAACACCGGACAGGCTAGGCCGGACTGAACTCACTCAAACCCACCCGGATCCCAACACCGGACAGGGCCGGACCGAAAATCCCGACCATTTTGACAGTTCTATTCCCATCCGTTTCATATTTATCTATTTTTTCTTTTTTTTTTTCTTAGATTCTATTTGTGCAGGTTCAGGCCATTATCTTTGAATTCATACATGAAGAACAATTACCCTTTGACAATTTATATATATCTTTTGCTGACAACAATATGAAGGAAACTAAAGCTGGCATGCGTAAAGCATGTCCCATGTTGAAACGGGGGCCCCACCCAGCTTCCATTGAAACATCAAATCAAAGATGGAAGCTCCCACTGACAAAGCTTTCCAACAGGTAACAAAGATAGAACGAAAGAGACAGATCCTATGGTTTGGAAATAGTTAAGCTCTAGACAGCAAGACCGAGATCAGTTGAAGCTTAAGCATGAGATGGTGCAGAAGTGGTGCAGACATTTATGGAGAATTCCTTTCAAGTTCCAGTTTGATTAGAAAGTATTTTAAAAGAAGGCAATTTTTTTTTTAATTTTTTTTTTGTTTTTGAAATTTTAAGTCTACTGCTCTTTTCAACTTCAGGACATTATTTTCCCAGTTGGGTAAAAGGGCACTCTTTCAAAGTTATAAGATTTTGTCTCCCATTAATCAGGGCCATGATCATAAAGTTTCTTCAATGACTTTTTGAGCATGTTCTTGTCCTTCGAACATGACTCCTTTCGAACATGGGTCTTGATGTTCAGATTCTTAGTATATATGTTCCCAATCTTCTTGAAATCAAATAATAAAAGTTGTCATCCATAGTCAGGTGTGGTTTCCACTAGATAGAGTTTGGACATGAAAAAAAAGGACTAATCTTAAAAAGCTAATCGTTTAGAGCAGTTCTAGGCAAGAAATTGAGTCGGAGAAAAAATTGGATCGTATTTCGATCTCGTAACGAAAGAATTGGATAAGTTTGAGTTTTCCTTTTTTCCAGAAATCAGATCTTATTTTTAAAGGTGGTGGTTGATGGCGACGGTTGGCTGAAAATTGGTGTCGTTTTAAACATGAGAGATTGTTTGAAAAAAAAAAAATGAAAAATGAAAACATTGTTATAAAATATTTTAAATGAGTAAAATGATAATTTTAGAAGTAAAAGTTATTTTTTTATAGGCTTATGAATTGGAACTAGTTGTATTAAGTCATTTATATTTATATATTATTATAGATTAATTGATTAAAAATTGAATATTTATTATAATTTATTTAAAATTTTGAAAATTTTAAATAATTTCACTTATTATCTTCAATAATTAAGTATAGTTTAAACTCGATAGAGTTTTAGCACTTTAGATGTAAATAGAGGATTTATTTCACTTACACAACCTATTGTTTATTGATTTTTAGTTGGAAAGCTAAATTCTCACATGGTATTAGAGTATAAATTCATATTATTGTATTAAGTATTACTCATGTTTTATATGATATAGTTCCATATTAAAAATGTAACACTTGGAGATTTATTATGTAAATAATTAGGTTCACACTAATTATAAGTTGACAAACTAAATTTTTATCGAACACACCAAACTTTTATAAGAAACAAACTCACTTGTACTCTTGAAGAGGAATATCTTACATACGGATGATTCAACTCGGTATAGCAATAAAGGTTGGTTGATCGGACATCATGAAACTCAAGCTAATTGGAGTAAGTTCGATGGTTGTGGGGCTCCTAAGCCTCAGCCATTGCCCATCGGGCAAGACGGTTTTTGATTACTGTGGGAGAAATAAGTTGGCTTATAAGAAGTTGATCGTTTGATATCTTAATGTTGAGAATAATTTTATATTCTAAAAAGAAATTCTTAAAAATTTAATATATAAAAAAGATAAATCATATTATTTATTATTAATTAATTTTTAGATAAAAATCTAAATTTTCTACAGCAAAATCTCGAGTTTTTTTTTTTTTTTTTAATCTACAGCAATGGCTTTGGCTTCCGCTTTTGCTTCTACATCTGCCTCTTAAAACTCAATTATCTCAGACTACTGCCAATCCCAAACCCTCTGTTTGGTCCCACTGGCATCCCTCTTTTAGCTATCAATGGCCATCAACAATTGCCCTTGTTATATTACCCTCATATTAGCTATCTTATGAGGAATTTCACGATCTCCTAATAGCTCATGAATCCTATCTCTACTGTCTTGGATCTGCTTTTGCAGCCCCCGTTGCCACTGCCAACTTAGCCTCTAGCCGACCTTCATACCCCACGAAGCAGAATAACTATAATGGTACCTTCTCTAATTTTAGCTATTGTAACAATCCTGGTCCTAATTTACCTGTCTCTCAATATGGGACTGTATATATCCAAATAAAAAACGGACGAAGAGGAGTGTATATATCCTCCTCATCCTTCTTTATTCTTCTTTTTCTTGTATATTCGGTTGAGGAGGCCAGAAGAGGAGTCAAACATGATCGAATGCGATGACTGAATTGCTTTGGCTGGGGTTTGCGTTCTACAAACTCAGATAATTAATTCATGGTCAAATGATGACGGTCTGCAAATTCCATTTTGCTAAGTGCAAACCAATATCAATAAAGAAATAAATTAATATGAATTCAAAAATGCAAATGGAAATATTTTGCCCAAATCAGAGCTGAAGAAAATGGAGGATTGAGTTTTGCTCTTCACGAACGGAATTCAAAGCTGAAGAAAATGAAGGAGTTCTGCTATTCACCCTCAAATCAAAAGCTGAAGAAAATGAACAAATTTATTTCTTTTATGATATCAGACAATCTCTTGAGTATTTTCTCGGACAAAACAGAATGTAGCGGTAACAGTAAACAGGATGTATTCAAGGCTAGCAGAGGCGAACAACCAAGACTGTTGCATCTCAAAATACATATACGGATAGAAAAACACTTTGAAAGACTTGAAGGAGAAGGTTCATGGGTATCCCTTAAGAGGGTCAGCAGCTTTCCCTGATCTTGCGTCAGTCCATGCTTTTGCAATTGTTCTCTTCATCTCATCATCTCCTTCCTCGTACATATTCTGCATTTCATCATCCCAGTTTCGATCAATCGTTTATTTTCATTTTGTATTTATTAGTACTATTCTCAAAGAAAGAAACATCAATGTCTGCATCATCATGGGGACATAGATCGTAGTATATAGAAGCTCACCTTCATCAAGTCCATGATCCCTGCCATAGGATCTTTGTCCTTCTCCACATTCGGCTTCAGCTGAAAGATAATCGATATTGATTAAGTTAGGGAAATCTTAAAAAAAAAAAAAAGTGATCAAGTATAGAGTTAATCAGTCAAACCCTCAAAAAATAGCTATAATTGAAGTTTTCATAAGGAGTTGATGTGATCTTTTCTTATATATAAGAAGATATCAAAGTTCTACTTAGACTCACAGTTACTCATTAAGTCTGAAAATAAACATTTTATATATGATATCAACTTACCTTGTCCTCTTTGAAGTGCAAATCCAACCAATTCCCCTTGGAAGCTTTAAACAAAGTTATAACCACCCTTGTCGGCTTAACTAACACCTTACACTTTTCCGGAACAATCTCCTTGTTCAGTATTGGAATGGCACATCTGTAATTCTTCCCTTGCACATCATGGAACTTGATGTCGACCGACGTTTTCTTGAATTCAGTCTCAATCTTTTCCTGCTCAACTCCCTGTAGCGAAACATATATCTACAACAAGACGAGAAAAAATAAAAATACATAAAAATTATCAAAATAATAATGTAGCAACCAAATCGGGTTCAAAAACAGGCATCTAATATCTTTACCTTGACCTTGTCATTATCCTGGTCCCAGCTGAAAGACCCAAGTGTATTGTAATTTCTTGCCGGGTTTAATGGTGCCTTGACTGAACTTGCAACTGGAATTGGAACTGGAGTTGGAATTGCAATTTTCGGAGGCGGCATAGAAATGGCCCCTTCTGACAACTGCACAAGGGGGGAAAACCCGAGAAATGAATCAGTGCATAGGAGAAATGTTGGCAATAGAAGATTGTTTTGATATAATATCAATATGGTTTATAATCGTGACCATTTTAAGGTTATATCTACGTAATCCTAAAGTAAAATTTGCAGTGAAATTTTGAAACTGATAACTATATAATAAAAAGAATCCACTGATTCCAACATTCTTTCTGGATTTTTGTCTGCATAAAAACTAATCAAAATGCATATCAACATTAAGGCAGAAACCTCATTTCATTATTTTTTCTGTCGTGTTTATTTTGTAGAAAAATCTTCATTTTCCTTCCATCCAATCGATTACACTCCAGTACCAGTATATAAACTTCGACACATAAAAGAGACAAGCAATAGTAATCGTAAAACAAGGTAGAAGAATGAAGGGAAAAAAAAAAAAATTTAAGTTCCTAGGAAAAAGAATTATATTAGAAAAAGAAGAAGATAAAATGAACCTTCTCAAGGTTTTGGATTTCAGAGGAGATGAGAGAGAGGATTCTGGGTCTCTTAGCAATGCTATGTAGGCGACGAAGCTCCTCTAAATCCAGAGCCAAATCGGATTCCATTGATTTTCTCTCTTTTCTTTTTTTCAGAGAAGAAGAAGAGAGTGTGGGAAAATGCTAGAACCTTGTCGCTTCAGTTTCCTTTTCAATTTTGACGTAAAAGAAGGTTCTAGAGGGTTATTATGGATGGACCTTTATAAAAATGGTCCTACTTTTCAGTTTTCTGAGACTGATTTGGGCTTGATAGTTTGTTCAATCGTATAAGAACTGGGCCATGGCCCAAGATAGTAATTTCTTGGGCCACAATGATCGTTAAAATGTCTATAATAGTAATGAGGTATTATCATCTGTGTTTTGTATATATATTGTTACAACAATATCATATAAAATAGAAGTTCGATAAAATAATAATTTCAATAATATTTTTTAATTTTAATTTAAGAATAATTTATTATTAGGTGGCTCATGATCAAATTTAACCCCAATCAAATGCTTATCCTTATTTTTATTTTTATCTAAAATAAAAATTGATAATTTCATTTGATCAATTTCTCTTTATCATATATTATATAAAATATAATTAAATTAAAATTATCTAAAAATATTTTAATTATATTATATTCTTACCTTCTATAATAAATTCACACCGTTTAATCTAATATTATATATATATATATATATAATATTAGTGATTTAATTATTGTGATCACTATAAAATAAGAATCAATTATGAATATTATAAATAATAAGAATAAATTGTATCTATTTAATAATTATATATATATATATATATATCAAAAGAAAATTTATATTTTTGGTCATTTTTGTGGACAAAAAAGAAAATAAAGAGTAATTCCATATGCATGAATCTATAATAAGAGAGAATACTTTTTCTCTTTCTTTTTCTTAATTCAAAGCTGCAACTATTTTTTGTTATTCATTTGTTACATTCAACAAAGAACGTGAAAAAGAAAAGAAAAGAAAAGAAAAGAAAAGAAAAGAAAAATAAAAAAATAATAAATAATAAAAAAATAAAAAAAATAAAAAAAATAGAAAACAAAAGCTTCTGAAATACATCTTCTTTTCATTTTGTGCTTCGTATTAACAACAATGCCCTTGTGATTGGGTTTTCATGTCTCTCCCCACCAAACGCTCAGCCAGCACCATCTCCTCCTCTGCAGTCGCCTCCGCTGCCGTCTCCACCACCACCTCCGCTCGTCCGGCCATGAAGAAGGCCAAGTCTCAGGTGGTCGCTTGTTCTTTAGACCCTAACAAGAATGGTCTACACCATTCCGACTTCACCTCCTCCACCACCACCACCACTACGACTGAGGATGTTGCTTTCGATCCTACCTCCATTGAATTAGATGAAGATCTAAAGCCGGAAGACTCCACTCTCATCGATGGCAGTCGCGGAGTTACAGCGAATTTGTCGAGGAAGAAGGCCACTCCCCCTCAGCCTGCTAAGAAGCTCGTCATAAAGCTTAACAAAGGTTCTCTTTTTCAGTCTTGATTTTATAATTTTCTGAAATCAGTTTTAGTATTCTGGAAATTTTTATGGTAATTAGGTTTTGTATCAGTGAAGATCTTTTGGGCTATTAGGATTTTGTGGAATTGAGTAATTGTGGAGGGCTGTTTGAAATTGCATGATCTGAAATTAGGGGGATTCAGCTCGTTAAGTCATATAGAAGTTAGGTCTTCAATAATCTGTCAATTCTCTGTTCATTTTGTTTTCTGTGAGTGTTATTTTGTGGGAATCAAGCTCCTTTTGAATGATGGGACATGAATTCTATCTGGTTTTTTGCTACTAGCTCTATGGGAAATGGATTAGGATTTGAGGTTCTGGATCCGGATAGTTTCTCGAATATCTTCTTTTTGAAATAATTCAGCTGTTGATTTTAGCATTTCATTTGAATCTAATGTGTGCCTTATCCATTCTAGTGCCAGGACTTAAAAGTACAAACCTTCTTATATTATTTTCGGGTTATTGATATCCATTGTAGTTCAAAGACATTAAACATGCACAAATTTATCGGCAGTGAACTTTTGTATGTAATTCTTCCAAAGTTTCTTCACTTTTTTAGAAAAGTGAATTTCACTTCTTATAATCTTCTTGCTTATGCAGGTAAACCCACATTGGCTCCAAATTTCGAGGAGGACAGATGGGCAGAGTTACAATCAGCTATTTCTGCAATATTCTTGAAGCAACATGTTTTTTGCGACTCAGAGAAGCTTTACCAGGTTGATTTTATGATTTCAGTTTTCTCTTGCTTAGATTACAATAATTACTCCGGTTAATATTTTCCATACAATATCATAAGAAACTATTGTATTGTTCATAGGCTGTTAGTGACCTCTGCCTATACAAAATGGGGGGAAGTCTTTATCGGCGAATTGAGAAAGAGTGTGAAGCACATATTTCTACAGCATTGCGATCCTTGGTGGGCCAAAGCCCGGATTTGGTGGTTTTCTTGTCACTCATTGAAAGTAGTTGGCAAGATCTATGCAACCAGATGTTGGTGATTCGTGGCATAGCCCTGTATCTAGATAGGACATATGTAAAACAGACTCCAGGCGTGCATTCTTTGTGGGATATGGGTTTGCAACTGTTTCGGAAACATCTATCTCTCTCTACTGAAGTTGAGCATAAAACTGTAACTGGTCTTTTACGAATGATTGAGAAAGAAAGGTATATGTGTTAATATTATTACAGTAGTTTTTCAAACTCAGTAGATATTAATTGCATGTGTGCTATTCACTTTTTCATCTTTCCCAAATACTTTATCATTGTTCCTACTATTTGATGTCGCAATATGTTTCTTTTTGCACTTCCCTAAGTAGCTAAATGGTTAAAGTTGGCCTTTAATTGGACTATTGAAGGTTCGGTTTGACCATATTTTGTATGAAAGAAACAAATTGAAAAAAGAAAAGCGTGTACGTGATACTTACCCTATAACTATGTTTCTGAAGATCTATTAGACTCCTGAATTATTATTATTATTATTATTATTTTTTTTTTGTCTTTTTTCTTCTCGTTTTACAGATTAGGTGAAGCAGTAGATAGGACTCTCCTAAACCACCTTTTGAAGATGTTTACTGCTCTGGGTATTTACTCAGAGATTTTTGAGAAGCCATTCCTTGAGTTCACTTCTGAATTTTATGCTGCGGAAGGGATGAAATACATGCAACAATCAGATATTCCAGAATATTTGAAGCATGTCGAGGTGCATATTCCTTGAGAGATTCTCTTTATGTTAACTGTTGAATTAAATTATTCATTTCAAAATATTATCTATGGAACAGACTAAAGGTGAATTTGGTTGATCTTTTGAAGTTCTAGTTTGGATTTAAATTCCAGCTTGCACCCACAAAATTCCGATTAGTCACAAAAGTTGATCTAAAAGAAAAGTCTATTTTTCTCTCCATCTAAATAAGTTACCATCTCAAACACCAAATTACCCAGTCTACAATTTCAAACGCTCAACCAAATGCACACCAATATACTGATCCGGCTTTTTATCTGAGATTATAGCATATTTTTTGCAGACAAGGTTGCACGAAGAACATGAAAGATGTTTACTTTACCTTGATGCAAGTACAAGAAAGCCTCTAATAGCAACTGCAGAAAAACAACTTCTTGAGCGCCATATATCTGCAATTCTCGATAAGGTTTTTTATCAGTCATAATGTTTATGATTTTTCACATAATTAACCTGCATATGTGAGAAATTCCATTGCTGTAAGATAAATATGGATTCTCTGAATTTCCAGGGGTTTATGATGCTAATGGATGGGAATCGCATGGAGGACCTTCAAAGGTTGTACTCACTACTGTCAAGGGTTAATGCCCTCGAATCTCTAAGACAAGCACTTAGCTCGTACATTCGGAAAACAGGTCATAGCATTGTCATGGACGAAGAGAAAGATAAGGATATGGTGTCCGCCCTTTTGGAATTTAAAGCTTCTCTTGACACAATATGGGAAGAAAGCTTTTTCAAGAATGAAGCATTTTGCAACACTATTAAGGATTCATTTGAGCATCTTATTAATATTCGCCAGGTATTATTTATTTCTCCCACAAGACCTTTCTGTGCCATTTGGAATCAATGAAAATGGTGCATCTAATATTTATAAATCACAACTGAGCTTCATGCCGGGAGTTGACTGTACAGAGAGCCAAAAAAATAAATAAATGTGTATATATCATTGTAAAAAAGGACTGAGGAGAGTTAAGTTTCTGAACTTATTATCCAGAAAACCGAGGACAGTTAAGAATTGTTTAATATATGAGTAGGGCCACTTCGAATTGGAATTAATTTGTGCGCTACAGCTAAAATATTTCAACAATTCAGAATTTTGTGAGGTCAATCATATATAGTAGACTCATTCCAATTTCAAACCTAAAAATGGCTATTTCACTTGTGTTAAAGCGTGCTTCCTCAGAAAATAATATACCACCTGAATGAAGATCTGTTTCCGTGCATGTTTTATTCTTCATTTCTTATAAATTGAAGCTAATCCATCTCGGAAAAATACCTTATTGGTAAATTTTCTGTAAAATTCTGTTAAGCCTTATACCCACATTAGATTCATATGGATTCATTCATTTGAGAAAATACATCTGTATAGTTGATTTTATGAGGACTACTACACATGGTTGTATATATGTTTTCCCCTCGTCATACTTCAATTTGTATCAATTTATTATTAAAATTTACTAGTTTTTAATCATTAGTGCAAAGACTGTAATGTTGACTGGTGCTTATAGAATCGACCTGCCGAGCTGATTGCTAAGTTTCTTGACGAAAAGTTGCGTGCCGGAAACAAGGGTACTTCTGAGGAGGAATTGGAGGGCACCCTTGATAAAGTCCTAGTGTTATTCAGGTTCATCCAGGTGAGTTGGACATGATTGAAAGAATGACGAATCAACTAAACATTATCTACTGATTCATTACCCTCGTACTTTGTTAATTTTGTCTTTTGCTATTACACTATCTATCCTTGCATCTATCTTGATATAGAAAAGGAAAAAAATGTTCCATCCTAATTTAGAATTTTAATGTTTTTAATATTAGGGTAAGGATGTGTTTGAGGCCTTCTACAAGAAGGATCTTGCAAAGAGATTACTTTTAGGAAAAAGTGCTTCTATCGATGCAGAAAAGTCAATGATCTCAAAGGTAAGATATATAACCTTCCCTCTCTCCCCCCACCCCCCGCCCAAAAAAAAAAAAATTTTGTTAATTTCATTTACCTATAATGTCCCCCTATGTATTACTCATATTAACATGACTTTTTTTACACTAATACAGCTAAAAACTGAATGCGGCAGTCAATTTACAAATAAACTAGAAGGAATGTTCAAGGTGTGTTTGTCAATCTTATTTATTTATAGATAGTTTTCCCGTGTTAGAATTAGTAGGTGTTTTACATTATAGGAGCTTGAGTTGCAGAAAGTAATATATTTTCTCTTCTTTTTATGGATTTAATATCATGTTCACATTGAGATTGATTGAGTTGCGCTTTCTTTATCTTCAGACTCTTGGTTTTAGTAAGTTTATTTTAAAATTTTCTTGTTAAATTGTCGTAGCTGGAATTATTGCTGGTCATTGCTATGGTTACTTGTTTGCTCTTTATATTCAAATAATACTGCTCTCCTACATGGTGGCACTTTTATAGGACATTGAATTGTCGAAAGAGATAAATGAGTCCTTCAAGCAATCATCCCAGGCAAGAACAAAACTTCCTTTGGGGATCGAGATGAGTGTTCATGTATTAACTACAGGGTAGGTTGGAAAGTATATAATTAATTTTGGTTCATCTCCAAATTCAGTTTCACTTGTTGATTTATTATTTACTTTGTCTAGAGGAGTTCACCTTTTTTGCTTTCTGCATTTTAGGTACTGGCCAACATATTCGCCCATGGTTGTCAGGCTTCCACATGAGCTAAATGTTTACCAGGTTTGACAAAATTTTATGGCTACTTCCAACATCATAGGTTAACAGAACGAGGTTAATATGGCCCGTCTCACTCTCTCTTTCACCTTTTGAAATAGGACATTTTCAAGGAGTTCTACTTAAGTAAATACAGTGGGAGGAGATTAATGTGGCAAAATTCATTAGGTCACTGTGTGCTCAAAGCTGAGTTTCCTAAAGGTAAAAAGGAGCTGGCAGTTTCTCTGTTCCAGGTTTGTACCCTTATCTTCTTCATCTTTTAATATTTTATTTTATTTATTTTTCCCTTTTTATCTTTTCCCTATTTTAAAATGCTCTCCCTTTCTAGTAAACAAGTGTAACATATTCGAAGCGCATCCACAATTTTTATCCCATTTATTTTTTGTGCAGACGGTTGTTTTGATGCTGTTCAATGATGCTGAGAAGTTAAGTTTTCAAGACATAAGATATGCAACTAGCATCGAGGATAAGGAACTGAGGAGGACGTTGCAGTCTCTTGCATGTGGCAAAGTTAGAGTCCTACAAAAGGTAGGTGGTTGGCTTTATGATGTAATTATTGCTGAAAAATTATTTAATTCTAGTATAATAATTCAGAGTCTAATATTCTGACATCATTGTGGTCTTTATGTCCTATGTGTGCTATAGTTTCCGAAAGGGAGAGATGTGGAGGACGATGATTCATTTGAGTTCAATGAAGCATTCACTGCTCAGTTGTACCGATTGAAGGTAAATCTGTTTTGAATTTGATCCTGTGCTACAATTATTTATATGCTTATAGTGGCATAGGTCAATGAGTGAATATTTAAGCACTTCTCACTTCCAATTGAATAGGTGACTCAAGTCTTGTACACAAATAATTCATTGAGCGCTTGAAACTGTAGTCTGGGTAAAATTGGAGCTTCTCCAGACTGTAATTTTAGTTAGATAGTGAGATAAACGGGGTTTCACATTTGGATCAGTGTTTGATACAAACTACTGTTAATAAACCTAAACTGGAGTTTCAAATGCTCAACCAGATAGAACCATTTTCCGTTTTCATGGAGCTGGAAGTTAATATGGGTGTGAGTGTTGCAGGTTAATGCCATTCAGATGAAGGAGACAGTAGAAGAGAACACAAGCACCACTGAACGGGTATTTCAGGATCGTCAATATCAGGTTAGTCTTCATTCAATCATTTCTAATATCTTTCTTACTTGTTCTTAATCGTTTTCGCACAATTCACTAGAGAATAGTTACCAAACATCATGGCCTAATTACTTTGCTGCTTTCTATTATTATCAGGTCGATGCAGCTATAGTTCGAATAATGAAAACCCGTAAAGTTCTGAGTCATACCCTTCTGATAACCGAACTCTTCCAGCAGGTAACATAGTTTTTCTTTTTTTTAGTAGTCACAATTCTTTAATAATGCACCATTTTTAATTATCCGAAGCAATTAATCAACTCAAACTGCTTAGATTATTGGACATAATGAATACTAATGGATGTCTAATGGATGTCGGGATTTTTTTATCATTTTTGATTTGGCAGCTTAAATTTCCAATAAAGCCTGTCGATTTGAAGAAAAGAATTGAGAGCCTTATCGATAGAGAGTACTTAGAGCGGGACAAGAGTAACCCACAGATATACAATTACCTGGCATAGTAAAATGTGAGTTTCTCGATGTAAAAAAATTACGCGGGAAATTTTGGTCTTTATAATGTCAACAAACAAAGAACACGTTCAATCTCTTTCTCAGATAAATAGTGTACATAGACTTTGATTTCCATTCTTTTTTTTTGGTTATTTTGCTTCGAATATGTCAGAGAACTGATTGTGAAGTGATGATCTAAATATTTGTCGCAAAAGTTTTATCTTTCTGGCAATTGGGATTTGATCACCGGTAACTGGAAAATGGGAAGATAAGAGATGGCTTCTCGCTATAATAAGACCTTAAAAGCCTATCTTTTGGTAGAAATCCTATAGGAGTGTTTTTGGGTGGAGGCAGGTTTTCTCTGTGCAGTGAGGGTTCCCTTTTGAGTCTTCTTCTCAGGGCTTATCCTAGTGAGGAATCTCCCCAGCTCAAGCATGGCTTCACTAAAGGAATCGTGTGTCACAGCAACCTAGAAATCGCTCCAATGGATCTGGTGAGTGCATATTTCTAGATCCGAGTTATACGACCTAAAATAAAATAAATCTGTTTCATCTTTTATTTTTGCAAATAGGCCTTGGTTTTATGCACTGAGATCTGAAATTTGGATAGTGTTTGATGCCTTGGACCTGTCTCTATTTTCAACTAAATCTGTTTCATCCTTCATTTTTGCAAAGAGGCCTTGTTTGATGCCTTGAGATCTGAAATGTAGATAGTGCTTGATGCCTTGGATCTGTCATTATTTCTGTTGTAAGAGGGATGAGCCATTTTCGAGCTGGCCGAGCTGGCCGAGCTAGGTGATTAGAGAGAAAAACAAAGAATTGAAAAGATAATTGTTTCGTTGCTTAAGCTTATCTTCTATGACAGCAAGATATATCCTCCCTACATTTGCTAAGGCTAATAAACACACACACAACCTCACACACTCGACCGAGCACTATTGCCCTTTCCCTATGCCAGATTCTTTTTTGTTTTTCTTTTCTTGCAGTTATGCGCTTTCATGTAGTTTCACCCATTGCTATCAAAGCAACATGTAGTCTTCCAATTGTCTTGGGCGTTCATAATTCATTTCAATGAATATTTATGGGTCAGGTCATCTTTATAACAATTTTCAACAGTATTTAGAGGAGATCATCTCATCTATCCAAGGTGCCTTTGTCTCAAAATGACAAATTCAAAGACAATATTTTTTAATAGCTCAAGAGGTTTTTCATTTCCTTGAGAGAAAAAATAAAAATAAAAGAAAGTGAGGAAATTCAGGGATGCTTTGAAGCTAGATAGATATGAACATGAACAAGTCATACGATCGATCAGGTTGAATGAGATTCTTTAGAGCAGCTATGGTGAATCATCTAAACTTAGGGATGCTCGGTTTGATTCTTTGAAGAGGAAATGAATGGATTAAAGAATGAAAATAAGGTGGAATGAAATCGGTAATTTTAACTTCGTCTATTTGATTATATTAAGAATTAGCAATAAATAATAATTTTGATTTCTCATTTTAGGGTTATCAAAAGAAAAAGTTTGAAAAAAGTGCCTGATATATACCTAGCAAAATTTAAGTATTATATCAAATATCTCGTATAAAATGAATGAGCAGTATTTATGTGTATCATGTATCAATCTCTATCTTTTATTTCAATTTGAACGGTTGAGATTAAAAGTATTGGCATTTTATATAAATTGCATATTATTATACCCATTCAAACAATTAAAAGTAATTTTAATCTCGGCTATTGTAGATTCTGAAAGTGAAGATAGATGCACATAAACATACACTCGGTGTGTGCACATGAACAACCCTAGACTTGTTCAAAAGACGTGTTTTTAAAGAAAAATTTTGAGATGCATTTGGTCTCTCGTAGAACAGAACGAGTGATCACAATTAAACACAGACGTAATATGATGAGTGATATAACATATGGACCTGACATCTATAATTGAAAAGAATATAGTTATTTCCTGTATTGGGTACTAAATGAGTGGAAATGATTCTCCTCTTAATGAATGTTATTCATTTTGATTTCATTCCCCTCAAGAGAGTGAACCAAACACCTTCTAAAATATATACTAATTTAAGTCTCATATCTATTAACTTTTAACGGTTGTCATTTAAATCAAAACTGTCTAGATTTGTTTTGTTGATAAAGTTGATAAAAATATTAAATTAAACTTTTAACTCAAATTTTAATTTTTTTTCTCCTAAATTTTTGTTTTTTTTTATACTCTTACACTCGGTGGAAAAAATATATATATGTAGTTATATATATATATATATATATATATTTATTTTCATTTTCCCCAACCCACCATGACCTCTACCTACACCCATAAACTCGAGCATAGTTACCATCACCAGCAAATTTAAGAACCCCTTAGTTTAAACATTAACTAATTTTATTCTTATTTTATACCCTACTACTTTATTTATTCTAAATTTCTCCCCAACTATCTCACTACCCCCATTTATTCCAAACCTTATAACCCCTCTCTCTCTCTCAATCGATTCGATCCGGAAATTTCAAGTTCTAGATCGGTTCAATCTAGAGTCGAAGCTCCAGATATGCATGTGAGAGAGAGAGCCGGGGAGGGGGAGGGTGGGACGAGGAGATGATGGTGGTTGTTCAAATTTTTGTATTGTTAAGCTATTTTGACTACGCTTTTTAAGGGTCGAGGGTTTTTGGCTTTAAAACATAATATCAAAAAAATGATCAGGTTATAAAATGGGATCAGAGTTTAAGGGATCGGATACCATAAAATTCGCATAAGATCACTCTGTCTCATATCAAGTAATATATAATAAGTTACCTTGGATATTCTACAAATGTTCTCGAGTATCCTTCCTAATTTTACTTGTCATTTCATCCCCTTTTCGAAGAAATTGAAGTGATTGATTGCTTGCAAGACAATCATTTGCGTAAAGGAATCACTAGATTCTTCTAAGACCTAATTTGTTCGAAACCTTTCAAGTGATTTTATACCAAATTATAGACCCCATTTTGCGAATCTACCAAGTCCACTTGTTTAAAGCACCAATAAGATCTCTTGAGACCCCTCTTTGACAAAACTTTCACTCTCAATCTTCTTCCTTTTAATCTCTTTACGCAAAATTAAAAATCAGTCTCCTTTTTTTTTTCTTTTTTCTTTTTAACTAACTTTTGAATTGATGTCCACAAATGAATTAGCTTCTACGATTCATTCTTCTTTTATAGTTTTATTTCTCTTTTTAAGTAAATATCTTTCGGAATATAAAACGTGAAATAAATTTATATTTAATTTAAAATTTTGATGTAATTTCTTTTTCTACATAAATTCATATTTAAAAAAAATTAATAATAAGTTATTTTAAAATTAATTATTTATTCTTATATTAGATAATTTAAGATTCGTTAAATATTATCATGTTTAATTTATTTATTGGAATAGTTTTTAACTGAGTTTGATTGAGGAAATATTAGATACTAATATGCTGTAAGATTCCGGTATTAATATAATGTTTAAAAAAGTACACTATTATATTATTCAAACATTGTTTCAAAAGCAATACCCTAATCCACTCAAGTTTAGCTTTACGTGGTGTGTGAAACCATGTACTCTAAATTGATTTCAATTTTTCCTCATAAATCACCCGTTAAAGGTTTTCTCATAAGGAAAATGGTATATATGAAATTTAATTTTAAATTTTATTGACATGAAAATGATATATATGAAAATCGTCTTTATTATGTGATGATTTATTAGAATGTTACTTTCTTATACCGACATCTTATAAAAAAAAAATAAGAGTTTAAATTTTAAGGAAAATATGATCCTAAGATCGAAATTTAAAATCTTAAGACTCTTGACGATCAAAACGACTCACTAATTAGGAATCGACTCTCGTTTCCCCTCACTTCAAGCAAACCCGGCTAAGCAACCAGCTTGGTTTTGTACCTAATTTTACATCTTAAAAAAAATGATGCATTTATTTCTATACCACACGACACGATATTAACATCCAGAAGGTGTCCACCACAGCTGAAATTTTCTTATATACATAAAATATAAACTGATCTTATACCAATTATCTTACAAGACATCTTCTTATTGAACAAACAAGATATAGTTACATCATCTTCAAGCCACGATGTCGTATTGATGGGAGTAGCTGATCATTCAACGTTTTTCTTTGGCCAAATGTCTAATCCGAAGATTAAGGGCCATCAATATATTTATAAAGATAAAAATAAAAGACATTTCACATCAACAAAAACATAACTTTGTTATCCAATAGGCTAAAAGTGGAGACCTACCATTGATATTTGACTATACATAACAACTTTGAGCGGCCAAAGTTACGCCTAGTCAAGACTGGTCTGGTTCGTGCACCTGCACCCTACGAGTTATGCCGGTGGGAAATGATCACATGAAGGTGGAAGATTTGTTAAGAAGGTAAAAAGGCACTACCTATTTATTCTTACCTAATTGTGGGAAATGGGGATTGCTAAGCTAAAGGACCTAGCAAAACCTAAATGCCAGGGTCAAGCTAAGCTCATCCAATAGTAAACGCAGCGCTCCATGCAACGCTTAGGATAAGAGTCTAAACAGTTATATTGAATCTTCAAAATTTATTATAATTATAGTAAATATCTGAAAATCAAACTTAATAATCTCCAATACTTCTCCAACTATAATAAATATATAAAAATCAAATTTAAATAAGAATAACTCTCCTATTTTCTTAATGGATTGATGAAGTAAGAAAATTGAACTTTTATACTTAGAATGACATTTTGATTAATCTAATTTAAAATAAAATAAAAATTTACAATTTTTGGTCAAACAACTCTCAAAGTTAAACATCACTGATTTTCAGCCAATCACCACCACTATTGTCGCGCCGCCCTCTCTCCTCTTCTCTACATTTCAATAATAATTTCAATAATTTCAATAATAATTTCAATAATAATTTCAATAATAATAATAATAAAACCAAATCAGAATGATTTATCCATGAGAATCTAGATCGAAAATGATCTTCTGTCCGATTCTTCACGAATAAACCGGTTTGGTTTTGTTTAGTTTTTTTTTTTTAATGACATGCAAAAAAAGAGAAGGGAGGGGGTGGCGACAGCGATGGCTGCTGGTGGAGAAATACTTGCATTGACTTAGTCTAGAATTTTTTCTAGACCAGCCAATCAAGAGCCCCCTCCTGAATTTTGGGGGGTATTTTGCCATTTTCTCTAAGTTGTCTATTGTCTATTGTCCCACTTGTCTATTTTCTCTTCCACTTGTCTATTGTCCATTGGGTTGGTCTAGGAGAATTTTCTAAACCAGTCTATGGAAGAATCACTCTGACTGGTAGGGGTGTTTGGCCTAAAACTGGTGGTATTTATCCATAAAGATTGTTTCATAAAAAATTAAAAAGTAGAAGGAAAAAAAAAAAAGAAGGAAAACAAAGTTAATTAGATGAATTAAAACATCATTTTAGAAATAGAAGTGATTTATCCTACTTCACACATTGATCAAGTCGAGTGCTCGATGCTTTAAGATAATTGTAATTCATTCTAATTTAAATTTAATTTATTGATAAACAGCACATTACAATTTAAAATTTAATTTTTAAGTATTTAATATAATTAAAATAAGTTTTAATCATTTGATATAGTTTCTGTAATATTGGAAAAGCATATTAAAAAAACATTTCTAAAAAATATTTGGGTGGTAATTTATATATGTTATTTTTTTCTCCTTTTTTAGTACGACAAATATGATAGTTGGAGTTTACTTTAGTTAGCCATAACTGTTAGGGATAAATGTTATAAAATGGGTTGGGTCAGCATGAGCATGCACAACACAACACGACAAAAGCTTGGTATGAATATGGGCACACGACCTAGCCCGGCACGGCCTTTTTGGGCCCATGTGAGGCATAGATCCCAAAAGACCTCATAGTCTTAAGAGTTTTTTTTACTACACATTTTTTATGTTGAAACTTTTCAACTAATGCAAAATCTTATTTGGCTAAATAATATTTTCTTACAGTTTATTTATAATTTTAATTATTAATAGTACTAACTTCTAATTTATTAAATAATAACTATTAAGAATGATTATTTATTTATTTTATAATGTGTAGTAAAATAATTATTTATTTTAATGGTACTAACTTTTTATGCATTAACAATCTCATTTTTTTGAATCAGACTCAATCATTACTTACTTCATAGACTAGTAGTTATGATACTCGATGGGTCGAAAGCTCTATCTACCCATCGAGTAAACTAGAAATTAGGATACTCGATGGGTCGGAGGTCTCATCGACCCATAACTTCTTGTTTACTTGACGGGTCAAAGATGTTGGAAATCGGCGGTTCATAATCACGCAGCGGAAACCATTCAATTCTCCAAAAATTGATTTATAATTAGAACGGATCAAAATTACTATTTTACCCCTCTAATTATCTCTTTATCCTTAAGTACCATTAATTCACTAGTGAATGGTCAATTTATAACTTGATTATAAATTTGAGCTCAAAATCATTCAATTCCAGAATTAACTCTTAAGAGAATCAATATACAATCTTCTATAAAGAAGGTTTTGATTTCATATTTTTAAATCATGTTTCTAGCCACTTATCTCAATGAATCTTCAAAACAAAAGTCTTTAGACTGATTATCCAAACAAATCCTGATGAGTGAATCAAAAGATCCAGTTGAGTGAATCAAAAGATCAAGTTGACATATAGATGAGTTCATGACTACTTAAGATTCAGATTGATCTTCATATGATCATCGTTTGATATGAATTTAATTTTTTATGGTAAACGGTATTTTAATAAAGAATTAATTCATATAGAGTCATATCCTATATAATCCAATTATATGAAGCACATCTACTAAGATATCTATCTACATCAGTGATCTGAATCTAGATTACATGCATTCATAATGCTAGTGGACCATACTAGCAACTATTATATTAAAGATTACATACTTTAATATGTTGTAGATAATTTAATTCATTATCTATAATCTTAATTTTCTCATACTAATACAAAATTATAGTCACATAAATGAATTTGAAATTTTATGATATTTATTCATATTATTCAATAATAATACATTCATAACAATTATATAGAAAAATGTCACTTTTATTAATTTCATTAAAACAATACTTATTACATACTTTCAGTGCATCAAGCCCAACAAAAGGCTCCATCGACCCGTTGAATATCTAACTTCTAGTTTACTTCAATCCGTCGAGTATCATAATTGCTACTTTGCTAGCTTATCAGGCTATGAAGTGAGTAATGATTGAGTCTGATTTAAAGAAATGAGATTGTTAAAGAAACAGGCTCGCGGCTCGGGCACGGTACATGCCCACTGGCCGGCACAACGCGTTTATGGCTCATTATTGTGTCTATGTTGTGTCGTGTCCTTGTTTTTAGGCATAAGCATGAGCCAATCTGTGCCGGACATGACACGACACAATTCGTGCCGGACACGACACGACACAATTCGTGCCGTGCCTAAGCCGGCTCATGCCAGTATGAATGACCACCTCTAGTTAGGGAATTCTCCATTTTCTTTTTTTGAAAAAAACAAAAAAAAAAAAGAAAAGAAAAGAAAAAGGAAATATCGCTACAAGAATATATAATATTGTAGCTACTATTCGACCAAAAAAGATATTATTGGATTTTGGTGAGGCCCAATTAGGAGGTATAGCCCAATCCATTCCGAATTTGTGGCCAAGCCACCATTGGGCCAAACCAAGTTCAACCAATATGTGTCGGGGTCAAATTAACCCGGAAGTGTATATATAATACTTACCCGGTTTGTAAAATAGTGTAGTTCTCATTTTACTTATCTCTCATATTCTCTGGGTTATGAGCGATTACTCTCTCTCTCTTTCGCGATTAGGGTTTGCTTGATTTCTGGTATAATCTTTGTTCTTCTGGTTGTTAGAAAAGTTTTGTGACTTTTTTCTTATGAAATCTATGACTAATTTTTGTTGGGAGATTTAAATCTGAGATCTATATTTATTGTCGGAATCATATGTAAATCCGAGAAGTTATATATGAAATTCTATCATAATGTTATTAGCTTTTCAAAAAACTTTCTGTAGCTCATGGAGTAGGCTTTGCCAAACCACGTAAAAATTGTTATATTCTTATTATCTCTTTGCAGTTTCTGATGAATGTGTTGATGAATGTGTTGATATTCTTAAATCATATAATAAACATGTATGAAAGAATCTGAAAAAACAAATTGGAAACCAATGATTGTATGAAACAATAGTTAAACTTAAATTCCTAACTGACATCAATACAATTCGAATTAATTTAAATAAACTCATGCTTTATAGCATTATTTTTGCTAACTGTGAATTGTGCAATCCATACGCACCATTCAAAAAACCTACTAAGAACCTTATAACGACCTTATTAATTTGAAACTAGTGACATATATACTCAAAAGCATTAATCAACTAATGATATTAATTAATAATGGATAACCCTTGTATTAAATTTCGTTATCTTATACTGAATTAGTTTATGTGCTGACCATGTGTTACATTACGGAATTTGTGGTTAATGAATATTTTGATTTTTATATTAATGTTAGATGGGTAACCCACTCAAATTTTAATAAAACATAGGAAAACCTTAACCTTTCTACTTAGTGTCTCCTGTTTTTTTTTTTTTTTTTCTTTTCCCTCTTTATCATTACAAAACCGGAGTCAACAGTATGCAGTCATGATCTAATATTTAAGCTCAAAGCTTTGTGGTCTTGATATATTTGATAAATTTTTATATAGCTCATACTTTAGACCAATTGCCTTACTCTAATGAGTTAAAAAAGTTTTTCATGTAATAAACATATGTAAAATATTTCTTGCAAGTGGAAAATACCGTCCTCCCATAGTATGTACTCAATCGATCTCACATCACGTATGAAAAACTACATGTGTAGAAGAAGAAAAGGTAATATTCTTCATTATTTTGAGATTTGTTGAATTACATATAGTACCTAATTAATAAGAGTTATTATATTATTTGGTGAAACATATAACAAATGATAGGTATCTTTTACTATATATAATCTGTATATGTGGTGCAGCTTTAATGGGAGGCATATATGCAATTATCAATTATCAATTATGCATATGAACTGAACATTATTATGGTTAAGGATGGGCGGAAAAAGGTGGGGTTTGGGTTGGACGGACAGCCAATGCCTTAGCACATGGGTAAGAGAACGGACTTGTTAAGAGCACTTTTTCATTATTTACTACATGCATGTGTTAGATCAATTAACAGTTTATATCTAGTTTACTCATGACCTAATTTACTGTCGCAAGGAAAAATTTTGGTCAATAATACTCTTATCACATTACATGGAGTTACGGTTCTAATTAGGTCATCATATCATTTATATGAAGTTCGTTTTATCTACATTATCAACTAAAATACATAGTCAAGCCATCAATAGCAAACATTTATCGCGAACACTCCATAAACCTGGCTTATGGTCTTTTTTTAAAAAAATCCGAAATGTAATGAGAGATCTTTCTAAACACTTAATTTAAGTGTTAAGATTCATTACGATGCATGATACTTTCCTTTTTACAGAAACAAATATTATAGATCTAATACTAACCGTGGACTTTGTGATCCAATACTGGCCCTAGTTCCATATTAAGTAAAAATAAAAGTCCCGGTGAACCGCGAGGAATTCGGACCCTGTGTTTATAGCATCTCTAATGGCTCTTAAATATGTCTCAGATGACTTATGTAACTTGCAGACTGCAGCTACTATTGAGATAACTGCAGTATATATAAGCACTATACATGAATGTACGTCACCTATGAGTAATAGACTGAAAAAATAACAAATTCTATTTTGAGATGAATCCAACTGCAGTCAGACCGACCTACTGTCAGATATGTTTCGAAACAATAGAATAATTATTGTAGAGAGACACTATTCACATGCACGAGAGATTTGATGACGGGAAAGCATTAGACACCTAACGTTCCCCTGTCGTGAACCCCTTAACAAAAGCAATAAGAAGTATGAGACTAGTTAAATTTACACATGGAAAATAGGTTTAGGCTTCTGATAAACGTGCGTGCTTTTTACCTCTCAGTAACAATTTGTAATGTGTCCAATAAATAAATAAAGAGAAAAGTAAAATGCTGACAATACTCCTCTTCCTAAAATGTCATAGATTGATTGTCTTCATAATTCCGGTTTCTTTACTCTTTTTGTCAAAAGGACTAGCAACGATTAAATGGGCTTTGAATTTTAGCACAAAGATTTGATCAAAAAGTTACCACGCTTTCTTCCATAATTAATTAATTAATTAAAATCTTTTTCTTCCTCCATAGTTATGGAAGAAGTTAGTATATAATATATTTATTCTAAGAAATGAACAGTCGGGTCCTTAGCTCAGTGGTAGAGCATTTGACTGCAGATCAAGAGGTCACCGGTTCGAACCCGGTAGGGCCCTTAAATTTTAATAGTTGTTATTTTATTTTTAATCATTTAGTTAATTTTCTCATAGGAATATGTCATAAATGTGGGTTACATGTATTCCAATAGAGTACAAATTCGAAGGGAAACAAAAGACACCAGTACTTATCACTTTCATGCCTTTCTTCTTCTTAACGGTGGCCCTCCCTCTCCTTCCACATTGCCTCCTTTGGTTTCTGATCATGGACCGCAACAAAAAAATAAAAATAAATAATAAAAAAACCCAAACAGAAGTCACTAAGACACAACCATGGCCACATTAATGCATCAATTTATTATATTTCTATATATCCCCCCCCCCCCCCCCCACCCCCACCACCGTCCGTCACTATAAGGGCACTACATCAATGCACTCGTCCCATCTCTCATCTTGAAAATGCAACGTACATACTTATTAATTGTGAAAATGAAAATCGTTTTTTTTTGCATGTTGCATGTTAATTAATTGTGGCCTACCCTTCTTCTTGGTACGGATCGATCAAAAGTTTTGTTTTTTATTTAATTCTATTTTATTTTTGTTTTTTTTAGGGTTCTCCGAAAAAAAAATAACAAATAAAAAATTTATCGTTAATTTTATGATAAGATATTATTTATATAGATAAAATAGATATAACTTATTTAAAAATAAGATAATTGTTTGAAAAGTTTGGTACTGTTTATCCTCATTTCCTTTGTACTTTTTGTAGTTTTCTTTTTTGATAGAAGACGAGAGAATTAGGAAGCTGATCTGAGATCTTATATTTAAAATCGAAGATGAGTATCATATTAGGATGTAATTTTTTTTTTTTCTTATTAAAATAAAATTGATAGGTGTCCTTGCAAAACCTTACTCTAGTCCATGCAAAACCTTACTGTGTCCTTGCAAAACCTTACTCTAGTCCATGCAAAACCTTACTCTAGTCCTTGAAAAACATCAAACCTTGATGTTAGGAGAGGCATACTTCACTTAATAGTGCATGACTGATCTTCTCGTGATCTGGTCATGTGTATGAGTGAGAAAGAGAGAGAGAGATGGGAGAGATACTAGTTCATGACATAAAGTATATATATATATATATATATTAATACAATCGCTTATTAAAATGAGATACCTTAACTTATATTCTTGATAAGACCATTATTTAAGCATTTAACTTCTTCTTTTTTTTCTGAAGAAATACATTTCAGATATATATCCACTGGACAATTACAGAAGGTCAATTTTTAATATTGTCACAAGCAAAATTTACTACAAATCAATATCTTCGAAGCCTCCTACTACATGATTAGCTTTCCAACAAAAACAGCCACGTGATCATGATCCCTAACATGTCCTAAATGGACCCCTTCCTACATATACAATCACGAACAAATCCTTGTCTTTTACCAGCCCTCTTCTCTTTATTTATAGCTCATTTTCACTACCTTTCTCTCTCAAAAAACTCAGCTGTCTCTCCCTCCCTTCTCTCTCTCCACCAAAATGCTAGCAATAATTATTCCTTTCTCTGATTTCTTAATCATCATTTGTAATCTATAACACTCATCACAACGCTTGACATCAAACAACCTCCGTAGCCATGGCAGCTTCGTCAACAGCTCACTACTCTAGTTCTTATAGAGCTAGTACTGCTCAAATATTGCATCACTCTCTCTCCTTCTCTTCTTCACAAATAAACTTGAGTGCTTTTCCATCAAAATTCATCTCCATGAAAAATAACAAGCCCTCTAAGAAACCCACTATTCGATGTGCTCTAGACTCTCCTTCACTATTTCACTTCCCAAAACAATCCCATCAACCTGTTATTTCAACCACCCGTCAACATCCTGAATGGAATTTTCTACAACAAGCCGCGGCCGTAGCCTTCGACATGGTAGAAGGGGCGCTACTCTCCCTTGAGCTTCAACATCCACTTCCCAAAACCGCGGACCCTCAGGTCCAAATTGCTGGAAACTTCGCCCCGGTCCCGGAGCAACCCGTCCAACGTTCTCTCCCAATCACTGGAATCATCCCGGATTGCATTAATGGCGTATACTTAAGAAATGGAGCGAACCCTCTATTCGAACCACAGGCGGGCCACCACTTGTTCGATGGAGATGGCATGGTCCATGCCGTCAGCATCAATGACGGCGCCGCCAGCTATGCATGTCGGTTCACCGAAACTCAAAGACTAGTCCAAGAACGGGAACTAGGCCGCCCAATTTTCCCTAAAGCCATTGGGGAACTTCATGGACACACCGGTATTACCCGCCTTCTTTTATTTTATGCTCGTGGACTTTTCGGCCTTATTGACAACAACAATGGCATTGGAGTCGCAAACGCCGGTTTAGTCTACTTCAATAATCGCCTTCTCGCCATGTCCGAGGATGATATGCCGTACCATGTTCATATTACTCCCTCGGGTGATCTTGAAACTATATGCCGTTACGATTTTGGTGATCAACTTAAATCCACCATGATTGCTCACCCTAAGGTCGACCCGGAATCGAAAGAGCTCTTTGCTCTAAGCTATGATGTTGTTCAAAAGCCATATCTCAAGTACTTCAAATTCTCACCAGATGGTACTAAATCACCCGACATTGAAATCCCTTTATCAATTCCAACCATGATACATGACTTTGCAATCACAGAGAATTTCGTGGTAATTCCGGATCAACAAGTTGTGTTCAAGCTTCCAGAAATGTTCAAGGGTGGATCTCCGATGATGTATGACAAAGAAAAGAAATCTCGATTGGGTATTTTACCGAAAAATGCTAGCGATGCTTCGAAAATCATATGGGTCGAATCACCCGACACTTTTTGTTTCCATTTATGGAATGCTTGGGAAGATAAGGAAGCAAATGAAATTGTGGTAATTGGATCATGCATGACACCACCAGATTCGATCTTTAATGAATGTGATGAGAGCTTGAAGAGCATTTTGTCCGAAATAAGGCTCAATTTAACGACCGGCGACTCAACACGCCGGCCAATCATCTCTGGCCTAGATCAAGATTTGAACTTGGAAGCTGGGATGGTGAATAGGAGCAAGCTTGGGAGAAAAACAAAGTATGCTTATCTTGCTATTGCTGAGCCATGGCCTAAAGTTTGTGGTTTTGCAAAAGTTGATTTATTAAATGGAGAGGTGAAAAAGTATATTTATGGTGATAGAAAATATGGTGGGGAGCCATTTTTTGTACCAAGGAATCCATGTTCAGGTGAAGAAGATGATGGGTATATTATGGTTTTTGTTCATGATGAAAGAAGTGGGAAATCAGAGCTTCAAATTGTGAATGCAATGGACTTAGAGTTGGAGGCTTGTGTGCGGTTACCTTCTAGAGTACCTTATGGATTTCATGGCACCTTTGTAGAGTCCAAGGAGTTACAAAATCAAGCATAGTGTTAATTTCATTAGGTGGGTTGTGGAGTTATAGAAATATGGTGTGTTTGGTTGATGAGAACGTTTAATTAGTTTACTCGGAAAGTAGAGGAAAAGAGGAGATTTTGCCAGAGGGATTGGTCGGAGATAAGTCCCCGGAGAGTCTCCCTTGAAACCCAAACAACCCTTTTGTCTTTTTTGAGGTCATTCAGAGTCCGAAACCATGATTGTAGCTTTTGGACAGTTGGTAGATACTAAGCTCAGCTGGTTTCTGTTTTCTATTTTTTATTTTTTTTTTTGTGCGTGTGTGGGTGTTTTCACTCACTTTTCTGTAATGTAAGAGATCTCCTTCTATATTAATATAGATACTTGCAGCGTTTACACTATGGACCTACCTCTCTCTCTCTTATTTATTATTTATTTATTTTTAATTTTAAACTATACGGGGAACGTTTAGAATACATTTTTACATTACAATCTTTCTAATGTGTAGCTCTGTCACGCCCACTACGCATCCTTGTATGAACGTTTAAGTCTTAAATTGTCAAATCCAATCCTTAACTTTTGTGTTTTCTAAATAGTATAGTAAATATGTAACATATAACATATTCCAAGAGTAGTTGATAAATAGTAAACATTCCCTAGTCACTATTTTAGAGGTGGCAAAATTAGTCGAGCCGTTACGAGCATGCATGACACGACATGATAAAAGCACAATATGAGTTAGTCGTGCCGTGCCGTGCCAAATTTTGCAGGTACGTGGGCTGATACGGTACAACCATTCGGGCCCATTCGAGGCACGAACTCAAAAGTGCTTCTTAATCTTATGAATTTTTTTTTCGAAAATTATTTTGTATGTTAAAAACTTTTCGATTAATGCAAAATTTTATTTAGCCAAATAATATTTATTACAATATTTATAATTTTAATTATTAATGATATTAATTTTTAATTTATAAATAATAATTATTAGAAATGATTAACAATATATAAAATATGTATTACATTATTAATATTTTATTAATTATTTTAAAACTCTTCTTTTATTTAAAATTATTTTTTTTAAAAAAACAAGCATTCGAGCTCAATGGTCGAAACAAGACCCACATGCCAAAATAGGCACATGGGCCGAAACGGGCTCATGGCCCGACTTGATCCCAGTGGTCGGTACGATACGTTTATGACCCATTACTGTATCTGTATCGTATCGTGCCTTTATTTTTAAGCACATATCCAAATATAGATACGATACGAGAAAATTCGTACCGGGTACGGTATGACATAATCTGTACCATGTCGTACCAGCCCATTTTACTACCTCTACATTCTTTAAGCGTAAACAAGTGCTTATGCAAAATAATATAAAGTTGTAAGAAAAAAAAGTACTTTTTTTTTCCTCCTTTCTTTTTAAGAATTTAGTTCTCAATATCTAATTGCTGCAGAAATGTCTCTTAATTTGTTGAGGCCACTTATTCTAAAAAAAAATAATAATATATAAATATATTAGTATAAAATAATTCTAATAAGAGATGTATAATTCAATAGTTTATGTAATACTTTTTTAGATCAATTATCACTCAAGAGATTTATAACCTCCAACGTTGACGATTTAAGTATATGATACCACACAAGGGACTAAAGGTGGAAAAATGGGTCACGCCAGTACGAGCACGTCTGCCCGTTACGAGCACGCCTGACCTGACACGAGCACGCCTGACCCGACATGAGCACGGGCACAACATGGATATCGGGGCGTGCCGTGCCTAACATAAGAGGCATGCATGCCGGCATACAGGCCCATGGGCTAACCCACTTTAAATGACTACAGGTTGGCATGTGTCAACCCACTTTAAATGACTACAGGAGGCTCCTACAGCCTACACTGCAAAAATCCTCCTTCTTTTCTTTTATTTTTTTATTTTTAAAATTTTTTCCCCTAATTTTTTTCTATAAATACCTATACATTTCTTCATATTTTTCACACTTTAATTTACTCTCTTTCTCTCTAAGTTTTCATATTTTTCTTAATCTCTATTCTCTAATACTTTATAATCTCTTTCAGTTTTTCTAATTCTTCTCAATCTCTATAATCTTTTGACTCTCTCAAATTGTATACTCTCAAATTCTCATTCTCAAATCTCAACCATGAAGTTTTTATCGATTGAATTTGAATCATTGTAAGTTGTTACTTGCTTTAGTTTATTTTCACATTTTATTATATATTTACTAACTTGTATTATTAAGTTCTAATATTTACTATTATTTTGATGTAAGAAATGAATCCCCACTATGAAAATGTGATTGATTTTGGATGTTTTGGTTACTCCAAGAACGACATAACTGTTGAAGACTACATGGATCTACCTGATGATGTTTATAATAATATAGACGAAACATAAGAAGATACGCCGAGTACACCAGCATTTGGAAAACTTCAGAAGAAGGCTTCTATTTCAAAAGTTTGGCATTGTTTTGAAAAAATATACCAACTAGATGAAAAAGGTAAAATTGAAAGATTTTGTGTATGCAAGATATGTAATAAAAAATTAATTGCAAAAGGCACGGGTGGTATTGAACACTTAAAATAATATATGGATAAATGTAAGCCTATAGCTAATACAGGTATAACTCAATCTACTCTTGCTTTTCAACCTAATTGTACGGTTAGTAATTGGTCTTATGATGATGCAAAAACTAGGGAAGGCTTAGCTAAATTGATTGTTGTTTTTTAGTTACCTATAAGTTTAGGTGAAACTAATTATTTTGAAGATTTTATTAAAAATTGTTTTAATCTGCACTATTGTAAAAAAAAGTAGAAATACAATTAGAAAAGATTTAGAATTACATTTTAAAAAACAATGTGATACTTTAAAATTAGAATTAGGAGTACCTCATATTAGCATAGCATGAACTTCAGATATTTAAAGTTCTCGATCTAAATAAGATTATTTATCTGTAGTCACATATTATTTAGATTCTGAATGGGTACTAAATAAAAAAATCATAGGTTTTAGAGTAATTGAGCATGAATATAATGTTGAAAATATTTATGAAATAATTTTATAAGTTTTAAGCGAGTTTGATATAAAACAACGTATAATATCATCACCTTAGGTAATGTTTCTGCAAATACGAGAGCTATAAATTTTTTACAATCTCAATAGATGAATATAACGGTGGAATATTTATGAATCAACGTTGTGCTTGTCATGTTATCAACCTAATAATTAAAAAAGGTTTGAAATTAGTCAGTGAAGAAATTGAAAAAATTAGAGAAACATTAGCTTAGCGAGGTAATTCAAATTTGCGTGTTTCTATTTAAAACTTTTTGTACTTCTTTAAATAAAGAACCTAATTTTTTTTTATATGGTTGTTAGATGGAATTCTACTTATACTATGTTAAAGCATACTTTACCTTATAGTAATGAGATTAGTTTATTTTATCATTAGAAAAAAGGTAAAATTATATTATTTGATAACGATTGGGATCTGCTAGAAAGTTTACTACATTTATATAAGTTTTTTATAACTATACTTTGCTTCTTTTTAGTGTTTATTATCCTACTTCACCATTAATTCTTCCAGAACTTCTTAAAATGCCTTTGATTTTTGGTCAGTATATTGATGATGTTCTTTTTGGATTTATTGTAATTAAAAAGAAAGAAACTCTTCAAAATATTTGTATAATATTCCGCTCTTGTATTCTTTAGAAGTCATTAGATCATAGGATTAAGCTTGAAGGTTATAAAGCAATTCTTACTTTTATTGGCGATAACTTAAATTTTGATTATACTTCTCAAATTGCTAATGCTTCTAATAAGTTGTATCAAGTTTTTAGTGTTTATGAAACCA
Source organism: Coriaria nepalensis (assembly GCA_027186245.1). Classification (NCBI taxonomy): domain Eukaryota; kingdom Viridiplantae; phylum Streptophyta; class Magnoliopsida; order Cucurbitales; family Coriariaceae; genus Coriaria; species Coriaria nepalensis. Next base: position 1,760,965 of record CP114481.1, read on the forward strand.
AGTACAGCGACTTACAACGATGGAAGAAAAAACAAACATGAGATATATTGTTATGGGAAGTTCTCTCAAAACGGAAGGGTTCCTCAAGTTCAAGTTTTAGATAAGATGGTTCAGCTTTGGAATTTGCGATACTTTTGAGCATGGTCGGTAGGTCTAGTACTACACAATACATCGAGCTTTTAAAATATCTTGGAAGTGATTGGGATGAAGAAGGGGACTTCAATATTTTGGAAGGTGGAAGTTAAACTTGTTTAGGTTTCCAATATTAGCTTAATTAGCACACGACGTCCTAACTATTCCAGTTTTAACAGTTTCTTCATAAGCGACTTTTAGCATAAGTGGGTGAATTATTATTGATCGAAAAACATCATTAACACCAGAGATGGTAGAATTATTATTGTGCTTATGAGATTGGGAATGTGCTCTTAAAAGAGATCAACATCGCATGGAAAATGAAGACTTAGTTGAAGTTTTTGATTCTTTATACCTCGAATACGGAAATTCTAATTCTTATTAGGAAGGAGTAGGAGTAGGAGATAGTTCTGAAATTTAGAGAATTTGATCTATAATTGTAAATTTGTGATTATTTTTATTTTTCATTTTTAGATATTGTATAGTAGGTTGATGATCGGTTTTTCTTCTACCGTGGTCGGGAAGAGTTTTTTCACTAGAAATTATTTTATACATTGAAACATTTCGATTAATGCAAAATCTTTTTTGGCCAAACAATACTTTTTATAATTTATTTATAATTTTAATTATTAATAGTACATGAACTATCTTCTCACCTGCTTGTCTTTTTCAGACTTGAGGTATCTAAACTCTAAATCCTCTTATTTCTCCCTGATTTCCTCTCTGGTTCGACATTCACATTCTGTATTTGATATAACATAAATAAGAAAATATCTAAACATAAGAAAAATATATAATAGTCATCGACCATTCGGCAGGATATGGTTTGACCTATGGGCCGGTACGATTCCAACTATTATTGTGTCCGTATTGTGTCGTGCTCTTATTTTTAAGTACAGGTCAATTCGTGTCGTGTCGTGCCTGACACATTTCATACCGGTACAAATTAGCACATCTACAAGGGACTAGTCATGCATTAATTAGCTTGACACTTAGTTAGGAGAAGGGATTCAATGCCTACCAAACTACAGGCCTTCTCTATCTATAGAACATTCCTGACCGTTTGATAATAAATGAGTGATCAGAAACGGTCGCAGGCAAAGAAGTCATATAGCTTAGTAAGCACTGAAACATTTCTTCTTGGTTAAAATAAGTCTGAATATACCATTGAATGCCGTCAAATAATAACAGTAACAATAATAATAGTAAAATAAACGAAAGACACATAGTTTTATATGCATAAAACATAACGGGCCAAAAACAAAAAAAAAAATTAATTAAAAAAAAATGATTCACTATATATATATTTTTTCTTTTGAGAAGGTTAGTAAATAAATTCCAAGAGGTTGGTCCAATAGATTAAGGTGCAAGGATCTAGGTAAGATCCACCTTAGATCTTGGGTTGGAAACCCACAAAGATCATATTTTTAATGCAAGCCATCAGTCAGTCTACTAATCTTATAGATGAAAGTTAAATCCTATATGTATAATTGCATATCCAACTTGTTGTAGTAGATTGTACAATTCTGCTTGTTTTGCCGTAAGATGCACCGCTTTGGTTTTTTGATTTTCGGTATATATAAAGCCCTACCCTAAGGTTAACAGTGATGAGTGTCGCTTTTGTAATCGGAAGATGTGGATGGTTCAATGCCCTAGGCTATTGAATAGAGCCCAACAATGAGATTTATGGGTCATTTTATTTTTTTAAAAAAGGTGAAAAAGGTAAAATGATGACTCGTTTTATCATTTTGGAAACTTAAAATTTTAGAGAGCAGATAGCAAAATTGAGAGAGATTCTGGTTTTTTATTTGTGTTTTTTTTTTTTTAAATAAAAGGAAGTTATTAATAATTTATAAAATCTTAAAAGAAAAGTAAATTAATGATAATTTAATTTAAATTTAATACAGATTTAAATATGAAGAAATTGAAATGAAATATTGGAAAAGTGGAGTAGGGAACCAAAAATGAAATGTTGTCCAAAAAATTCCAGTTCTTGCTCCAAAAAAGAATGCTTGGATCGACTTGGACAGTGTAGTAAAAAGTCATATATCTTTCTTACACTTAGTTTCTTCTTGCTTGAGATTAATTTACAATATTTATGTAAGAATTTCTTGATATAACACGTGCTTTATAGTTAAGTCATTAAGGTATGAGCATCAGCAAATTAAATTATAAAAAAATTCCTTCAATTATTTCAGAAAATCATTGCTAATTGAATTTAGAAGAATTGAGATTCTTTTTGACGTGCATTTCATGAAAATCTCTTCGGGCAACATCAAAAGCATACATATATATAAGACCAAACAATGATAGCCTTTCTTTCTCAATTTAATGTGGAATAATGATAGTTATAAATGACTTTACGGAATATGCAAACAAATATTAAATTTTCTTGCCGCCCTTGCTCTCACGTCCACAAGTTTCGACTATGACCTACTCTAATAGGACCATTCCCTACCATATTCGTTTTAAATGAAAATATCTTAACCTAATAATAATAATAATAATATTATTATTATTATTATAGTAATTATTATTCCCAATAATTAGTTTTGGGCAACAAAACAAACATTAATATATTTTTTTTTTTTAAATAAGAAGAATTTATTTCATAAAGTAAAATGATAGATTGAATGAATAATTATAAATATATATTTTGTAAATAAATGAGGAATTTTAAGATCGGATTCTTTAATTCTTGAGATTTGCTCAAAAGAAATAACATAAAATCATCTTCTTAAAAATAAAACTCCCAAAACCCAAAACTAATACAACCTAAAGAAAGAAAAAAAAAAGTAACATTATAATTTGAAATATCTAATTCTTCGTATTTTTCATAGACCCAAAATACTAATGAAATTTCAGGTAACTTTTAAAATTTTAAAAAAACTTTCAAATTAGACTAGTTTAATTAGAGGAAATCAAATGATCATTATTGAAAGATCAAAAACTTCAGAAAAAAAAAATTTCAAAGAAATTTCAATAAAAAATAAGAAATCTAAAAATAAAAAAAAAAAGATGGAACACATTAACATTTTTAGAATCATAATTTGTAATATATATTTTGTGAGGTTAAATTGAATATTAAAATTTAAACTTTAAATAAAATATAAAAAAATTTAATGAATGTAAAAGGAGTGCTAAAACGAAAATGTACTAATAGTTAGCTTGTCTTGGTTTATTTATTTTTTAATATGGGACTATTTTATAATTCTATAATAAATTAAATCTCATCATAATTATAAATATTATTTAAATATAATAAATACTATAATATATATAAGTGATATTTTTCTCACATGTGCATCATTTATCTTTATCAAAAGAAACTATTTCAAAGCACATGTGAGAAAACGATGACACAAAACACATAATTCATATAGTATTATTGTTATTAAAAAAAAAAAAATATATATATATATAGTTGTTGTTAAAAATAAAAGGTGTAATCAATTAAAACTTTAGGTTAAATTAAAATTTAAAATTTTTTTATATAAAATATATATTTTTAAAAATTATATATATAAATTATGTCATATCTTTTTATAAAAAAATTATTTTATTAAAATATGTGAAAAGTTCACTAATTATTTTATCTTTTTTAAATTTTTTCAGACTTTTTAGAATCTGATAAAAAATATTTTTAAAATATTTTTAAATTTTAATAATTATATATATTATAAATATTTAAACCTCGGCCTAGACTATGCCTTTTTTATCTTAAGGCAGAATCGGCTCTGCTGAAAACTTACACTCATATTCATGACATAGAGCAGCTATTATGAACATGAACATGACGTCCATATCACAGCTGGGCCATTCTGCTATCTACAAGAATTAATGGTCCCCATGTGTAAATCATGCATGCTCTTATTATTTATTTATTTATTTTGGTTCTTTCGGCCTAATCATGCATTTAAGTAAGACGAGTGAACTTTTAAGGGTTGTAAATTTACATGTTATTAGATCGTTCATGGATGATGTCAAAAACACGAATTGCTAATTCATCAAGATCATGCTTCGATTGGATTCAATGTCGGCTGCATATGGGCTTGAAAACACACAAAAACATATGATCACTTGATCACGTGTGGTAATTGGGAATGTTTATGTCTTGTACCTTTTTCCACAAACATTTACGCAAGCAATTCTTCTTTCTATGCCCTTTTCTCTTGTTGTAACAAAATTAGCTCCTCATATTGTTCGTGCCCAAGTGACTACATATGTGTATAAATGCCACTTGATTATTGAAAAACTTGCTAGAAAAAAACTAACTGAACAATATCAAAATTGTGTAACACAATATTAATCATATGAAAAAATTAGAGATGTTAAAACGGACCGCCCAACATTTTCAGGGTTTTTCATTATTTAGAGTCGGGTCAAGCCCGGCCTGAAAAAAAAAAGTGCCAATCTGGGCTTGGCTCGTTTTGAAAATGTATGTCCGGGTCCGGCCTGAAAAGCTCTTTCGATTTATCCCGAACCCATTCGGACTTAAAATGGATTGGGTTCGACCAAGCCTAAAATGGGCCCGATCTTTTTAAATAAAATATTCATAATAAATTATTATTAAAATAAGAGAGATTATTTGAGATTATGAGTCCTGAGAAAATACTCTTGTTAGTTTACTTTACGGGTCGAATGAGTCAAATAAATTATACATATGTGTAACTAAGAGTCTAAGAGCATCTTAAATAAATAATAAACTTTTGGCCAAATAAAGATTTCATTGCGGATTATTAAATAATGGATCCGTCAAGAAAACCTCCCGGCTTTGAGAAGGAAAAAACGGACCTTACAATGAAGTTATAAATAAAATAATAATAATAATAATAAAAGTTTGCTAATACAAAATAATTTATTATTTATCATCTATTTATTAATGGTGGTTGGTCATTCGTGGACCGCAAAACTACTTCCCGCTGCAGAAGAATCTTCATCTAAGAATATTTTCTGAAAATATTTAGCCAAGTCTTCTTTATGAGTTGTATATTGACCTTGATGAGCTATATGCTCCCAATCTCTTATGCATAATAATGCTTCAACCAATTCTGGTTTTAACGAAATTCTCTTATCTTCAATAACTCTCCCAGCTATACTGAATGTTGATTCGGAAGAAACTGTTGAGACGGAAATAGTTAAGACATCTCGTGCAAGTCATGCTAGTATAGGAAATCGTGTAGAGCTTTTCTTCCATTAATCCAAAAAGCTTAAAGATTCTGAATCATTTGCACAAGAAATACCACTTGATAAGGTTGAGTCCAACTCACGAATCCATGAAAGAACTCTCTCGACAACAATATGTTGTTGTAACTTGACCCCATTATAAATCGCATTATTTCTACCAATCTACGGCTCCTAACAAACCAACAAAGGAATATATCTATCAATTATATGCAACTGAGAGTTAGAAGAGAGCACATACCACCAAAACACAAACATGTTCCTACTAGTTGAATCACTTAAGAATTGCACAAATTGCATGAAAATAATTCCAAAACTTCATACCCACGTTACCACTAATAAATAAGTGATCAACACTCTTCTCCTTCATGTTAGTGCAATAAACGCATGTTGAGGGAAAAAAAGATCCCCATCCTTTTCACATTCAAATCCACGGCTATAGCATTCAGTAACAGCTGCCACCTAAAAACCTTCATTTTCTCCGGGTAGTGAAACTTCCACAGCATCTTGAAAAGATGACTCGACTACACTGGATCCACTAAAGCACTCCAAGCATATTTAACAGAGAACAAACTATTAGAACTCGGTAACCAAACTACAAAATCATCATAAGAAGCTAACAAAGGGATCTTATCCGCAATAGCTTCCACTTAGTCTTCCTCAAGGCTCATTTCCATCCAATCCAAAGAATTGATCGCTTCAGAAAATGTTAAAGAAGAGCCATTAATGTCAAACTTCCGAGCTAGCAAACTAGCCCCTTGATCATCATGCCAAAAGGAAGTTGTAGCACCATTCCCAACCTTTAAACGAATGTATTGGGAAAATAAAGGCACCACTTCCACAAATTCATTCCGAGCCTTAAAAGATGATATAGGCGCCTTCAATTGAAAAATTGAAAGACAAGTTATATGAAATTGTATGTTTATCAAACCACTTGAATTTTGATTCGATGGGAAAATACTTTATGTGATACTATTTTTATGCGGATATTAGCAAGATATTATTTATTATTATTAATAAAAGTCATTTACTATTTATCATGTTTAATGATTTTATTCGAATTAATATTATATATTCTATATGTGTATATCATGATAAAGTTCAGTATCTTAACTAATGCACTCTAGAGACCATGATATAGATCAAGATAATAGAGACTTAAGTCACTAAAAACTCTTAAGATACAAATGGTTCATTATCATAAGATTTCGAGAATGAACATTGATTAATCCAGATAGCCAATCATATAGTTCATCATCTAATTATTAGGGTACCCGATCTCATAGACAATGGTGTTAGTATAACACTATGACGATTGCATGGGCACTTAGTAGAGACTAAAGATAGTGAACGTGACACTTAGATAATTCTCAATAGTAATTAATATTGATTGTTAAAGAGAATAATCTGGTGACTATTTTACAGTGATCCTTCAACTTGAGACACCATGGTTTCCTTGAATATTAAACTTCATATTTTGACATCATTCTTATTAGCCATAGCCATGGGTGAACACGGAGTGAACTGTTGGGTATGAAATATTATGCGAGAAGAATTATGATGGTCAAGAGGGAATCCATCGCATATGTATTTAGAATACGATCTTATGGATTATATACTTTATTGAATAATGAATCTTTGTAAAGTAGTATAGTTTGAAAGGTGTTTTTGTAAATCTATTATCGATGTTCAATAAAAGTATAATGGTCCATATGATTTGTCTATTATGGTTTAACAGTTAAACCATGTCCTACGACGAATCGCGATATTGGTGAGATGGAAAGATTGTTATTATGACTATACAATGGTCACATTTATCTTCCTCGTCTAAAAAAGGTTCCAGCTTATGCATATATTCTTGTTGTTCTTCTTCCTTGGTTGATTTTAATATTTCACAGATGATAATCTGTATTAAAAATCTTGGTATCAAATATGACAAACTAAAAGAGATTAATTAATTAATGATTGATATTTTTACTCATTCGCTGCCGATCCACTCTTCACTCTATCATGAGATATCAGCGGCTCATTAGATTTTCAATTCAAAACCTAGGGCATAAGATTATCATGCACCTATATTCAAGCTTGAAATCCGAGATGTGGAATGGATTGGTAAGCCCATATCTGCATAATTAATGGAATATCACAAACGAACTTAAATCGCCAAAAAAAAAATCAATCTAAAATTAGAAGTTAAATAAAAAATCTAACCTACAAACCAAGCGGAAAACCTACTAAGGTGTATATTTCTTCCTGATCCTTCTCATGTGCTTGATTGTAGCTGCCTTCATAGCTATATCTTTCTTTGATGATTTAATTGTATTCTTAAACAAACTCTCCCCCAAAGGTAGTTGTTGAACCTTTCCAAATTACTTGCTAGGGCGAAGGTAGAGAGTCGGATCAAAATCTTCCTCTCTTAAGCACAAATAACTGCCTCAATGTCGTTTGGATAATGTCATCATCCTTTTTACACTAATTCACTTTTGAAACTCGCTCTTAACTCTGGAGCTCGAACAACTTTCCCACCAAGATACTTCTTAAATAGTCAGTTGTTTTTTGTTAACTGAGCACTCATCAAGTCAGAAGGATAAGCATGATGCTTCAACTCCATCACTATAGCCTACTCCCTCATATTGAACCACATAGACTTCCCTCAGACAATAAACCATAGCTCATTCTTCTTCATACACTCGGCTCGTCAAAAAAATGAAATAGTTCATAACTTGGCCAGAGTTGTTGAGTGAGACATTCATATTAAGGAAGTGTCCTGAGAAAGTACTCCAAAATATATCTAACTGTCATGAGGTTAGCTTTTTCTTGATATCAGCTACCACCACTTCTTGCTTTGCTATAATAAAAATTCAGATTTTGTATACATCTTCTTCATTAAGCATGGGTCTAAGTTCATAACGGATTGCAAGTTCTTTATCCTTAAATGAAAAAAAACATGATTGAATAAAAGATTAATATAGAAATTATACGCTAAACAATCAAATAGATTTGAAAATAAAATCAATCAATTAATGCTTGATAGCTTAAGGGTACCCAACAGGCATCGAGCATTAAGAACAGAGACTTCCAAGTCTTTAATTCACTCATCTTGATGTTCAATGGGTCTTGAAAATACCCATTGAGCCATCTAGATTAGACATCAGAGACTTGGAAGTCTCTGACCTCAATGCTTGATGCCTAGATTATAATCTTACTAACCCATCATTTTTACCAAACCAAACCTAAATTATTGAGTTCAATCATATATTTTCAGGCTTTAACACATACAAAATTCTAATTTTTTCAAAAAATGTCCTAATTTTAAAGTCGATAATTTGCCTTCGACGAAGCTTGGTCCTTTTTAGGCACTGATTCTAGTACCAACTTAGGTCACTTGCTATCCTTTAAGGCTTCCACCAATAAATAATCCTTATGCCTCTTCTTCAACCCTTCAACATTGGGATTCTTAGTCCGAACCATGATTTTGGGATGAAGAAGTTGAAGAAAATATAGGAGATAAAGAAGATGAAGTCGTGATGCAGCTGAATGTTTTTGTGCATGCAAAAATGGAGGCAAGACGAACATTCATTTCCTTTTCTTTTTTCTTTCTTTTTTACTTTCAAATTTAACTGGAGGGGTATTTAAGTAATCTCATATGTTCTTTTTTTTTAATAAAAAAAGTTAACTAAAGTCAAAAGGGAAGGTTGCATGTTCTTTTTTGGTCTACTTTTTAAAATAAAATTAAAAGGGGGTTAATTTACAAATACTGTCTCTAATTAATTTCAAGAATCTTCCTTAATAAATTATCGTTATCTTTTCTTAATTTATAGTTTTCTTATTTTTAGGGTAATCTTATTGGTGTTTTATTTTTATTTTTAAGAGATATAATTAATAAACTTTATAAATTTGTGTGGGTTTGACACTCGTATTTTCTTTGTATACTATCATATTGATTTATGCACCTGCAATGAATAATTTGTTCATCAAGCTTTAGACACCGTTATCGAGATTTGATTTAAATTTTAATGATTATATTTCATACATGTCTTATTATTTTTATTATTTTTTATTATTTTTAGTTTGATTTATTTATTTTATTTTATTTTTTATTCATAGGGGTGAGTGCCTTAATTATCCTAAAGTCATTCAAGGGTGAATGCAAGGTCATTGATTGATTAGAGGGGAATTATTACCTTTCAATGATAACATTGATCGAATTGAAAGAAAGAAGGAGCTAGAACAAAGTCAAACGAAAATCAATTCAGGGTATGAATCAGATTCTAACGAGGGCGAGTCTTCTACATCAATTTTAGAAATTCAAGAGAAATTTAAAAAGATGGAGGCCTTATAGAACATCAATGCACATCCCTTCGAGGAGTATGCATGACCCATCATCTCTACTTCTCTTTCATGCAACGCTCTACCAATTATAGCTAGAAATTATGAACTCAAAAGTTTACATTTTACTATGCTTCTTGAATTTCATGGTTTACCTTATGAGGATCCACTAACTTTATGAAAGATTATTATGCTACTATACTAAGTTTTCTTTTTGGTGACATTATTGAAGACCAACTAAGAATGAGATGTTTTTCGTACACCTTGAAGAATAAAGGGAAGAGATGGCTATAATGTCTTTGGCTTCTCGATCACTAACTAATTGTAATTCGATTTACAACAAGTTTGTTTGAAAATTTTATTCTCATGCCATGACAACTACTTTGAGGAAGCAGATTCCAGCATTCCAACAAGTAGAGGGGGAACCATTTTTTGAAGCTTGGGATGGATTTAAAATGCTTCTACTTCAATCCCCTCATCATAATTACCCTTTAGAAAATTTGATGCAATATTTCTATGATAGTATTGATCTTACTTGTCAAACTATGGCAGATAATGTAATAGGAAGAGCTATGTTCAAAAAGTCACCTTAAAAAGCTCAACAAACCTATGAGATGCTTGGCTCAAATTCATAATAGAGAGATACTAAGAGTAACGCCAAATGTTTATATGAAGTAAGTGTTAATGATGGCCTAGCAAGGGAAGTAGTAACATTGAATCAAAAGATGGACTATATGATGGTAGCACACACAAACCCTGCTAATCTGATTAAGGTTTGTTCAATTTATAATGTTGCGGGTCACAAATTATATTCATGTTCTTATAGTAGTGAATTTCCTGAATATGTGCAACAACAAGCTAATATGTTGAATTCCTACAACCCGAGAACCAAAAATGGTCCATTTTCAAATACGTACAATTAGAATTGGAGGGATCATCATACTTTTAATTTTAATAATATGCTTAATCAAACTTACCTATCTTATTCACCTAAGAGATCTTCTTTGGAAGATACTATGTTTGCCTTTATATAGAAGATGGAATTTAGAATCAATCAATAAGATGTGGCCATTGTTAAAAATGAAATTGCATTATAATAATACAACATCTATTACAAAACTTGAGGTGCAAATTGGTCAAATCGCGGATGCAATAAGAAAGCAAACCCTTGGAAAATTTCCAAGTCAACCTGGGCAAGCAAATGCAGTCACAATACTTTGTTCTGGTAAGGTAATTGATAATAATGAATTGCTAATGATTTGATTAATGATACATATATTTTATCTAAGATGGTGATCCAACCATTTCACAGTCCAAGAAAGCTTTTTTTTTATTACTCCATATAGCCACACGACTCCTAAATCATATGTTCCTCGAATCCCTTTTCCGAGCCGCCTGAACAAAAGCAAGATGGATAAGTCTTTTTTGGAAATTTATTATATTTTATCTAAGATTAATGTCAATTTACCACTACTTAAAGTGATTAGGAATATATCGGCTTATATGAGATACTTCAAGGAATTAAATGTGTGAAAACATAAATATGAGCCATATGAAAAGGTGATAGTATATAAATATGTTAGTGTAGTGCTTTAAAGGAAGTTACTACCAAAGCTCAAGAAATTCAAAGAGTTTTTTTATTCCTTTTACTATTTGTACTTCTTATTTTGAAAAAGGCTTTTTTGTGATCTTGGAGCTAGTATTAAGTTAATGCCTCTATCTATATCTAGAAAATTTGGATTTGGAGAGCTAAAGCCCACCACAATTTCTTTACAACTAGTGGATTGATTAGTGAAACACCTAGTGGAAATCATTGAGGCTATTTTGGTGAAGGTGAGGAAATTTTATATTCCGGTAGATTTTATTATACTCAAAATGGAACAGGATGTGGAAAATTTTCTTATCTTAGAGATGTCATCCTTAGCTATTATTGGAGCTCTCATTAATGTGAAGACTGGGAAGTTGACTTTAAAAGTTGGTGATATTCAATGTGTTCGAAGCCACAAAATACCCTTTACTCACATATGCATGTTTAAGAGTGGATGCAATGCATGGGCTAAAGAAAAATTCATTTAGAAAGGATCAGTCAAAAGAGTTTATTGAAACTTATCTAGTTGAATATAGAAATAATGATAATATTAATGAAGAAGTGATGAAGAGTGCAGTGACATTAGCTCATCGTCTTCTTGAGTTCATAAGAAGAGCATGTTTCTTTTAATAAAACTAAGAAATAGGTCTTCAAAATCCATACCACTTAGTAAGCAAATCTTTACGTACGAGAGAAAGTCAAGCTAACAACATTAAATAAGCGCTCGGGCAATCCAAGCTTTCTTTTTTCCATTTTATTTTCTTTCTAATTTTTATTTGAATTTTTATTTCGGATTATTTAACATGCTCCATTTTAATTTAGTTTTCAAAATTTGAAATTAAGAAGAAAAAAAACTTGCAAAACACTATGTTGCAACACCAACAATTGAAAAGATGAATTATCCTAGCAGCAGTAGCTCAACGCCTCCGTTTCCAAATGTCCACATTTAAGTGCCAGAATTCAAAGGAGTTTCCTTACTCTTTGCAACCTCTTGTCCTATATTTCATATTTCATAACATTGAAGAGAATGTGGGATTTAGGTTTGGGGGTATATAATTGCATTTTTTCTTTTTAAGTTTTAATTTTTGTTTTGGTGTTATGCTCGATTTCTAAACTTTAGTGTTGCTTTTGTTCTCTAACGAAGACTTATATGCTATGCTATAATCATATGTTCCTTACTAAGTGGTTTTCATGAGAGTTATGAATCATAAATTTTGCACACATTGACATGCTCTTACTATTTTAGTGGCAAGGTACTGTACTCGAATATTCGACCATGGAAGAATAGTGGAGACTATCTTGTGAGCGATTTGAGCCTGCAAGCTATTCTTTGAGAGGAACTTCATTTGAATTATATTTTCCTCTTTGTTTTCATTCGTAAAATGATCTCATTAGATTTTGTATTTAGTACTAATGAACCAATCTCTATTGTGGGTTCTATTTTTTTTGCTTTTACTTATAAGTTAGAAGAACCTTTAGAGATGATGTTAGGCTATGCAATATTTAAATATTTTTATCTTTTTTCGACCCAATGTGTACATCATAAGCCCATTTTAAGCCAAATACTATTAAAATATTAACAATATTATCTTTTACTTAATTAACCTCATTAAATCCATACCCTATAAGTTTGGGATAGTACTAAGATAATTACTTCCAAAATAAAATAAAATTGAGCTCTGTTATTCAAATTTGTGTGTACCAAGTTAAGTAAGTGTATCTATGAAGGTCAATAATATATCTTCCTACGTTCTTAGTACTTAATATCTTTTCATGAGATCTATATCCAGAAATAATATTTTTTTTTTTTCTAAAAATTCATATGAGATATATTTTGCTTCCATTACATAAATTATATTCTCATATGCTTGATGAGAGTGGACACTTAGGTTCTGTGAGGGGAAAAAAAAAGAAGAAAAAGAGTGAAATCTAGTGAGGTTTAGAGTCGAGATGAATTTTATCTATAATGTTGATGTACAATCCTATTTAAAAAGAATGAAATTTGCACTATAGTTAGTTCAGCACCAATCAAAAATCCCCAAGTAATTCCAAGAATTTTTGTTATACGCTCGTTCCAACCCTGAACTCTCTTTTCTAGGCTCATCGATATTGAATCAATCGAACGCACTTCTAACACTTGTTCCACTTTTGGAAGACCCTGCGTTATATCACCAGATCGCGATTTCTCATATATAAATGTAACTAATGTATCTCCTTCGTAAAGGATTTCTCCATAATGACGATGAACAGTTGCTCCTGAAGTGGCCAAATAAGGCTTAGCTGATCTTATTACTACAGAATCCACTCGAACAATTATAATTTGACCCGATTTTTGGTGTGGTCCGTTTTTGGCTATACATAGATTTTCACAAATAAACTGTCCAAGACTAATTATTGTGGGTCTTTCTTCACAATACCTATGATGATTATGATGGAGAAAATGCCAATTCAAATTGAATGTATTCAAAACGATGTTACTGCATGGATCGGAATTCGAAATTACCCCCTTTTCATCCATTAAATAATATTTAAGTACGCGAAAAATCTGTTTTAAATTGTCAAGTTGCAAATATTTAGTTACCGAGATCTCATTATGCGTTATTAACTGATAAAATGAATAAAAATTCGCAATTCGAGGGACTGCCCCTAAAGGGCCTAACGAATTCCTAATTGAAATTAGAGGATCCTTTTTAATTGATTCTTTTATCACATTAGAATATTTTACATCGTTGAATGGATCCATTTGAAAACAATTAGATGCTGACAAAATTATCAAAGATTTGCGTTCTTTATTACTATTCAACAACGTACGAATAGTTCCTTGATTTTTACTATTTTTAGTAAGGGATTGTTCAACCCTTGCCTTGGAATAAGTAGAATAAAATGGGTTGATATTGGTGCGATCTGACTCATTATTAGAGATCAATCCTGAACCTGATGGATCTTTCCTTTTTCTGATATACGAAATATGGGATTTTGCTAAGTCTATTCTTAGGAAATCTCGAACCAGACCATTTGTACTTACTTCAACAAAGGAAGCGCGAGCTTCTTCGATAGAAGAACTTTTTTTGTCTTGGTCCCAAGTCAACACTAAACAAGTCCGAACTAATTGAATACTTGTGCCAGAAATTCCCCGAATACGTTTTCCATTTCCATAAAGGATATAATTGACAACTCTAAGCTCCAGATTATCCCTTTCTTGCAACGGATCCTGTGGGAAAAGTGTTACTAAATTTATACCGTCTGCTATTTCATATATGATTACAGGTCGAACCAAAACAAAATATTTTTTCTTGGTAGGTGTGATCCATTGGACATAAATCCAATTTTTCAATTTTTTTGATTTCTTAGAATTTTTTTTTCCCCTTTCCGGTGGTATCAAGATGCCGCTGTGTCGAGATATCTTATCTATCTCTACAAGAAAATGTATATCTCCAGAAAAGATTTTAAGTTCAATCCTTTTTTTTTTTTTCTCCACTCGGACCAATCCGCCTACTTGGCTTCTTATACTTAAAGTGATTCGTGTATCTACTCCAATGATACTATTGTTCCGTACCATTATGGAAGAAGATTCAGGTAAAATATGCACTTCCTCGGGAATGAAAAAAAATCGATCTACTTCCATTTTGTATTTTGGCTTAAATTCTGTGACTCCTCGATACTCAATAAAATCCTCTTTTTTAAGGACTGGGTGCACCCCTATAGTACCATATTTAGTAATTCCGGAACCCTTTCTTCTGTATTGAGGATCATCGAAATAAGCAAGAATAGTATTTCTACGAAAAATAAGATTTATGGGTATTTCAATCGAAATACTGGAACGGGGCAGTAGTTCTTTCTCTCGTTCTTGAAGTGATTCAAATTGAATGATGAATCTATTTCTTCGCCTCTTTGCAAATAAATAAGAATTCCCGTGGAAAATGGAAGGATATATGAGATTACAATGACCCGTACATATGATTCGATTAAGTTCTGAATAATCAGGAATTCCGCTTTCTTTTTTACCAGAAGAATCCGAACTAAAAAATTTGTGTCTGACTTGATCATTATTTACTGAAAGACTAGAAATATATCTTCCTTCGACAGAAAGAGAATGAACGTTAATTTGATCTTGATCCTTGTAGAGTGAAAAAGGGACTATACTGGATATGCACGAACCGCCTGATAATATCCATAAATGACTTGTTTTTGGTAAGAGATGGACATTACTATATGTAAATTCAGGTGCATGGTACACGTCGGTACTCCAGTGCATTTCCCCCTCTGAGTCAGAATAAATATGTTTTCTAACCCTCTCCTTAAAATTAAAAGTGGATGTTCCCGCGCGAATCTCAGCAATCACTTGTTCTGATTCTACATATTGATCATTTTGAACTAAAAGAAAACTTTTTGGTGGAATAGTCACGTTATGTATAATATCCTCACTCTCAATAGTTACATACAAGTCTATATAACATAAAAAAGCAGGATGCCCATGACGTGTACGTGTGGGATAAACCAAATCCTCATTGAATTTTATTTTTCCATTAGAAGGAGCTCGTATATGTTCTGCAGTACCCCCTGTGAATACTCCGCCGGTAGGCAAGGTTCTTAATGTTAGTTGAGTACCTGGTTCTCCAATAGATTGACCCGCAATAATACCTACAGCTTCTCCCAATTCGACCAGGTCACCATGAGTAGGACTTCGTCCATAACATAATCGGCAGATCCAAGATGTACTTCTACAAGTAAAGGGGGTCCGAATAGAAATAGATATGGGTTGTGTTTGAAAAGTTATGAATCGATTGACAAGTCCAATACCAATATCTTGATTTCTAATGGCAATGCATCGGGGACCCATATATATATCGTCTGCTAATACACGACCAATTAATGTTTGGATAAAAATTCTTTCCGGCATCATCCCATTTTGAGGACTCACAGAAATCCCTCAGATGGTGCCACAATCTGTTCTACGTACAACAATGTGTTGAACTACTTCAACAAGCCTGCGTGTAAGATATCCAGCATCCGATGTTCGTACAGCAGTATCCACAACTCCTTTACGGGCTCCGTAGCAAGAAATGATATATTCTGAGCTTCATGTTACTCCTCCCAAGAGACATGTCAGATCCGGGGCATCCCAATTCGATTGAATGGGATGACAGTTTCTCATTCTGAATCTGTAAAATAAGAATTTTGATCAAATCACACATCGCAATATACTAGGCCTTCTAATTCTTTAAGAGGTTTATCTAAAAGATTCGCGATATAACTAGGAAGACGTTTCAAATACCACACATGGGTTACTGGGCATGCCAATT